>CM032489.1:71102-85075 GCA_019059595.1 Marasmia exigua
TCATTCATTCATTCATTTCACGGTCTCCACTCTACCACTGCCTTGCACCACGAGCCACGTTTTCGTGTGACATGACCAGCCCACTCCCACTTCAACTTCAAGTTCCTTTTCTCAACGTCGCTTACTTTGCTCTGTTCTCTGACCTTCACGTAAATTTTGTCCAATAAAGTCGACCTATCTATCTATAATAGTGCTCAAGTGTGTGCGAAAACACAAGTGCACTCTCTATTCCCTTACCCTCATATGCCGATGGGAAACCAGCGTGACACGACTGGAGACGGATTGAGACAGGACTAAGGCTTACGTGCTCTCCGAGGCACGGGGGTACATGCTCGCCGACTTCCAGACTCCAGGCTGATACTAAGAATTTCTTACCCAGTAAACTAGTGCCAATCTAGGTGTTACAGACAGCCCTCTATACAGAGAATGCATGGTGAAGGACGAAACAGCCGCCCAAGTACTACTGGTGTGCAAAGAATTTTGTGCGTCCTGTGAAAAGTGGTACAAGCCGACTTATGTCGAATTTGATTTCCTTCTTGCTACTTTATCACAAAAAATCCTCTATTATTCTGTCTGATCAGACGGAATAATGGAGGATTTTTTTGCATGTCTGGAGCCCAATTCTCGGGCTCTTGACATTTATTTTCATTCGATATATATCACTAAAACATAGTTTTTTTGTATGATTTTCAAGTGATATCCGCCATGTTTTTGAAATGTCACAAACTCGAGAATACGGTATACGACTACTTTTTTTAATTTTGCAATCAAAAGACCTCTCAATGATAGAAACATCGTTGAAAGAATCACTTGATTCTCATTTAAACTACCTGAGATATCACAACTTTAAAATCACATCATTTTGGGCAAACCCAAAACGCTCCATACAAATGGCGACTTAGATGTGACGTCATACTTAAGTATTTTGTATGCATTTCATTTGAATTTTGTATGGTAGCTATTACAAATGTTTCGTTTATGTCAATGGTTCTATTATAATAATTGGTGCAAATTGTATGGGTTATTCAATGGTATAATTATTTTTTAATAATTTTATACTTTTGAAATGGACTTGCCCATGAATCTTTGAATGACCATAAAACCGGCTAAAAAATATTTTTAATTGGGAATTTTTGCCTTTGGCATATATTGACCTATATTTTGACAAAATATTTATATTTTGACAAAATATTTATATTTTGTAAAATCTTGAACTTAGTCATATACCCTATTGGGCTCTTGATCAGACAGAAAAATATAGGATTTTTTTGTGATGAAGTAGCAAGACGAAAATCAAATTCGATATAAGTCGACTTGTACAACTTTTCACAGGACGCACAGAATTGGCCACCTGCCGAGCACGCTACATGGGACACCCGAGTAATCTTCAGGAAATCTTCATCAACGTCAAGGCGTTTCCTAGAAGAACTTGGCTGGTTGGAGAGAGAACCAGTCGACTTCTACCTCCGCACGCGAAATGGGCGCACCTGCCGCCTGATTGCGGAAAACCCCATACGAAGAGACGAAGAAGAAACTAGTCAAATCGTTTTGGGATATAAATAACTACAAAAACGGAAAAATTTTGATACCTACTAACTTTGGACCTCCGATTTCCTCTCTTAGAGGGTGAATTATCTTAGTAGTCTCCTACGCTAAAAAAACCGCCTTCAAAAACTAAAAAGTGTAAAATAATATTTTTAACATATCATACACATTAAATAACATTTTATAACAGTACACACGAGAAAAGGTGTTACCGAAGTCGGCGCCTAATCCCTGTTGAATAATTTAATTTGATTGAATAAAATGTTATTTATAGTGTAGGACTGACCGGATGGCGCAATTGGTAGTGACCCTGCCTCTTACGCCAAAGGTCGTGGGTTCGATCCCCACCCTGGACAAACATTCGTGCGATGAACTCTTGTGTTTGTTCAGTGTCTGGGTGTAATATATGTATTTAAGGATATATTTGTGTTCCTCTGTTGTCTGATATCTGTAACACAAGTGCTTAAGCTACTTAGTACGGAATCAGGTCAACGCATGAGATGTTGTGAGAATTATGAAGTGTTAAAAATATTATTTTACACTTTTTAGTTCGTGGTTTTTGAAGGCGGTTTTTTATTTCGTAGATTTTTTTAAAACTTTTAGTTACTATATTTGAAAATAGAAAATTCTTTATTCAAGTCAGGTCCATACAAAACACATATCAATGTCAAAATACGTTTATAATGTACCGCTGGTTCGGAATGTCGATTTCTACTGAGAAGACACCAGCAAGAAACTCAGCAGTTACTCTTTTCATTATTAATTTAATGATTTAATCGTTGAATGACTCATACAATGTACTCACAATGATGAAGTGGTTCTGTCCGTCATAACCCTCCACATTCAGGGTTTGCTTAGCCAAAGCAAACAGTTGGATCGTTTAGACCGGCGGGCATACAAGCAAATCAACGTTGATTTTGGACCCGATTAGGCAGGGTATTATAGCTCGATTAAAATGACAGCTCATTGATGTCACAGAAAAATGATCTTTATGTCAAAAGTAATAAAAAAATATTAACATTACCTAGTAAAATGATAACATTAAGTATATTTTGAAATTAATGGTGACATTTTGTAAAACATTTTTTTAAAAGAGTAACTGCTGAGTTTCTTGCTGGTGTCTTCTTGGCAGAAAACTACATTCCGAACTAGTGGTAAACATGTTGACATTCATAAGTGTTCTGTATGGACCTAAAATGAATAAACTATTTTTATTTTCATTTACATTCAACGACACGATCAAATGACAGCTGTCATTCTAACCAAGCTATAATTTATGGACTATGTATAGGACTATATTTTAAGGACTATCTATCTATATATTATTATGTTAACATAATATTAACATAATAATATATAGAAAGCAATAATGTTATTTGTGTGAAAGTTATTAAGTTTTTGTTTGTATTTATTTTACAAATTCTATTTTATTTTATTTTTACAAAATCTATGGAAGCTGTTCCAATTAATTTTAAATAGTACTTCCTTATCTTATCTGTTAGGGGCCATTTTCACGGGGAACCTAAGGGATCTTTTGAACCTCTCCCTATACTTTTTTTTTAATTTTTAGCTACTAACTAAACCGGATCCATTTTAAACAATTTCGGGGTTACAACCTCTCGGCAAACACTTATACGATTTATGAAATAACCATGCACAAATGTTAGGTCCGTTTTTGTATGCGAAAATTCGTGTAAATTTTCGGTTTAGTAGCTAAAAATTAAAATCGATTGGCGTCTCTAGTGTGCCCTACCCGTCACCTTAACAGCGGAACCAGATCAACTGAATCATGATTTTAATGATCTCTAGAGGGTATTCCATTTACCTACAAATCTAATTGAGTGAACCAACCGTCAAATGAAGTGTCTCCCTAACCCTTGGTTTGCTGAGCCACCGCAAACATTGGCCTCGACGACCGCCAGCGAGTGAGTGTGAGTAAACAACACGGAGAGCTGTTTTAGGGTTATTTGTTTGACGAGTAATTTGGGAGCACCTCCTTTTGTTTTTGGGATCTGTGTAGGAGTTGTCACAGCAAAAGCAGTCATATTATCGTGACCGTGGGAGAGCCACGCTTCGGCATGAATGGGCCGGATCGACCGGAGTGATACCACGGCCTCACAGAAAACCGGCGTGAACTAGCACTGTGCTGTATTTCGCTGCGTGAGCGAGGGTACCAGAGGATCCGGGGAAAGGGGAGTTTAAAGGTTGTCAGCGCACTTGTGACTTCACTGGTGTCGCCAGTGACCATGGACGGTGGCAATTGCTTACCATCAGGTGATCCGTCTGCTCGTCTGCCACCTATAATATAAAAAAACGTTAGGGTTTTTTCTTATTGGGACTATTTTTTAGACAAGAGATGAGCAGAGGGATCACCTGACGAGTCACACACAAGGGCGCAGTCAACTTTTAAACTCCTCGTTCCCTCAGATTGGGCCTCGGGTACCTTCACTCACTCACTCACAACATAATTGAATTTCGTGACCGGCACAATTCCCTCTGTTACATCAAATACAATATTCATAGAAAAATTTCTTAATGGTACAACTGATCATAAATAGGTGTAACTAGTACTATTGATGGTACTATTGACAAGATGTTGTATCAATGAGTAGTTTTCCAGTAGGTATTTATAAATTTCCCAGTGATTCGCTAGATGGCGCAATCAGTCCCTGTAAATGTTAGGTGTGGTATGATAATTCATGTAAACCCTAATTTACGGGAAAATTGTTTTAGGTTTTTTACATTAAATATCTTAATACTTCGCACTTAATATGTATATTTAGTGCTATGTACATTTTAAATGACAGAGAGTGATTCAAAACGAAACTTTTCATAAACAAGTTAAATATATATTTTACTTGTTTACTTTTTATCTCCATTTTCTTATGGGTAAAATAAAGTTAAATATGGCAGGGCCGTAAATGTCATGATGATGGTGGGTTTATCAAATATTTCCTGTCTATCATAAACAAAAAAGGAACTTTTAATTGATAGTGAGAGTAGCGTCATCTGGTGTTGCTTTTAGAAACCACCCGAAAATACCTACTGGAAAACTGCTCACTGTATATGTTCTTAATATGTAGTTTTGTCAGGCCGTGGTATCATGCTGGCCGGATGCCATTTTTTTTTGTTCTCCCAGGAGAAATGCATTACGCATACCCGTCCGCCTGGGGCAGACGGGTTATGTCGGTCTCCCCCCACATGACGGCGGGGGTGTACCGACTAAAACTCCTGGGCACCCTCTGATCGTCGATAGTGGGGGGTCGTGGTTGACGGGCACGAAACCATGATGCCATCACTTAACATCAGATAACCCCGCTTGTGGTCCTGGCAGAGTAGAATAGGCCACCCTCACTCTTACCGAGGTGTCGTAAAAGGCGACTAAGGTAAAGCTGCTGGCATGATCATCAGCACCCAGAGAAGGAAAACTCTGCATTTATAGCAAAACCCTCGCCAACCCGTCTGCCAAGCGTGGTGAGTATGGCAATTACCCCTCATGTGATTGAGGGAGGCCCGTGCCCCAGCAGTGGGGACTTAAATGGGCTGATGATGATGATGAACCCCGCTTGCTCGTTTCCACGCTCTTGAATAAGTCCCCAAATAAACCCGACTCAATGACAGTATTGGCAAACAGACTATCCAATTACCTGATAGGGTGACCCCTCGATAACGGCTGTTTTCAGCTGATAATTCGATTACGGCGATGACACATGTTTTGGACTAAATATCTATTATGTATGATAAACAATGTTGCATTTCACACTAATGTATTACAATATTTAATATTTCACAACATCACATACATTGATCTGACTCCGAGATAGGTAGCTCAAGCACCTGTGTTACGGATATCAGAATCAACAGTGGTATTACAAATATATACATATTATACTTTTCTTTTGTAAATACATACTTATAATACATAAAAAACACCCAGACAAATACAAACAAACATGTTCATACACACAAATGTTTGTACTGTGCGGGGATCGAACCCGCAACCCTTAGACCAAAGGCAGCGTTCACTACCACTGTTCCAAACGGGTCGTCACATGACACAATTATTATTATAATAAGTATGAATTTACAAAAGAAAAGTATTATATGTATGTATATTTGTAATTCGGCTGTTGGTTCCGATATCCGTAACACAGGTGCTCATTTAAATAATACAAAATAAGGTTGGACGCGATAACTGATTTGGTACTAACTATCTGCTTACTTGTCTTAAAACCTTTTTACACACTAGCAATAAAATGAGAAATATAATTTAGACTGACATTTATATATCTTCTTTTTACGGACTAAAAGGAAGATACTACGTTTGTGCGATGTTTATTAAGGCGAAGCAAAAAGGAGGTCGTTCGTTGAGTTTTCGGTGAAAAATCCGATAGATGGAGTACTATAGGTGTGAGGTCCACATACAATGTGATTGGTTATCCGACCAGGAATCCGATTTTACCCGACTACGCCGAAGCAAAAAGGAGGGTTATGATTTTGACCTACGTGTATATAATGGTTGTTCATCTGTTCCCTCATAACTTCTAAACTAGTATATTAGAACTTAATATTAGAACAAATGAGGTGTCGTTAGAAGTGTCTTGATTATCTTCTGGTTATAGGCGACATGACGTCACGTTAAATTGACTACAGCGCCCTCTAGGAGACTTAGAATAAATGGTTTTCAGATTTTTGGTTTTTAAACTATACATAAGTACATTATATTTATTCATCTAAACAAAAGCACAACTAGCATTATCATAATGAGGTCTCCGCCCTTGCCATAGGACGTTAGCTAAACGCGAACAAAGAAGGCCCCGTCGCCGGCGCGTCTACCAGCCCACATTAACGTCAATAATTATCAATTTATTGTTACTCTACACTATCATGTCAGATAACCAAAGGTTACTACGTATGTCGGTCCCACTTGTTAGGTCAACCGATAGTGGGGGTAATTAAATTTTGCATTGTTTGTACGCAATGATAGATATATGGATAGATCGATACTCTTTATTGCACAACATACAAAACTTAAAAGCTAGGTATACAATGTACAATTTAGGCGGTCTTATCGCTGGGAGCGATCTTTACCAGACAACCTTCAGGTAAAGGACATTAGATAGAAGAGGGGAGAGTGGAGCAAACTATCTGCTTACTTGTCTTAAAACCTTTTTACACACTAGCAATAAAATGAGAAATATAATTTAGACTGACATTTATATATCTTCTTTTTACAGACTAAAAGGAAGATACTACGTTTGAATGAATGAATGAATGAATATACTTTTATTGCACTCAAAGTATAGTAAGAAAACTTAATACTAGGTATTACAGGATATGTACAACGAAGGCGGCCTTATTACTATGAGCAATCTCTTCCAGGCAACCTTTGGGTAAAGGACACTTGATGAAGGTGTAGGGCAGTGCAATATTAATATTTATATACTTACATACAAAGTTTAAATATTAATACATAAATAAAATATAAATATACTAATACATATCTGCATAAAATATCATAAACTACTTACATATGTTTGATTAAATATAGATAATTGGATATTGCAACTACAAGTAACAACAATGGATCTGAAAGTATGCGAATGATTTTAATTAAAGGACAGGAAGAGATGGGAAGAGGAAGTGTGGTCTCAGAGGTTAAGGAAATGTAATTTAACTTGGGCTTTAAAGATAGGTAGGGAGTTGGATTGCCTTATTGACAGAGGTAAAGCATTCCAAAGTCGGATAGACTGCACGGTGAAGGATTGGGAGTAGGATTGAGATGAATGAGGAGGGAACTTAAGATGAAGAAGTTTGGAAGAACGCATATGACCTCGGGTGGGCTGGAGAAACTGGAAACGCTCTTTAAGATAAGGTAGAGATTTGGGACTGAAAAGAATAGTAAATAGTAAGGATAGAATGTGAGAGTCACGACGAAGACGGATAGGCAGCCATTGGAGACGAGCTCGATACTCAGATATGTGGTCATACTTACGCAAGCCGAAAATAATACGTATGCAGTAGTTCTGGAGACGCTCGAGCTTGTTGAGTAAAACCTCATTTACATCGAGATAGCAACAGTCGGCGTAGTCGAGAATTGGGAAAAGTAAGGCTTGTACTAGCGCTATTTTGGTGGGTATTGGTAGGAAATTACGGAGTCGATTTAAGGATCCAGCTGCTGCAAACATTTTCTTACTAACCTCAGTGGTCTGAGTAGTCCAGGATAGGGAGCTGTCGATATGAATTCCAAGGTTCTTTACCGCTTTGCTATAGGGGATTGGAATTCCGTCAAAAAGTATGCTTGGCAATGTACTCCAGTCGATCCTGGATAGCAACCTCGAACTGCCAATAACTATAACCTGCGTTTTTTTAGGGTTAACCAAGAGACCAAAAGATCTGCTCCACACCGAAATCCGGTCTAGATCGGAATTAACAGCCTGTACAGCACTGGAGAGATCACTTAGGCTACCCTGCGTATAAATTTGGAGATCGTCTGCATATAAGTGATAGGAAGAAGTGAGATTGTGAGTAATTGAATTTATTAAAATAGCAAAAAGTAGAGGAGACAGTACGCCACCTTGCGGCACGCCAGCACTAACGTCGCACCAAGCGGAGGTAGATTCATCAGCATGGATGCGCTGCCGACGGCCATGCAAGTAACTTCGAAACCAGTCAGTTACCATTGGAGATATGTTAAGAGAAAAAAGCAAACCAAGCATAATGTCAAAATCCACAGTGTTAAAGGCGTTGCTGAAATCCAGCAGTGCTAATACGGTGAGTCGCTTTTCGTCCATACCATGACGAATGTCATCTGTGATTTTGACCAACGCTGTAGCCGTACTATGACCTGGACGGAACCCGGATTGGAAAGGATTTAAAAGTTGGTTTTTACCCAGGAAACAACTAAGCTGCTGATGCACAATACGTTCTAGGACTTTTGAAAGGAAAGGAAGGATTGAGATGGGTCTGTAATCAGAGTAGGATGTAGGGTTACGCTTCTTAGGGAGAGGGATAATCTGGGCATCTTTCCACGCTGTGGGGAAGGTGCTCGTGGAGAGAGAATGATTTAGGATATGTGTAATGATAGGAGTAAGGATATCGAGGAGAGGAATGATCATCTTACGGCTGACGCCATCGCTGCCGATGGCGTTGGAGGCTATGGAGAGTATGTTCTTCTTAACATCACAATCTGATACTTGACTAAAAATGAGATTTGGGTAAGCAGGCATTGGAAGAGTAGAAAGTTGATGCAGTGTGTCAGCCTTTGTTGTACCATCAATGGAGGTAGAAGACGAGAAATGCTTATTTAAAGACTCAATATCAATATCTTTGATCGAGGATTCGTGACGTGTTCTTCCAATTCCAAGTGACTTCAGAAACTTCCAGACTTTAGCTGGACTTTAGTTTGTGCGATGTTTATTAAGGCGAAGCAAAAAGGAGGTCGTTCGTTGAGTTTTCGGTGAAAAATCCGATAGATGGAGTACTATAGGTGTGAGGTCCACATACAATGTGATTGGTTATCCGACCAGGAATCCGATTTTACCCGACTACGCCGAAGCAAAAAGGAGGGTTATGATTTTGACCTATGTGTATATAATGGTTGTTCATCTGTTCCCTCATAACTTCTAAACTAGTTACCATATTAGAACAAATGAGGTGTCGTTAGAAGCGTCTTGATTATCTTCTGGTTATAGGCGACATGACGTCACGTTAAATTGACTACAACGCCATCTAGGGCACTTAGAGTAAGGAACTAAAATCAGTTTTATTTTGGTTTTCAAATTTTTAGTTTTTAAACTTTACATAAGTACATTATATTTATTCATCTAAACAAAAGCACAACTAGCATTATCATAATGAGGTCTCCGCCCTTGCCATAGGACGTTAGCTAAACGCGAACAAAGAAGGCCCCCGTCGCCGGCGCGTCTACCAGCCCACATTAACGTCAATAATTATTAATTTATTGTTATTATACACTATCATGTCAGATAACCAAAGGTTACTACGTATGTCGGTCCCACTTGTTAGGTCAACCGATAGTGGGGGTAATTAAATTTTGCATTGTTTGTACGCAATGATTTATAGTCCTTTTCACATAGCATGATCTGGGTGACAGATGTCAAAATCCATACATTTTTCACGTTAGTCTCTTTCTAACGTATCACTTACGTATAGCTCTGTCCTGCTGTCACCCAGATCATGCTATGTGAAAAGGATTATAGTAATAAACGTGGGAGAGCCACGCTTCGGCGTGAATGGGAGGGGTAGACCGGAGTGATACCACGGCCTTTTAAGGACTATTATATAAAAATACATGTCAGTCCTATAGGACAATAGGTACATTAGTTTACACTTAGTATAATAATAATTCTCACAACATCTCATACGTTGACCTGATTCCGTACTAAGTAGCATAAGCACTTGTGTTACAGATATCAGACAACAGAGGAACACAAATATATACTTAAATACATATATTACACCCAGACACCGAACAAACACAAGTGTTCATCGTACGAATGTTTGTCCAGGGTGGGGATCGAACCCACGACCTTTGGCGTAAGAGTATTAAATAACATTAAATAACTAATATGAATGAGACAGGTGGCTTCTCAACCTCTTGTTTTAAATATATTAAAACGTAATCAGTATTATATTCTAATTTATAATGGTAGCGAAATTATATTTTGACCAAGCTGTGTATGCTATTTTAGGATCACTGTCTAGCATATTTAATTTTTATTTTTATATGTGATCTGTTTGCGTACCTAATTTAAATAAATAAATATAGGTTTAGAATCATTATCTCAATTATTATGGGTATGGTTTCCTCGCGATTTTTTCTCTCAACTAGAGTGTAGAAATACATTTAACTAAATAACCTGCTTACAACTCACTGTAAAAATATGCACATTAACTATAAAAACCAGATTGATGTCCAAAATAAGTAATGTTATATTTGAAAATCATACATTTTAGTGAGTCAGAAGGTAGGTAGATTAGATATGACATCTTATTTTTAGATTACATGCTAAAATTAAAAACAATTCGCCCACTTCCGAAATCCATATTCAAATTTCGAACGCGGCCCATTGGCCCTCGCGGGGGCCAATCGGAGCGATGCTCACACGCAGCTGCGTAAACAAATTGCGTAGATTATAATATACGTATCAAATACCATAGCTTGCTAGTATGTTGACATCGCGAGGTTAATAAGTAGAACAACTTTTTTTTTTAAATGGCGAGTTGGACGAGCAGACGGATCGCCTGATGGTAAGCGATTGCCGCCACCCATAAACACCCTCGGCACCAGTGCAATGACAAGTGCGCTTCGAAGCTTTAAGCCCCCCTTTCCCCGGATTGGCACTTTAGTACTCTGTTAGTGTAGTGTTGCTTCAAGCCGTTTTTCTGTGAGGCCGTGGTATCACTCCGGTCGAGCCGGTTCATTCATGCCGAAGCGTGGCTATTCCACGGTCCTTACGGGGGTCCTGGTTCGAATACGAGCATGCATCTCTAGGTTTTTCAAATCTATGTGTCTATTTCTATCATAACCTAGGCGATGAGGTAAAACATGGATGATATATATTTCATCGTCATCGTCATCGTCAGCCCATTTAAGTCCCCCTTGCTGGGGCACGGGCCTCCCTCAATCACATGAGGGGTAGTTGCCATACTCACCACGCTTGGCAGACGGGTTGGCGAGGGTTTTGATATAAATGCAGAGTTTTCCTTCTCTGGGTGCTGATGATCATGCCAGCAGCTTTACCTTAGTCGCCTTTTACGACACCTCGGTAAGAGTGAGGGTGGCCTATTCTACTCTGCCGGGGACCACACGACGTAGTAGAATAGGCAATAGGAATAGGAAATAGTAAAATTGATATATATTTAATATATCATAAATATTTACCGTGATCTCTGGGTCCTGGGTTCGATTCCCGGGTAAAGGGAAAAAATGTATTTTAAAGTTTTCGAACATCGTTCTGATCACCAATCCGCATTTGGCAAGCGTGGAGATTAATCCTAATCCCATCATAGTAGCGAGCTTGATTTCTATGATGGAGGCGTTTGCCCTGCAGTGGGACAGTATATAGGCTGATACTTTATATTTTTATAATTTAAATCAATGCATATTTCAATCACAAAAGCATCACTACATCCCGTCACTGAAGGTGACGGGTAGGGCACACTAGCGACGGCAATCGATTTTAATTTTTAGCTACTAAACCGGATCTATTTAAACAATTTCGGGGTTTTCACATTTGGACAAACACTTATACCATTTATTAAATAACCATACTCAAATGTTGGGTCTGTTTTTGTACGCGAAAAATTGATTACCGCCAAAAGCGGCCACTTTTAGCGTGAATCAATTTTTCGCGTACAAATGTTGGGTCCGCATTTGTGCATGGTTATTTAATAAATAGTGTTTGCCGAGAGGTTGTAACCCCGAAATTGTCCAAAATAGATCCGGTTTAGTAGCTAACAATTAAAATCGATTGGCGTCGCTAGTGTGCCCTACCCGTCAACCTTAACATCTTGTAACTGCATTCGTGTTTGTGGTCAGTAAATGTTTTGTCATTGTCCTGTAACAACGTTTGTCACAGGACAATGACAACAGTGACAATGAGAATTTTATCCCTATAATTTTAGTTATTCTGTCAAAAATGGTGGTGTAACGATTTCCATCAATTTACGATTGAATAGGCGTTGGTGGGCCGCGTGGTCCCGGCAGAGTAGAATAGGCCACCCTCACTCTTACCGAGGTGTCGTAAAAGGCGACTAAGGTAAAGCTGCTGGCATGATCATCAGCACCCAGAGAAGGAAAACTCTGCATTTACATCAAAACCCTCGCCAACCCGTCTGCCAAGCGTGGTGAGTATGGCAATCACCCCTCATGTGATTGAGGGAGGCCCGTGCCCCAGAAGTGGGGACTTAAATGGGCTGATGATGAAATGTTTTACTTACATACTTACTTACTACAAATAATAACAAATTGTAACTGATTTATAAATTAATTGCTTTGTACATTTTCTCATCAGAGATAACCCGCATTTACAACCAATTATAAACTTGTTTATATTAAGAAATATTATAATTACGCATAATTGATATTTATTGCTTTAGATAAAAGTTAACTGTGTTATACTCGTGTCTTGATTTTTTTATACAGGGCGAGTCATCATAACATAATTATCTATCAGTACCTAATTAATTTTTTTTTTTAATAGATAAACATAAAATAAATTTTCTACGTAATAATATAGGCATGATAATAATATTTTGCTAATCAAAAGATATCTCAATAATTTTGAGCCGTGGAATAGCAATGATTCGGCATAGGTCCGATTGGAGTGATACCACGGCATCACAAAAAACCGGCTCATTTGAAGCCGTCCCATAACGAACGAGAATAACAAAGGAAAGAGACTAACTCCGATTCGGTCGTCGTAACTTTTGCTTTAAATTAGGCCCTCTGGTACTTTACCTACGTGCGCCTTCTGAGCACTCGTAGGTTCGAACACCAGCGTGCAACTCTGAATTTTTCAAATCCAGGAGCGTTTTTCTACCGCCTTTTTCTTTTTTTTTGTCTTAAAGCGCGATGTGGGAGCCGGTAGCGGGAGGTGAGGTACGGTACGCTTGTCATCTGTCCAGCAGCGCCACGTAGCGTACATGGCTGGAACCTGTTAGCGCGACAAATCCAATGAAATCGTAAGCCGAATAATTGGGCCGAATATTCTGTTCGGTAAAAGTTAAACCGAATAGGTATTATTCGGTGTTCGGTTATTCGGTGAACCACTATTCGCGGCATCACTAGTTAGAATCCGAAATCGTCGCTTTTTAAAAGCGAAGCAACATCATTGTGCGCAACCGGGAATGACCCGAATAGATTTATTTCAAAGCTCATTCTTGTCAGTGAGCTTACTATTAAATTAGCTACTGATACAGCAAAATATGATCGATGCATTAAAACTTCGAACATGACAACTATCCATAACATCGATAAAAAAATTATCATCGAATGCCCGATTAACCTCGGCCGAGATATCGATTCGCATAGTTCCAATCGATTATCGAATAGTCTCACTGGAGGTATGCGTTGAATTTTAAAAACTGTTCGGTTATGTGTTTAGATCGGCGGGTGTTGGTAATTACTTGCGAATTTTGTTGTGTTGGCATTTTTGTGAAATAGGGTTGGTAGATGAATGGTGAGGGACATGCGTCTAGGACGTTTTCAAAAAAATTGGATACATACAATATTTGAGATTCTAAACGTGTAACCGTGAACCAGTTAGTCTGGTGCCCCTGTCTAAGGGCAGATTTTTTGATCCGTAGTTAAACTAAACTATGGCGCGACGCCCACACGAGAGTCGAGTTGAGGCGCGGGCACATAAGGTTGTGTTCCATGCGGGGTGGTGGCGTCCTCGCTT
>CM032489.1:685175-1005174 GCA_019059595.1 Marasmia exigua
CAAAAGCGGCCATTTTTGGCGGTAATAAAAAATTCTAATGCAAAAGCAGACCAAACATTTAACTATAATTATTAAATAAATAGTATAGGTGTTTGCCGCGAGATTGTAACCCCGAAATTGTTTCATAGATCCGGTTTAGTAGCTAAATTATATAATTATGATTGAAATATTTACAATGAATTTAAAATGTACCTAATCCAATTACTCCCTTTGACACTATACTTATTTTAAAGATTTGACAGTTTATACCCAGAGAACATAATATTTGCATGCACAATTGTTAATGTACTAAATTGCGTAATCACTATTATCTATTAAGCTAATCACTAATGACGAAACTAGTATACTGTTAATTTTGCTACACCCTAACAGGGTACATGTATCTACTTACCATTACATTTAAAGATCTGTTGACATTGTACATGATGCATTACTCAATAAATAAATAAAAATTGTAATCGCTTGACGTCGCTCGTGTGCCCTACCCATCACCTTAAAAAGATAACACATCTACGAATTTAAATCAACGCTTCTACGAGTAAAGCAACTTCAAAAGCCGTCAGTCCCAGACGAATGACGAGTAACCCGAGACTTTAATGTCTTAACTCAAATGTTTCCATTAAGATCAACCGTTTAGTTGATTTCTTCAGTTAAATAATTAATTAATCTCTTTAATTATAATTAACTAGTGGCCCGTCCCTCTCTGCTGGGGCACGGGCCTCCCTCAATCACATGAGGGGTAATTGCCATACTCACCACGCTTGGCAGACGGGTTGGCGAGGGTTTTGATATAAATGCAGATTTTTCCTTTTCTGGGTGCTGATGATCATGCCAGCAGCTTTACCTTAGTCGCCTTTTAACACCTCGGTAAGAGTGAGGGTGGCCTATTCTACTCTGCCGGGGACCACACGGCTTCGCGGCATTAGTTCCACTTTATACCAATAGATGGAGCTAGGTGTCGTATACATCGCGCAAACGTTTCGTGTTTTCGGATTACCTATAAGCGTTGCCGCTGTTTGTAGGATTTTTACCTCTTATAAATATTGAATAAAGAATATAATAAAGATTGAATGTGGCGTCAACTTGATGATTGTTGTAAGTACCATAGAGTAAAATATATACAACCCGTGCGGATAAAGAATGGGATCAGAAATGGCGGCGCATCTATTCACTTCTCGCTTGCACACTATTTGCGTCTATACTCGCATACGTGGGGTACGAGTATAGACGCAAATAGTGTACGAGCGAGAAGTGAATAGATGCGCCGCCATTTCTGATCCCATTCTTTATCCGCACGGGTTGTATGTGTGATCGACTTCCGATCCGGAGATGGGTTTCCGCCCTAATTTCATAACAATTTTTTTCTTAAATTGAGTGATGGAAAATTACAAATTTACTTCAAAAGTACCTACTGTAAATTTATGAAGTAAGCCAGAAGCGAAAACTTCTAGCTTTTACAGTATTTCATCAAAATTCATTTCGACGTTACTGCCTACTTAAAGAGCCCTAATTCAACTAAAAAGCATCGTAACTTCTAATTAATATGAATGTCGCCGCGGATTGTTTTAATAAAGCCCTCAACCTCGCCTTTTAATTGTCGACTTAGCGTCATTTCGGCTTATTATGTTAAGTTAAAGAAAAGCGAGGTCAAATTAAGTCACTACATATTTCACAGGATTTAGTCGCCCGTTTTTAGTTCCAAATTGTACCAAAAGATGACGCTAGGTCTCGATAACATCGCGCATGTTGGTTTTACCTTTTCGGTTTACCCATGTGTGTGTCTTTTGAATTTACCCTCAAATAATGAATAATCATATTCTAAGGGCCGATTGGACAAACTTTCATCATCATCATCATCATCATCAGCCCATTTAAATCCCCACTGCTGGGGCACGGGCCTCCCTCAATCACATGAGGGGTAATTGCCATACTCACCACGCTTGGCAGACGGGTTGGCGAGGGTTTTGAAATGCAGAGTTTTCCTTCTCTGGGTGCTGATGATCATGCCAAACTTTATTCCGATACAATATCTATGGTTTATTATATTATGTTACATACATGTGATGTTTATGGATATATATGTATTTAGCTGTCATAGATATTTCTGCATCGCCCAATAGTTGACTGGTAGAGAATGCTGCATAGCATTAAGTCCGCCAATTGTACTTTTTTTTTTCTTGTGCAGTAAAGAATAAATACCTACATTAAATAAATGGTATAGCGCTGTCGTTCCATATAAATCTGACGTTCAATAAGCCTTTCGCCGTCCACTGTAGAACGTAGGCCTCCCCCAAAGAGCCAACCAACCCGGTCCTGAGCAGTCTGCGTCCAGCTCACACCAGCCATCTTTCTCAGTCAGGCCAATAGTAGACCTGGCAAAAGCATATCTTTCAAAAGATTGGAACATTTGCATCTGGATCAGTGCAAAGATGCGGAACAGTGATACGCATCATTTGAAACATCTACTCATTCGGCTCACTCGGATCATTCCGCGCATATTTATTTATTTAAATTTGGTACGCAAACAGTTCACAGTCAATTAAAAAACAATATATAAAAATTAAAATTAAATAAGCTAGACAGTAATCCTAAAGTAGCGTACACAGCTTGGTCAAAATATAAATTCGCTACTTTTATAAATTAAATTGGGATAAATTGAAATTAAAATCTAATAAGTCTACTGATTAAGATTTTATACATTAAACAAGAATTTAAATAAATTAAGTTAAAAAGGAATGAAATTAAGATAAAATTATATCTAAGTATTATGATGAAATTAAAGAGTTATTGCAACTGTCAAAATAAAATTGGAATAAATATCTTATTGGCATCGAGGATGTTTCATCTCTGAATATATTGGAAATAGCTTTCTTGTGCCGGGGAAAACTAGAGTTTTTTTTTTATTGCTTAGAGTAGGCAGACGAGCTTGCGGCCCATCTGATGGTAAACGGTAACCGCCGCTCATAGACATCAACAATGCCGGAGCACAGTCATGCCGCTGCCTACCGTGAGAGAAGAACTCTTTTCAAACCTCGTTTAAAAAAGGACATGTCACAGCGATCAGGGAACACCGCTAAATAGATCTATGTTCCTGCCACCACGAACCAAATTGTTATAAGACCTACACATTCTCACTATCATTACGGATCATTAGGCTCACTCGAGCTATTCGGCTCGTCCGTATCAGTGAGCGAGATTACTACCGCGTACCGTATGACCACGAGATCCATTTGAGTCGAATGATACACTCGGAGCGAACATTAGAGATTCGGAACAGTGTATCATTTGGCTGAGTCGGATCACTGAGTCGTTTCAGTACAGAGTTTATTTATTTATTTAATCATTTACATGTCAGTTAACAGAATACGAAAATTCCAACACACCAACAAGTTATCATATATAATTACATATAGCACAGAATATTTCACATTAATAATAATAATACAAGATAAATTAAATTAGAAAAACATGTCCGCAATACCGAAACAGGTAATTAAATGTCTTATATGCGATATTAAATGTCACAAATACATAAATGTCAAAAATACAAAGATGTCAAAAATAGAAATAAAATGTCAAAATACAATTTAATAATTATGAGAATCGAGGTATTTCAGAGCCTCTGCGCATATGATTCTGACACTATCAGCAAAGATGTCATTGTGACTACACTGAGTGAGTATGTCCCCAATCGGACGAAGTTACACAAGTCTAGTCCATCGCGCCGCAGGGCGTCCAACACTGCGTTTCCCCACGTGGCGACCACTCCACTCCAGTACGTGTCCTTTCATCAGTACGTCTAGAGACAGGCCCATCTCCACTTCACCGTGCTGATCCTGCGTGCAATGTCGATGACTTTAGTGCTCTGACGAATTTTATCCGCCAGAGAAACTCTGTGCATAGCACGCTGAGCTGCCTTAAACTTGTGGATCATTGTGGATCAGCCTCGCAGTCAGTGACGCAATCTGGCGTTATTCCATAGATTTATTCACGGGTAAAGATTGGTCGAATCGGGGCTAAGTAATCAGAGTATTGTTAATTATATTTGGTAGTCGCCCCCAGCGTATTCGCGTATTTACCACTTCAGCTTAATTTCTTTTGGCTTAAGAAGACGTTTTCTAAGTATCTTACGAAATCCTGGCCCAAACGTACCCTGGGCGCCAACGCGACAGCTTTGTATGCAACTGGGAATAAACCAAGATGGACGGTTAATTAGTGTGGTTCTAAGTATTCGCACTTGGTAAGCAATAGTACTTGTCGGACCAGTGGCTGCATGTTGACAGCTGCCTCCGACAGAGGTATGACTGGTTTGGTAGGGTTCTGTGGTGTACGTTGAAAACCCTTATATGAATCTTTATTGCATCATTATATTAATTTGTTGCACTCTATCCCTATTATTCCAAAACGTGGTTTAAAATAAACATTGGGATTAATACTGGGAATAACGGAATAACTAGAATAAACATTATTACAAAACTAAGTTTAACGTTAATTAGCATATCAACTTTAATACTTAAGTTAAACCACCCGGACCCTAGTTTAAAATGAAGACTAAAATAATAACCTCAATATATCGATTCAGTAACCATGACAACCTATCCCTGTGACAGTTGATCGATGCACGCGCATCAGTCCGTACTGCAATTGGATGCGCAATGGTCGCCAAACCCACAGCCACAACTACCAATAGTATGCAATAAAATAAAAAAGAAATGTCTGTAATTTTTAGTACTTAAGTTGTGTATATCGCACATCCTCTGAAAAATTGTCATAACCCAAAAAGCGTCTTTTGAGAAAAACGCGCTTTCACTTATTTGTAACTTATTTAATGTTACTGCTCAGTCATCAATGCAAATTTTTTAGGATTCAAAATATTTAAACTGATGACGAGTTTATTGAACTCGTTTCTAGAATGTAAAAAAGGCATTTATGCAATGTGAGGGGTGGTCTTGTCTTATGGCAGTTTTTCAGAGGATGTGCGATATTGTGCAATAAAGTATATCTATCGAACTGTATTCATTAACACGTGTATAACCAGTTGCTATGTCAATTATTCCTCTTCTCCCTTAATTTTACGGGTAAGGAACCTTAAATCGATGCTTCTACTCGCTCCTGACCGGTACAGTGGTAATTTCTAAAGCATACATCCGACACAAACGAATGCACTTCAGTAGTTTGGCCGCTTTTTAACATCGCATCGATGTCATCCTTCTCGATCACATCACCAAGTTAATAGACACAGTAAAGTAAAGTAACAGGCTATAATACTGTCCCACTGCAGGGCAAAGGCCACCATCATAGAAATCAAGTCATCGCTCAAGCAAGTCATGGGATTTGGCTTAATCACCACGTTTGCTTAAGCGGTGGGTGCCTAAGGTGATCACAAACCCGAGCTATGTTCGAAAAATTCGAAACATACCTTTGCTCGACCCGGGAATCGAACCCTGGACCCCGAGATCACGGCCGGGTACTTTAACCAACTTATACTGTTATGTGATAGGTGGCAGACGAGCAGACGGATCACCTGATGGTAAGCGATATACACCCGCGACACCAGTGGAGTCACAAGTGCGATGCCAATCCTTAAAGCCCCCTTTCGTCGGATTGGGCTTCCGGTACCACCAATCACGCAGTGAAGCACAGTACAGTGCTGCTTCACGCCGGTTTTCTGTAAGGCCGTGGTATCACTCACACCCTCAATCAAACTATAAAGATATTTTGTTATTATTTTTACCCATTCTTAATATTTCCAGTCACGTATTGTCCGCAGTCGGCACTAGATGGCGCTGGCAATAGAAAGTGGCTCCCCCTAGGAGTAGCCTCCTGTTTAGCATTCAAGTGGCTTCAGCTGGGTATATCAGGGGATATTTCGTACATAAGTAATTGTTTCGTGACAAAATTTTATTGAAATATAAGTAACCTGCAACGAAATGTAAACACGTCGACTCTTAGGGCGGAACAATAAGGTTCATAATTGAATGAAAATGTATACTTATTAGGACACGTCATGACGTGACTGTACTAAAAAAAATTAAAAGTAAAAATCGTTTATTAGCAAAAAGGTTTTTTTATCGTAGAAACTAAAATCAAATAATTCTTTATTTGCGTAGGCTTGTACACAGCACTTACAAATCGTCGTACATTTGAATGACTTAAAACTATTTATAAGTCATCATCATCAGCCCATTTAAGTCCCCACTGCTGGGGCACGGGCCTCCCTCAATCACATGAGGGGTAATTGCCATACTCACCACGCTTGGCAGACGGGTTGGCGAGGGTTTTGATATAAATGCAGAGTTTTCCTTCTCTGGGTGCTGATGATCATGCCAGCAGCTTTACCTTAGTCGCCTTTTACGACACCTCGGTAAGAGTGAGGGTGGCCTATTCTACTCTGCCGGGGACCACACGGCGTAGTATTTATAAGTACTTATGTATAATTTACATGTTAATACATATATATGTTGATACATAAAATATACTAAAGAAATAAATAAACATAATGCGATTCTACCACCGGCTCGGAAAGTTGTTTCTGGTCGAGAAGATCCGGCAAGAAACTCGCCAGTTACTCTTTTTAATCGCCAAACTTTCATACAATGTTGTGTCATCATCATACCAAGACAAACAGTTTAATTGTTACACAAATAATAAATAAATATTATGAGATAAATCGAAGCAGACCAGTCCCCAAGGTGGCACCTGTTCACAAGTATGACGTATGTGTCGGTCATCATTTCACTCAACTATATTAGAGGGAATGTAATGACCCGCCACATAGCGCCACCACCTCAGAGACATTTGAGTGAGCATGACTACTTATGTTCCCGTCATAGGTCACAGAGTAGTAGTTGCTTAATCCAATACTAATAAACTACAGGACGAGGTGTACAATAGTAGGTGATTAGCATCTTGTCCGAACCTAAGCAGACCAGTCCCCAAAGGAATTACTGGTAGCTTCTAAACTAGGTATTCATGTCTCTAGGGGACTGCGTTTGAGTTAATATATAAGTATTTGCGGCGTTGAATTTTAATTAGTTATAAAACAGGAAAAACTAATGAAATAAAAACTAAATCATTGGAAATTACGTTTGAAACTTACAACCCGTGCGGATAAAGAATGGGATCAGAAATGGCGGCGCATCTATTCACTTCTCGCTCGCACACATATTTGCGTCTATACTCGCACTCGTGGGGTGCGAGTATAGACGCAAATAGTGTGCTAGCGAGAAGTGAATAGATGCGCCGCCATTTCTGATCCCATTCTTTATCCGCACAGGTTGTACTAGACGTGTGTAACTATTTATTGAAACGACTCCGACTCAGCCAAGTGATTGACTGTTCCGAATCTCGAATGTTCGCTCAGAATGTATCATTCGACTCTGAGACTTCGAGAAATGGATCTCGTCTGAGTGAGCCGAATGAGTTGAATGATCTGAGTGAGCCGATTGATCCGAATTCTAAGCGAAAGGGTAAGCTATGGGCTGTTCGGGGTGAATAGGTAACCGTCTTTACATGTATTACGCAGGGAAATAGATTATATTACATGGCACAGCAGGAGGGGATCGGGGATTCGTTCGTAACAAAATCAATTAATCACGGATCTATCTGAGAGTAGATGTTCCAAATGATTCAAATGAAGCGTTTTACTGTTCCGCAACTTTGCACTGATCTAGATCCTGATGATTTTTTTACCGTGGGAGAGCATGATAGTCTGGCTACCGGAGTGATACCACGGCCTCACATAAACCGGCGTGACGTAGCACTGTGCTGTGTTTCCGTACCGTAGGCCCGTTCCGGGGGAAAGGGGGTTTAAAGGTTGGCAGCGCACTTGTGACTCCACTGGTGAAAGAGGTCAATCCAACATCTGAATGTCGCGTCAACGCTTATAGTATAGGTAATCCGAAAACACAAAACACTTGCGCGATGTAAACGATACCTAGCGCCATCTATTGGCATAAAGTAGAACTAATATTCCGAAACTAAGTGAGAGCAGGCCACAATTATCACAACAAAAATGTATTGGATTTCTATTGATACTTCATTAATACACTTGAGGAAACCAAAGACTCAATTTTACCGCACAAAAGAATATAACCCTTTTAAAACCATTTTACTCAAACAAAAATGAGCCTTTTACGAACGAACCTAATAAGCCTTTTCAAAAAACAACCTAATGCTTTCGTCAAAAGAGTTCCCTATTCCATTTACATTTGAAATCTCAATTTCCAATGTGGTTTTATTAGCAACAAGACTTAATGGGAAAAACTACCCTTATTACAAGACTGGCAAGATTCATAATAGTTTTTGTTGTAAAGTTCGAAGTCAATTGGATGTGAAGTAATGTGAGCTTTATTGAGCGGTGATAAGGCCGGCTGTTCAGTGGCTGAAGTTGGCATTCAAGTTTTAATGAGCTGGATGTGTCCGAGGCATCTTGCATACAGCCGGGTTCCGTTCGATATTCGAATCTCCAATTCTCTCGAATAATTTTCCAAACTTTTTTAGTTCTACATTTTCTTGAGCTCTCTGTAATGCAAAAAAGTTGAGACTTTTTAAAGTGTAGGTGTAATTCTGTGTCCGTGGGAAAGCCACGCTTCGGCATTAATAGGCCATCTCGGCCGAAGTTATACCACACGCCCTCTGACAAAACCGGTGTGAAGCCGCCCGTGCCGTATTTGTTTTTTTTAATGCAACATTTGGGCCTCCGGTACCTCACTCACCTGGAGACACACGCCAGTTTCAAGCCGGCCAATTCATGCCGAAGCGGGGCTCTCCCACAGCCAGAGCCTAGCTTTAATGAAGCACAATTAGAAGCGCTAATGAGATTCCGCGGCGCGCGCGCACAGGAAAAAGTTGTCCCGATCACCGGGTAGGGAGGGGACACGGTTGAACTGGATTTGTTTCAGCCACACATCAAAGTATACGAAACTGTCGATTCACAACTTAATATCAACCATGTTCAATATCAATTGAGGAATTTTGACAGATTGTGGTAACCTGTGTGGTCCCCGGCAGAGTAGAATAGAATAGGCCACCCTCACTCTTACCGAGGTGTCGTAAAAGGCGACTAAGGTAAAGCTGCTGGCATGATCATCAGCACCCAGAGAAGGAAAACTCTGCATTTATATCAAAACCCTCGCTAACCCGTCTGCCAAGCGTGGTGAGTATGGCAATTACCCCTCATGTGATTGAGGGAGGCCCGTGCCCCAGCAGTGGGGACTTAAATGGGCTGATGATGACGATGACGTGGTAACCTGATATGTAGGTGTCTTTACATCTCCGCCGCGAAACGCACGGTGGACCAGTATTAATAATAATAATAATAAGTGCGTAGGGAAGTGAGGACCCCATCGCCCGCTGGTGAGAGTTGGTGCTCTTGCTTAAGAGCAACAACTCTCATCAGTGCAGTCAGTTTCCCCAGGGCAGCGTTGTGGCGCGCTGAATGGTAAGTGACGTCCCTTGGGTCCCATATTCCCGAGAGTCGATAAGGCCCCTCCTTATTTGCCGGCTAGGGTGGACACCAGCAGGAGCCGCAGGACCTCTTGAAAGCACTATCCTTACAGTGCTCAAGTGTGTGCGCAAACACAAGTGCACTCTCTATTCCCTTACCCTCATATTCCGATGGGACACTACTGTGACACGACCAGAGAGGGATTGGGCCAGTAGACCAATATTCGCTATGATAACGTATGAGAAGCGTTTCTCCGCGCTGAAGCGGAGGTGTGCTACGAGCGTTTACATATGACTGCGTTGTGTTTCGCTGAGTGAATTATGGTACCTACTAGAAACTCAATCCGGGGGCAAGTGGAGTTAAAAGGTTGGCAGTGTACTTGTAACTTCTCTGCTTTTTTGGGCGCCGCCGAAAATCGTATGCCATCAGGTGATCTGTTTGCACAAAAAAAAATTATACTCATGATATGGTGTATGCTGTTCGTCGACGACATTGTGCTAGTTGCGGAAGATGCACTCAAGGTGCAGAACAAACTGGAGGAATGGCGGCAAAGACTGGAGAACGTTGGCCTGAAAGTCAGCAGAACCAAAACAGAGTATCTGTTCTTTGACTTCGGCGGTCTCTCTAGTCCGATACCCATAACTCTTGCTGGAATGTCCTTACAGGCTTGTTCCAACTTTCGGTACCTCGGGTCTCTTGTACAGGGCGACGGTGAAATTGACAGGGAAGTTAAGCATCGAATCAACTCGGCATGGATGAAATGGCGACAGGTCACGGCAACAACATGCGATCCATGGATACCTCTAAAACTGAAGGGCAAAATTTACAAATCCGTCATTAGACCTGTTGCCCTGTATGGATAAGAATGCTGGGCTGTTAAGAAGACGGATGAAAGACGTTTGCATGCGACAGAGATAAGAATATTAAGATGGATGTGTGTAGTGACGAGAATGGATAAAATAAGGAATGAGTATATTAGAGGAAGTATGAAAGTGGCCCCCATCATTGATAAATTGAAAGCAAATCGCCTTTCCTGGTATGGCCACGTAATGAGAAGAGTGAAAGAACATGTAACTAAAAAAGTGATGAGTTTAAATGTAAGTGGGTGGAGGAACAGAGGACGGCCGACAAAGAGATGGATGGATTGTGTGAAGAATAACATGATGGAAAAAGGGGTGGATGATTCGATGACGGATGACAGGGACGTATGGAAAAGGAAAACATACTGCGCCGACCCCAGATAACCTGGGAAAAGGAGGATGATGATATGACTGGCCTAATGATGCGTTTGGTAATAACCTTGTCACACACAGTCGTTGATTAACTTAGTTGGCTACTAAGGAAACAATATTGACCCTTATTTTGATACCCATAAAGACTACCAATACTAAAGTTAATGAACATTAGCTTAAATGACGTCTCTGAGTGCGGCCGTAATTGCCTTGAGTTTGATTCCGACTCAGGAAAACGTTCGTGTAGGCTGCGCGGGGGGGACATACAATTTACCCTTTGGGAGCGTCTCTTGCGCAAAGTATTGTGTTTAGAAATAAATGATGTTAAAACCTCAACATCATTTTTAAAGACCTATCCATAGATACCCCACACGTATAGGTTTGATGAAAAAAACATTTTTGAGTTTCAGTTTCAAGTATAGAGACCCCCCCCCCCCCACCATTTTTTTATTTTTTTCAATTTTTGTGTAAAAATCGTAATGCGGTTAACAAAATCCATCTATTTACCTAGTTTCAATTGTATAGTTCTTATAGTTTCGGAGAAAACTGGCTGTGACATACGGACGGACGGACAGACATGACGGCTACAGAACCTGAAAAAACGAATATACCACATTTCCACATTGATTTCTACTCACGGCTCTAATATTATTTATTTATGAGAAAGTGAGGCAAACGAGCAAGTGGGTAACCTGATGGTGTGTGATCACCGCCGCCTATGGACATCACCGCCCACACCAGAAGGAGTGGAGATACTTTACCGCCATTTTAGGTATAGGCTTGTTTCATGAAGCTTTATCGATAAGTTCTTTACATACCGGCACATCACTAGTCGCACATTGCTCAATCAGGGCGTCAATTCTCACGTCCCAGCCGATTCTCGCGAAGGAACTTGCTAATGCATTTCTGCGGAACCGATGAGAAACTCGTATGGAAAATATTACAAAATTAATATTGAAACGGTGGATATTACCTACATACATGATGCAGACATCACAGACGGACTTGTATCGCAACTAAACGTGTAAATTCCCAGTTGCATCCAAAGCTCTCGCTTCGGAGCCCAAGGGCCGATTAGAAATGATTCATATGATTTTTTGGGTATAGCAAAAAATTGCAATTTATTCTTAAGTAAATAATGCACTTAGACTTTTACCGTGGGAGAGCCAGGCTTTGACATGAATGGACCGGCTCGACCGGAGTACTCAATACTCAATACTTTATTTTCTCCACAATGTAACTTGGGCACAGGTTTGGTGTTGTAAGAACTAGATTGTGTAATACCATGGCCTCACAGAAAACCGGCGCGAAGGAGCACTGTTTTGTTTTTCGCTGCCTGAGTGTGGGTGCCGGAGGCCCAATCCCGGGGGAAGGCGGTTTAAAGGTTGGTATCTCACTAGTGGTTCCAATGGTGGCGTGGGTGTCTATGGGCGGCGGCAAACGCTTACCATTAGTAGATCCGTCTGATCGTCTGCCAACTGTCACATAAAAAAATCAGTAATCTTATACATAACAAACACTAGCGACGCCAATCGATTTTAATTTTTAGGTACTAAATTTATTATTTAATAAATAGTATAAGTGTTTGCCTAGAGGTTGTAACCCCGAAACTGTTTAAAGTAGATCCGGTTTAGTAGCTAACAATTAAAATTAGATTCGCGTCGCTAGTGTGCCCTACCCGTCACCTTAACTGACTCCGTAATCGTCGCCCGATGCGTGTGCGCTGGTTATATCCGTCCCGTGATTCAGTTCCCATACAAAAGCAACCCGTGTAGAGATAGGCGACAGAAAAGGATAAAAAATCCTTTTGATATCATCATCATCATCATCATTTCAGCCAATAGACGTCCGCTGCTGGACATAGGCCTCCCCCGATGTTCTCCACACAGATCGGTCCTGTGCCGCCCGCATCCAAAGGATTGCATGCCTCAACTGGCAATGGGCAGGGCACATAGCGAGGAGAACAGACGGCCGTTGGGGCGGAAAGGTCCTCGAGTGGAGGCCACGTGCAGGAAGTCGCAGCCGTGGCAGGCCCCCCACAAGGTGGATCGACGATCTGGTGAAGATCGCGGGAATCCATTGGATGCGGGCTTTTGATATACATTCGGATAAATCTCTCCAAAAGATAAGGGTGGCCCAAAGAGCAATGGAAAGGGCTATGCTTAGAGTCACTCTTCGCAACCAACGAATAGGTTCGCCGAGCAACGGGCCTAAAGGACGTCGTCGTTGAGATATCCAGGGGGAAATGGAGTTGGGCTGGACACGTAGCGTGGGTGAGCAGGGACCGTTTGACGAGGCGGGTCGTTGAGTAGAGACCGTGGGAGCAGACCAGACCGCGAGACCGTCCACTTAAGCGATGGACTGACGACATCAAGGAACACGCGGGCGTAAAATGGACTACCAATGCGTCTAACCGCTACGCATGGAACAAGATGGGAGAGGCCTATATCCAAAAGTGGATCAATAATGGCTTAAGATGATGATGATGATGAAATCTCCCCACGGGTTAGAATAGTTATTTACGAGATTTCTTCTTATTTTTGAGGTTCCGATATTTCGCCGCTGTTGCAAGCGCCATGGTTCCCAAAGGTTGTCCGGAAGAAATTGCTACAAGGGGCATATTGGTCACAACCATTCGTAAAAGGTGTGTTTTCTTGTATTGGTTTGCTATTGAGGGACGTTAAGCTTTTGTAATACTGTTTTTTTTCCATCGTCGTCCATCGTCAGCCCATTTAAGTCCCCACTGCTGGGGCACGGGCCTCCCTCAATCACATGAGGGGTAATTGCCATACTCACCACGCTTGGCAGACGGGTTGGCGAGGGTTTTGATATAAATGCAGAGTTTTCCTTCTCTTGGTGCTGATGATCATGCCAGCAGCTTTACCTTAGTCGCCTTTTACGACACCTCGGTAAGAGTGGCCTATTCTACTCTGCCGGGGACCACACGGCATTGTTTTTTTTACTAGATCTATATTTTTGGTAATAAAGAATATCTGTCTATCTAAATATTTAGAAAAATATACATGTTTTATAATTTAGTTCTGACCTGTTTGGAACAGTGGTAGTGAACGCTGCCTCTCGTGCAAGGGTTTGCGGGTTAGAACCCCGCATAGTACAAACATGTGAGTTCATGTATATGTCTGTTTATAATGTTCTGGGTGTTTTCTATGTATAATAAGTATGTTAGAATAGTTATTTACGGGATTTCTGCGATTGCTGATATCTGTGCGGCCGTGTGGTCCCCGGCGGAGTAGAATAGGCCACCCTCACTCTTACCGAGGTGTCGTAAAAGGCGACTAAGGTAAAGCTGCTGGCATGATCATCAGCACCCAGAGAAGGAAAACTCTGCATTTATATCAAAACCCTCCTGGTGAGTATGGCAATTACCCCTCACGTGACTGAGGGAGGCCCGTGCCCCAGCAGTGGGGACTTAAATGGGCTGATGATGATGATGATGATATCTGTTTATCGTTGTTTCTGGCAGCTTTTACGTGTTCTTTTATTCGGCATGAGATGGTGCGTTTAGTCCGGCCAATGTACGAATTCCCACAACTGCAGTCAACCTTGTAGACACCAGGTTTTTCTAACGGAAAGCTGTCTTTGGGCGATAGCAGATATTGTGCCAATTTTCTTAGTGGAATGAAGATAGTTTTTATAGAGTATTTATTTAGAACGTTGATCTATTAGAATAACTATTCTAATGTTAGTGACCACGAAAGTTTAAAACAATATTAAGTATTTATAAAAGAGAAGTATTACGTTACTTGTATTTTGGTTCTCTCTTTCTTCTTTGTGTTTCTAATATCTAGTTATCCTATTATCTTCCTAGCATTAATATGATTAAGCTGCCCCTAGTGATGTGTGTCTGTTCCGGCAAATTTTATGTCATTATTATTTTCTTTCTCCTTGTCTACCCTACTTACCATACCGCAACAGACACACGACACACGGGTAACCCGCTGAAAACCAGCGTCGTGGCGCGTCATTTATTGGCACGTCACGACATTATGCTGAGCGGGCGCCTGTTTCGGCACACGCATTTTCTTGCATATACTTATTGTAACTGTTTTGTTTTGTGTATTGTTATGTCAAAATTTTGTGTATAAAACCTCTGTTTCTCTCCTGTCTTATATATGCGTGTCGAAATAAATGCAGTATTCATTCATTCATTCATATTATATGTATATATTTGTAATTCTGCTATTGGTATCCGTAACACAGGTGCTTGAGCTAACTATCTCGGAGTCAGCTCAATGTATGTGATGTTGTGAAATACAAAATTAAATGAAGTACTAAACAGAATATCTTAGATAACTACTAGTATTGAATTCACCATTAATACAATTTCCAACTCGATACCGGAACCATGTCCAAGGGAGCAAATTGGACCGGATATCCGCTCCCGGAACCGGAAGGTAGCTCCGGCATCGCTTGCACGTCTGCTGTGTCTGGGTGTACTGGTCGGATTACCGGCGCATGTGGCGGGTTCAAGTTGAAAGGCGAAAATAAATGTGTAGTGTGGTTCCAATGCAAGCGTGATACAATTATTTTTTTTTCATATGGGTGGCAAACGAGCAGATAGCCTGATGCTAAGTGATTGCCGCCGCCTATGAACATCCGTAATACCAGTATGCGTTTTTCATCAGGTGCGATTGTGGTCAAGCGTTAGCCTGTTGACAAAAAAAACACCTACATTTTCACATTCATTATAATATTAGTAAAAAAAAGGAAAGTATCAGTTATCAGCCTATATACATCGCAATTTTTTTGACTTTTACATCCCGAAAACCCATCAACAAAATGAGCGAAAAAAAAGTCTGCTGTTCCGTACATACTAGAATATCCCGGCAATAATGTATGGAATAGCTTATTTTGTTAATCTCACATGCCAAATGGACTTTATTCACGATACCTGTTATGTGGTTTTCGGGATGTAACAGAAAAAAAAAACGGTGTATTGTCCCTCTGCAGAGCACAGGCCTCTATCATAGAAATCAAGTCATCGCTACTTAGATAGGATTAGGCTTAATCACCACGCTTGCCTAATTCGGATTGGTGATCACAAACCCGAGCTATGTTCGAAGAATTCGAAACATACTTTTTAGTCGACCCGGGAGTCGAATAATACTATTATGAATAGGAAAACCGCTTCGCTCAAGCACCCGCTCTCACTGCCGCCCCGCCTCACACATCTGGCTGCGACTCATAATAAATGTGCGACAAAATGTTTCTATCCGTCTGTGCGTCGCTCAGACGACTCAGTCCTTGACTGGGTAGGGTAAGAATTGATTATTTCTGTGCGTCCTGTCAAAAGTGGTAGAAGTCGACTTATATTCAATTTGATTTTCTTCTTGCTACTTCATAACAAATAATTCCTTTATTTTTCCGTCTGATCAGACAGAATAATAGAGGATTATTTTGTGATGAAGTAACAAGAAGAAGAAACGCCGTGTGGTCCCCGGCAGATTAGAATAAGCCACCCTCACTCTTACCGAGGTGTCGTAAAAAGTCGCCTTTTACGACTTAAAGCTGCTGGCATGATCATCAGCACCCAGAGAAGGAAAACTCTGCATTTATATCAAAACCCTCGCCAACCCGTCGGCCAAGCGTGGTGAGTATGGTAAATACCTCTCATGTGATAGAGGGAGGCCCGTGCCCCAGCAGTGGTGACCTAAATGAGTTGATGATGATGAGCAAAAAGAAAATCAAATTCGATATAAGTTGACTTGTACCGCTATTCACAGGACGCACAGATTTGTCAACGAGACTACTGAGTCACAGATAGAAGAGGGAGGATCTTAGTGTGTAATTCCCAGTTGCGTCCAAAGATGTCGCTCTGGAGCCTGGGGTAAGGTTGGTCCATGGATCATGAAACTTGATTCTGGTAATTACAATGAAGCGACTGGCCAATGACCTTCGCCACTCTTTAACAGGGGAACCAGACCAACTGAATCATGGTTACGCTTTTCAGAAACTATCCGAAACTTGCAGGTTTTCGGACGAAGTTTTCCCTCACCGCCGAGGTAATGGTAGATATACGCATAATAACATCCTCCAACCGATTTCGGCTAAGTACCAATGTCAACGATCAGCCACTTATCAGGATATATTATAGTGCTCAAATGTGTGCGCAAACACAAGTGCACCCTCTATTCTCTTGCCGGGCACACGGAGTGTGACAAGACCAGAGTGAAGAGTTTAGTTAGTTTAGTTCTGTCAGTTATCCAACAAGCTAACACAATAGACGTGTGTAACTCTTTACTGAAAAGACTCAGTGATCCGCTTCAGATAGATGATACACTGATCCGAATCACGAAAATGCTCGTTCAAAATGTTTGATTCGCCTCATTCGGATCTCAAGATCGGATTTGTTCACTCGGCCAACTAGCTCACTGTGTTCCACTTACACGAATGAGCGACGAAGTACAGATGAACGAGAGAACGAGCGATACGGTTCCGTCGGCGACACATGGAACGTGTCACGCGGGGAAAGAGATAGGCAGACATAACACTGATTGAAATGACAGCCATCCGTGTCACAGAAAAATGATATTTATGCTAATAGTAATAAAAACCTATGGTATGTATGAAACTTGGTAAAGTATCAGCCTATAAACTGTCCCACTGCAGGGCAAAGGCCTCCATCATAGAAATGAAGTCATCGCTACTATGATGGGATTAGGCTTAATCACCACGCTTGCCAAATGCGGATTGGTGATCACAAACCCGAGCTATGTTCGAAAAATTCAAAACATACTTTTCGCTCGACCCGGGAATCGAACCCAGGACCCCGAGATCACGGCCCGGTATTTAAACCACTAAACCAACAGGGCATCAACGACAAAACTTGGTAAAATGATTTAAATAAGAGATCATTGAAATCGAGTCACTCTCTGTCCTAAATCTATTTGAGAGTCGATGTTTCAAATGAAGCGTATCACTGAAACGACTCTTTTCACTGTTCCTGATTCAAATGATCCAAACTTTAGATAGATATATTTGGGCCAGGTCTATAACACAAAAACGTCTATAAATCATTTCTAAACAGCTAACACTTCAGTTAACAAGATGTATGTCACCCGCCAGCTGTTCGCGTTGTATTTATCTTCTAATATGACACTAGTTATTGTTAAGTATATTTGGACGCGCATTTGTCACGGGACGAGGAAAACAGATGGTCGGGTGGGGTCGCAGTGAGAGCGGGACTTTTTGTCATGATTCTTATCTATACTATTTCTTCTTTTTTTATGTGATAGGTGGTATGTGAGCAGACGGATCACCTGATTGTAAGCGATTGCCGCCGCCCATAGACACCTGCGACACCAGTGGAGTCACAAGTGCGCTGCCAACCTTTAAACCTACCATCACTCACGCAACGAAACAGAGCACAGTGCTGTTTCACGCCGGTTTTCTGTGAGGCCGGGTATCACTCCGGTCGAGCCGGCCCATTCTTGCCGAAGCGTGACTTTCCCACGGTTGAACGGATTTTCTTCTTCTTTTTTTGGTTCTTCTTCATTGCTGAAGGTCGTGCCTTTCTTGAAATGCCTTAACCGAGTCGATGACAAGGTCCTTTCATTGTTCCCTATCCTCAGCTTGTCTTAGGGAAATCGGCAAAGTGAGTCTGGTTACATCCCTTATTTGTAACTATACGTTTTATAACGAGGCACGGTCTTATCAGCTCGAGCTAGTTTAATGGGAAACTACGTCGTCGCTCGAGAGATGGCGCTACTGTATTTAAACAATATTACATTTTATGCAATTAACTGAACAAATTTATGCACGTTATTAATTATCTTAAATAAATAGCACATTTTAGTTATACAACAATAAAACATTCTAAAATTCAATCATGAATATCTGTTATTAATGTGGGAATGCATGAAAAGAAACGTAATTGTTTTTACAAAATGGCCGCCTGACGTTCAAAACTTCAAACTTGTCATTCATTGTCATCGAGATATTTCGTGTATGTGGTTTTTCTTCGGTGGTTTATTTTCACGAATTGGCTAAGTTTACTGGTTTATGGTGATTGCTTCTAACGTGCTCTTGTGTTGTGGACAATCGGACAACGACAATCCCGCTATTTCAATGAAAAAGAATCCTAGCAAAGTATATATATATATACTTTGCTAGGATTATTTTTTAATAAATCAGATATATTGACTGACCGGATGGCGCAATTGGTAGTGACCCTGCCTCTTACGCCAAAGGTCGTGGGTTCGATCCCCACCCTGGACAAACATTCGTGCGGTGAACACTTGTGTGTGTTCAGTGTCTGGGTGTAATATATATATTTAAGTATATATTAGTGTTCCTCTGTTGTCTGATATCTGTAACACAAGTGCTTAAGCTACTTAGTACGGAATCAGGTCAACGTATGAGATGTTGTGAGAATTATTATATCTGACTTTATGATCAAAACGCCGCACCCTCCCTCAGAGTCAAATGGCGTCATGCAAACTCGAATATATCCCTGCGTGAACCTACCCACTTATATCCGTTATGTCTTCGTTGCCCTCAAACGAGGTATCATCTATGTGAGTGGGTGTGAAATGTGGCTCGTTTGTCAAGTGATGAGGTGGGAATGGCGGGAGGACGAGAAACATGGTTTTGAGTTGAACGGTAACACCCTGCACAATATTCAGCTACTTAACTAGTGATGGGCGTTAAAAGTTATAACTATTTAATTTACATGTTGAAATAAATTAACTATTAACACAGTATAAAAAAAAAGTTAGAAAGAAACTTAGAAATTATCTGTAACAATGTTGTTACTTTTAATGCAGTTGCTATTTTTAACGAGTTGGTTATTCTAACACAGTTGTTATTTTTAACATTTGTTATTTTCAATGAATTTGTTGCTTTTAACAAAGTTTTTATTTTTAACATTTGTTATTTTTAAAGGTTTTGGTTATTTTTAACAAAGTTGTAATTTTTAACACTGTTGTTCACACAATAAAGTTTGAGAAAAGTTCGATTATTTTTAAACAGAGTTGTTATAAATTTTAATAAAGTAACACACACACACACACACACGCAAACACGCACACGCAGACACACACAGACACACACACGCACACGCAGACACACACAGACACACACAGACAGACGCAGACACACACAGACACACACAGACAGACACACAGACAGACACACAGACAGACACACACACACACACACACGCACGCACGCACGCACGCACGCACGCACACACGCACGCACGTACGCACGCACGCACGCACACACACACACACACACACACACACACACACACACACACACACACACACACACACACACACACACATTGGTCTGGTTCCCATGATAAATGGTTGCGAAGGTCAGGCGCCGGTCCCTTCATTGTAATTACCAGACTCCGAATCCTGAATCATGGTCCAAGCGTACCCCGGGCTCCAGAGTGACAGCTTGGGACGCAAACGGGAATTACACGCTAAGTTGAGGAGGTCGTAAATGAACAGTTGCTACTTTTCTATTACAACATAGTCTTTGCGTTTAGCATAGTATATCCTTACTAATATTATAAAGGCGAAAGTTTGTTTGGATGGATGTATGGATGGATGTTTGTTCCTCTTTCACGCAAAAACTACTAAACGGATTTTAATGAAACTTTACAGTAATGTAGCTTATAGATCAGAATAACACATAGGCTATAATTTATAAAGATATCTATAAGACCTTGCTTTTATTCGAATTACACGCAGACGAAGTCGCGGGCAAAAGCTAGTTATAGTATATCTGTAACACAAGTGCTTAAGCTACTTAGTACGGAATCAGGTCAACGTATGAGATGTTGTGAGAATCATTATTATTATTTTCGTTAAGAATTTTTCTTTCTCGAAACATTGTTCAAAATATTTCGGTATTTTAACTGGGCTCACGGACCTAGACCAAGTGAGTCCCAGTTTCCACTGTAGAATGGTTTATTGGTGAGCTATCATCCTGAAGAAACTTTCGAACAGTACGGCAGGTATTGAGAATGGCGGCTTTCTGCATCGTCATGTAAGTGCTTTCAGGTAAGTCTAGATTTCTTAGGGACGCTAACAAATGCTTGGGGATTACTCCTTACTATTACTTATTATTATTATTATATTACATTATAGTACTAGCATTGGTACTAGTCTCGCATAGACATCGGACATCGACAAATAATTCCCTCCTGCAACGCACCCCACAATTACAGAAATAATGGTTGGTTCCACGTCCTGCGCTTGCGGCGGTCTCCACCTGTCCGCGCCTTTGCTATTGTAACAGTGTTTATTTTTTACTAGACTTTATTTAGCTTGCAGTGTATGGACATAAACTAACTGTCGAGCACGGAAAGGGGAAATTATGAATGACTAGCGGTCACTTTTTTGGTAAAATCGGCACCGATTTTCTAAAATGAAAATAGTTTATTCAATTTAGGTCCATACAGAACACTTATGAATGTCGACATGTCCAGAATGTTGTGTTCTGCCAAGAAGGCACCAGCAAGAAACTTAGCAGTTATGTATAATGTGTTCGAAACAAAAATAGGAGTGCGACAAGGCTGCATTCTGTTCTCCTTATTGTTCAACATCTATGGAGAATTTAGGACCTGTAACGTCTGAAGTACGTAATAGTGATCGATAGTAAAAGTAAAATCAATAGTATGTATAATGTATCGACAGTATTGCTGGCTGTCTATACTATCGATAGTAAAACTAGATCAATACTATTGATAACGCTAATACTATCGAAACATAGCTGATCGATAGTACAACACTATCGATAGTATCGATGGTTTTTGATTAATTCTGTTAGGAAACACAATACTATCGATAGTATCGGGCATTAAATAATTAAATATTGGTCTAATTTTAGTAATACTATCGATAGTCTGAATGATTTTCGAGGTCAACTATCCATAGGGAACGCAACACTAGTACGTAACATATAATTTAATCTGGAATAAGGGATTTCCAATACGTGGAAATCGGATACCGAATCTCAGGTATGCCGTCCGGCCTCCGTCCGACCGGTCCTCTTAGCGACGTGTAGCAGCACTGTGCTGTGTTTCGCTGCATGAGTGAGGGTATCGAGGCCCAATCCGGGGAAAGGGGGTTAGCAGCGCACTTGTGACTCCACTGCTGTCGCGGTTGTCCAAGGGCGGCGGCAATCGCTTACCATCAGATGATCCATCGGCTCGTCTTCCATCTATCATATAAAAAAAGTGAATACCGAATCTCAGGTATGCCGATGACTCGGTCCTCTTAGCGGCGACGTCTGTTCAAAATATATATGAGCTGTTACAAAGACTCAACACCTAGACTAACCATATCGACATTTAAGAACCAATAACATCTTATCTACTTTTTTTTGGGTTCGTGAATTCAAACATAATTAGGAAGGATTAAAGTTCAATTTTGACCTTGTGCTTTCCTGAAGGTAGATGGTATTGGATCTTAACCGTCCAATGGATCTCGCAGTAAACAGGATCCACCAATTTTCATCCAAATCGGTGCAGCCGTTCTTGAGTTATAAATAATGGAGAAATAATAAACAATGCCACAGAATTTTTATTTGGCCACGCGCGCAAACTTCTAATTTACTAACTAAGCACCGGGAAATTGACATAGCCTTTAATTAACTGATTCATCTTCTTTACAACGCCAACTAAAAATGTTAAAGAAAGCGTCAAGTCAATATCAACAACTAATTTTCCTTGTCCTTCTGATTTATACATTGCAAACTAATTTACTAACTCAGCCACGAAATTTGTAACTCATCACCATATTACGTTTTACAGCTTCAATACAAGCTCCTCAAAAATTATGTATTCAAGCTTCAATACTCAACATCATATATTATAACTTGACATGTAAAATAATACTTCATATTCTTTTATCGTGAAAATAGCCACTGTACGATTTGGCGCGAGTGCGCGACATGACAGCAACCGGCCATTTGCACCAATCAGACAGCGCTATTCGATACTTGTGCCGAATGCCCTTATTTTCTTTTTCTTTTAATCGCGTAATTATACGTGTTAATGTTTATTAATTACTTTTCTACAAATGATTGTACTTGTTACACATATTAATACACAAATTGAATTGATAAATAAATGGTTTTACTATGACTGTCCTTAATAGTTCTTCTTCTTCTTCATATTTGCGTATAATTCCCGGTTGAGTCCGAAGCTGGGCTTTGGAGCCCAGGGTACGCTTTGATCATGATTCAGGATTTGGGGAGCCTGGTAATTACAATGAAGCGACTGCCGTCTGACCTTCGCAACCCTTTGACAGAGGAACAAGACCAACTGAATTATGGTTACACGCTTCTGAAACTATCCCGAACGAGCAGGTTTCCTCACGATGTTTTCCTTCACCACCGAGGTAAATATAGAAATATGCAAATAGATTTGAAAAATCTAGAGAAATCGACCCTCAGCATGGAGGGCGCGTTCTAAACCACTAGGCTACCATCGCTCTGGCTGACTGTCCTTAATAGTTCATGTGTAATACATAATAATAATATGTAGTGGCTTTAATTATACTATTTGATGACAATTTTAGGTACATTAATTTAACAATCGATTAATGTAGGATGAGTTACATTTTATTCATACTAAATTATGCAATTAGAGGCTAATATTCTTACTATTTTGGTGTCATATATGAATACTTTAGAAGCTTCCTATTTGAATGCATACCACAAATTTAGATGCTAAAAAATAACCACTACGCTGAGTTATATTTACAGTGGCTTACATATAAGATAACTAGTGTCTGAGATACTATTATTAAGACGCGCATTGGTTGTGGCCGACTTAGTAATTAAGAAGGTAACATATATTTTCTGAGGCGAATAATGCTATTAAAAAGAAGCTTGTTTAATTAGTACCCTAAATAATGTAACTAACACGACTTCATTTTTGTATGTGATCGGTGGCAGACGAGCAGACGGATCACCTGATGGTAACCGATTGCCGCCGCCCATGTGTGAGGCCGTGGTATCATTCCGAGCCGGCCCATTCATGCCGAAGCGTGGCTCTCCCACAGATTTTCTTTTATAAATACATTAGCGAAATAAAAAAAAACTCGCCAGACGTAAAAATATTTCCCTCTAAACCAACATACACATTGGTAACATTTAAACGCGCATTTCCACACATTAACCCTCCCCCCCCTCCCTCGTAATCACTTTGAAGTCTCAAGAGGGTCTACCCCCCGTACACTCACCTGCACTCAAATATATCTTCACATAAGAATTTAAATTCAAATTCAAATAATTCTTTATTTGCATAGGCTTGTACACAGCACTTACAAATCGTCATACATTTGAATGACTTAAAACTATTTATAAGTACTTATGTATAATTTACATGTTAATACATATATATGTTGATACATAAAATATACTAAAGAAATAAATAAACATAATGCGATTCTACCACCGGCTCGGAAAGTTGTTTCTGGTCGAGAAGATCCGGCAAGAAACTCGCCAGTTACTCTTTTTAATCGCCAACTTTTTTACAATGGTTTATTATCCTCATACCAAGTTATACAGTCTAATGCAACACAAAATAAAATGAAGCAAATTAAAAGCTAAATATGAGGTAAAACCTCAAAAAAAGAACCTTAACACATTGATTTAAAGTTTAAAGTCCGAATGAACATCTGGTTTCGCGCATTGAATATAGAACACCTGTACTAAAAATTTATATTTTCGACCTATTCGATTTGACTCCGATTCCATTTGACAACTAAGTACCGAAGTGATACCATGGCCTCACACAAAACCAGCATGAAGCAGCTTCTGTGCTGTTTCGTCGAGCGAGTGGGGTTACTTGAGGTGCAATCCGGGGAAAAGGGGTAATTTTTTTATGTTATAAGCGGCAGACTAGCAAACGGTTCGCCTGATGGTAAGCGATTGCCGCCGCTCATAGACACCAGCGACAGCAGTGGAGTCACAAGTGCACTGCCAACCTTTAAACCCAAGAGGGGTATATTCCCCGGATAGGGTCCGGTCACTCACGCAGTGAAACACAACTTCACGCCGGTTTTCTGCGAGGCCGTGGTATCACACCGGTCGAGTTGGCCCATTCATGTCAAAGCGTCGCTCTCCCACGGTCAGAGGTCAGATGTTTAGGCTAGCAGAGCACTTTTTTGTTTTTGAGTTACGGAATCCTAAAAATAATAATAATAATAATAAAGCCCGCCATTTTGTTAGCGTACCCCAAAATGGGAGAATATATTTATATATTTCAAACATAATAATAATAATCCTCACAACATCTCATACGTTGACCTGATTCCGTACTAAGTAGCTTAAGCACTTGTGTTACAGATATCAGACAACAGAGGAACACAACTATATACTTAAATACATATATTTCACCCAGACACTGAACAAACACAAGTGTTCATCGCACGAATGTTTGTCCAGGGTGGGGATCGAACCCATGACCTTTGGCGTAAGAGGCAGGGTCACCACCAATTGCGCCATCCCGTCATTCGTAAAATAACAATGTGATATGAGTTAATCCTATTATTCTCACCGGTTTGACTGCCGCGGTAGCGCAGTGGTTATTGGGTCGCACTACAAAGCGACGGCTGCGCAAGAAGTCCCGAGTTCGATCCCCGAATCGGGCCAAAAATTTGTACCTAAATTTTCGGTAAGAAAGTCTTAGTGTCAGCCCGGAGTCTGGAAGTTGGCGGTCTTGTACCCCCGTGCCTCGGAAAGCACGTTAAGTCGTTGGTCCTGCCCCAACTCCCTCTCCGATCGTGTCATCCTGGTGTCCCATCGGAATAAGAGGGTAATTGGCTGACCGAATGGCGCAATTGGTAAGAGGCAGAGGCCTCTTACGCCAAAGGTCGTGGGTTCGATCCCCACCCTAGACAAACACTCGTGCGATGAACACTTGTGTTTGTTCAGTGTCTGGGTGTAATATATGTATTTAAATATATATTTGTGTTCCTCTGTTGCCTGATATCTGTAACACAAGTGCTTAAGCTACTTAGTACGGAATCTGGTCAACGTATGAGATGTTGTTAGAATTATAATTGATTAAAGAGTGCAAAGTGTTTGCGCACACACTTGAGCACTATACCATATCCAGCGCACGTGGCTGATCGTTGAGATTGGCCGCCGTAGCCGTGATCGGTTGGAGGATTATTATAATTCTCACCCCAAAAAATGCTGCACATATTTTGAAACCATTTTAATAACCCAATTTAATTGTACAAATATCATTAGGCCCTGAACTACCCAAAACTGCTTAGCCATAAGCTCTTCTATTCCTTAGAAAATAAGATTCAAAGTCGCATGTCAAAGGCGGTCCCTATCTTTGAAGACTTGTTAAGGAGACTTGAATTAATAACTACAGTTAATTGAAGGAAAATGGAGCTTTATTGTGGTATATTAAGGGTTATAATCGATAGAAGAACGTTTTATGGCGACGTATGAAATGTTTGTATGAGTGTCGCTACGGGGTTATTAGGGATGAGTGGGGATATATTTGAACCAAATGTGGCAATATTATGATGTGGGTGACATACAGGGGCGAATATATTGATATAACCGAATCTTCACTTCGCATGTAGCACCTTTGTTTGTCGTAGAAATGTTGTCGCGACAGATCTTTTCGTCGACAATTAGTGTCGCGAGTCGACAGAACATTAGTTCGACTAATATTAGTGCGACAAAACTTTAGCTCGACAAAAACCGGCATGACAGTACGTTTGATCGACAGACGGCAGTAAAGACAAACATCGTTGATACAGATCAGGTTATCAACGTGACGCGAATGACAGTTAGACCGACCGATGAACACAGAATCATAAATGTTCTGTATGGACCTAAATCTATACTGATCAATACTATTTAAAGATACAAATTCTAAACAAAACGAGACCTACCACTTACCCTAAAGCCCTACCCTCTGAGGCCCATAAACTACGTAAAAACCAACCCCCTACCCCCAAAAAAAAGACCCCCTTTACAATTACACTAAATTCATCCTACTAACAATAACAATGCTTGACTGCCTAAACTTAAGATATTGTAATTTTATTTAATGTAATTATGTCGCGGAGAAAATGTTAATATTTTTGTGACCCTTAACAAAGAATGAGCACTAAAAAGGCACGGAACCAGTGTCCGTGGAATTCATTGTAAGTATATTAAAAAAAAAAAACAAAACGAGAACGCTTATAGAAACCGAAATAGCAAAATACTTGCGCGATGTATTCGACGCACAGCGACATCTATTGGTTCGGTTTGAAAGTAATTTACCGTAACGTAGTGAGGGCGGGCTGTCAGTAAAGTATCAGCCTATATACTGTCCCACTGCAGGGCAAAGGCTTCCATCATAGAAATCAAGACATCGCTACTATGGTGCGATTAGGCTTAATCACCACGCATGCCTAATGCGGATGGGTGATCACAAACCCGAGCATTGTTCAAAAAATTCGAAACATACTTTTTGCTCGACCCGGGATTCGAACCCAGGACCCCAAGATCACAGCCTAGTACTCAAACCACTAGACCAACAAGGTGCTAGTACCTATAAATATACATATATTTTTTTCATTTTCATATGTCTTTTTATTTTGTGGTGTCAGTTTCTAAAAAGACAGATTTGTCTATCTTTATGGATTTGTATGTTGTTTGTTTCATAAAACTAAATCAGTATTTTTTTGTTTCAGGTAAATAAGTCTATCATCATCATTCATCATTTCAGCCAATAGACGTCCACTGCTGGACATAGGCCTCCCCCAATGTTCTCCACACAGATCGGTCCTGTGCCGCCCGCATCCAATGGACTCCCGCGATCCTCACCAGATCGTCGGTCCACCTTGTGGGGGGCCTGCCACGGCTGCGACTTCCTGTGAATGTTTGTCCATGGTGAGAATAGAACCCACGACCTTTGGCGTACGAGGCAGGGTCACTACCAAATACTTCATCGGCAATTCAAATAAGTGGTGATCAGTAAGTATACGGAACCCATAATTAATTAAGACGGGGATCAACACGAAATGTATTATGTGATACAATATTTTGTACTCACATATTTTGCCCGACGTTTTGGCTACGTTACAGCAGTCACGAGCGGACTGGCAGAGCACGGCGTCGTCTGCTGGGCTGTGAATCTTCGGACATCCTCATATTTTCATATATTAATTCGCCACTAGATGAATGATAAATAACTGTTATTTTTTATTTTTGTAATCAAAATACCTCGCAATAATAGAAACATCGTTGAAAGAATTACTTGATTCTCATTTAATCTACCTGAGATATCACAACTTTAAAATTATTTTGGAAAACTCAAAACGCTCCATACAAATGGCAACTGACTTGAGACGTCACACGCAATTATTTTGTATGCATTTCATTTGAATGTTGTATGGTAGCTATATCAAATGTTTCCTTTATGTCAATGGTTCTATTATAATAGTTGGTGTAAATTGTATGGGTTATTCAATGGTTTTTTTTTTTTAATTTCATACTTTTAAAATAAATTTGCCCATGAATCTGTGAATGACCATAAAACCGGCTAGACGTTATATTTTTATGCTGGATTTTTTTCTATTGGCATATTTACTTATATTTTGTAAAATCACGAGCTTAGTCAAATACCCTATTGTGAGTAAAGCTACACCGACAAGTGTGTCGGAGTAGCTTTTAATACTGTTAGTGTATTGACAGTAACCGTATTGCGTCGGCCTAATTCTTAATAGGACGTATCTCATGTTTTTTACATTGGGCTTCTGAAGACCAATTCTCGAGAATTTCGATATGAAAAAACATGGATTTCATGTGACATCCGCCCAATCACATGAAATCTATGCAAAAAATAACTATGTTATAGTGATACGTATTTTTGAACAGCTTCGAGGACGGCACCGTGAATTGCAATCGGTTCCGGTAGAACATTTTCATTGAACATGACCTTGGTTTTGTCCAAGTTCATCCGTAGGCCGATGCATTTAGAAGAGTCAGCCAGCTCATTCAGCATCTGTTGTAGGTCCGGCAGCGTTTCTGCCATTATGACGATGTCGTCAGCAAATCGCAAGTGAGAGGTGTATTCGCCACTGATGCTGATGCCACGTCTCTTCCAGTTTAGCGTCTTGAACATATCTTCCATTGCATTTGTGAACAATTTCTTTAATTTAGGGCGCCCTCTGGCTAGGTGGGAGGACGATCTGCGCAGGATGGCTGGCAAGAGCTGGATGCGAGAAGCCATGGATAGATCACAGTCGCGAACAATTGGAGAGGCCTACGTCCAGCAGTGGACTGCGATAGGCTGATGATGATGATGATAGTGATACATTTTCGTATGGTGATAAATGTCACGAGCCTGAGAATTGTGCTCCAGGAGTAATGTTAAAATGTTTAAAAAATGTTAAAAATGTTTATAAGTCCTATTAGAATTAGGTCGACGATTGGTGTTTGTTTGAGTTAGTAACACCCTAGCACGACATATAAATTTCGCGTTAATCCCCGTTTTAATTAATCATTGTTATAATGCAAGGCGAAAATCTTAAAACAACTATATACGGAACCCGTTATATTCTAAAGTACTTGCCTATATCCAAGAGTCCAACTCACATTTGAGACAGATGTGTGAACCCATAAAGTTATGTTTCTAATCATGAAGTTCATTATTTTCAGTCGTAAAAATGCCGTATTCGTTCTTTGACACTTGGTTTATTTATTTTACCAACGCAAAGTTAGGATTGGCGCCACATCATACGTTAAGGTTGTCTGGAGAAAAAATTTGCACACCAAAATTCTAATTGCACATGAAACTATGATTTTGACGTGCAAAAAAGTTAGGTTTTTTTATGTGATAGGTGCCAGAGGAGCAGACGGATCACCTGATGGTAAGCGATTGCCGCCGACCATAGACAAACACCCGCGACAACAGTGGAGTCACAAGTGCGCTGCCAACCTTAAAACTCTTTTCACTGGATTGGGCCTCCGGTAGCCTCACTCACGCAGCGAAACACAGCACAGTGCTGCTTCACGCCGGTTTTCTGTGAGACCGTGGTATTATCACTCCGGTCGAATCGGCCCATGCATGCCGAAGCGTGTTTCTCCCACGGTTAAAATTTAAACCAGCAATTTATTAATTTTGATAGAACGTCAAATACAACCTCTATATAAAGAGTAAATTCTACAGACAGTGCAGCGGTAACGTTTATTGGTAATCAGAAAACACGAAACATTTGTGCGATGTAATCGACACCTAGCGCCATCTATTGACATGAAGTGGAACTAATGTCTCGAAATGAATTGGGGACCACTAGTTAATTTATAAGTAAAACAGTGAGGGTGTCCGAAGATTCACAGCCCGGCCCCAGCAGACGACGCCGTGCACCGCCAGTCCGCTCGTGACCACGGCTGCTGTAACGTAGCCGAAACGACAAGCAAAATATATGTGATTACAAAATATTGTACCTCATAATAAACTTCGTGTTGGTAAAAGAAAAGTTTGCCGCCACAAGTGATGAAATAAACACATTTCTTCAGTTCAATCTAGAAATGCTGTTATAGTAAACATTGGTACGAAACATGTATATTAGAATGGCGGCATTCGTAGCAGCGGAGTTACGAAATAATTTTATTGTAATCGCATAAACGCCCAGTACAGCCGCGGTCTGTTCGCTAGCGGGGAGGTGAGGCGTTATAAGGTTACTTCTTCTTCTTCTTAACTGGTGCCAGGGTTTCGCCGTTTTTGAACCCATGACTCTTCCCCGCTTAAGGGCTATGATGGGATTTAGTCGGTATACCTCTGGCCGGCTTGTCATTGAGAGGAGCCCCCGCTAGAGGAGAGTCAAAGTCAAAGTCAAATAATTCTTTATTTGCATAGGTTTGTACACAACACTTACAAATCGTCATACATTTGAATGACTTAAAACTATTTATAAGTACTTATGTATAATTTACATGTTAATACATATATAATGTTGATAAATAAAATATACTAAAGAAATAAATAAACATAATGCGATTCTACCACCGGCTCGTAAAGTTGTTTCTGGTCGAGAAGATCCGGCAAGAAACTCGCCAGTTACTCTTTTTAATCGCCAAATTTTCATACAATGTTGTGTCATCATCATACCAAGCCATACAGTTAAATTGTTACACAAAATAAAATAAAGGAAATATTAACAAAATAAATATTATGAGGTAAACCGAAGCAGACCAGTCCCCAAAGGTGGCACCTGTTCACAAGTATGACGTATGTGTCAGCCATCATTTCACTCAACCATATTAGAGGGAATGTAATGACCCGCCACATAGCGCCACCACCTCAGAGACATTTGAGTGAGCATGACTACTTAGGTTCCCCTCTACTTAGAGCCCGACATAACCCTCCTACTCACCATCATTAGGGTATGCATTAGGCGCCGCCGAACAGCAGCGACGTCGCCTCTTTGCAATTCGGGCTAGCGGCATTACCCAGGCATTATAAAAAAAAGGAGAGCCATTATAATCTACTAATAATAGTCACTATTTCATTAAAAGAATAATAAACTACTATGTCATAAAAAGAATAATGTCCCAAGTAAACAAATTTCCTCTGCTTGATGGACGATAAGAGTGCGCGGTTCTGGTGCACTCGTCGAAGAATTTCAACATTTGTAACTTTTTCAGTCCAACTAATGGCAAGCATCCGTCGCGATAAGCTCACATTTCAAATGCCTCGCTACGCTTCCTGATGTCTTCCTTCTAACAGAGAACATGTTTTTTATGATATTGAAGGAGCTGCGTGCTATTTTAATACGTGTTCTTATCTCTTGGTCGCTTGATTAGTTTAACCATACTAGAATTCCATCGGGTTCCAGATGTGGGGTCCTTCCATTACCGTCCGCTAAATTACGACAACTTTATTCATAAACTTATCAAAAACTATTAGCAACCTCTAAATTATGTAATCGCTCTTTGTCTCTCTCTCTCTCTCTCACACACACACACACAAGCGCGCGCTTTCTCTCTCTCCCTCACATAAACACATACACACACGCTCTCTCTCTCTCTCTCTCTTACACACACACACACACACAAGGTAAAGGGTACGGTACCTACCTATTCGTTGTCCGCCGTCACTGGCGCCCCGGGCCGTAAGTAAAAGTTGGCGTGTCGGTCGCCATTACGTCTTATCGACACCCCATAGCTTACGGAGCGTCCGCCTTGTGCCGGACTGCAGGACAAGGCTGTGGTGACAATTGGCACGTCAGGGGGCGAAAGGGAAATTGACTATCAAAGATTGGGGAAATAATGTAAATGTTAATTCTTGAATCTATTTAAGTCCATACAGAACACTTATAAATGTCAAGCTGTACCACTCACTCGGCAAATCACAGGGCAGGCTCGGCTTCTCGACTTTCCGTGAAGCCGTGGTGTCACTTTGGCCGAGCCGGCCTATACATGCTGAAGCGACTCTCTTACAAGGTTGTTTGCTTTCTCGATTGCCTCCCAGTTCCATTTAAAAAAAAGTTTATTTTATGGCACAGAAGCATAGTATGGCGCAGTGTTTCGCTGCTTGAGTGAAGGCAGTGGAGGCCCCATCTGGGGAAAGGGGGTTCAAAGGTTGGCAGCATACTTGTGACTTCACTGGTATTACGGATGTCTATGGGCAGCGGCAATCGCTTACTATCAGGTGATCCGTCTGCTCGTCTGAAACCTATCGCATAAAAACTGTTTGATAGATAGATAGATAGATAGGTACTCTTTATTGCACAACATACAAAACTTAAAAGCTAGGTATACAGAGATACAATGTACAATTTAGGCGGTCTTATCGCTGGGAGCGATCTCTACCAGACAACCTTCAGGTAAAGGACATTAGATAGAAGAGGGGAGGGTGGTGCAATCCTTTTGATTTTGAATATTGATTAAGTAAATTTATAGTATAAATACATATATCTAGATAATAAATAAATAAATAAATAAACACGTTATCATACACTAATATATACGAATGTTAACTAACTATAATACAATATAACCTACACAAATTATATATAATTATATAAAATATACTACTATAAGGTTATAATAGAGAATATTTATTTTATACCTACAATATATGGATGGATCTGGGAGAGGACTAACGACCACGAGCGTCAATGACAGGAAAGGAAGACAGGTGAAGTTAAAAAAGGATCAGTTGGGGAGAGGGTTTCAGTTTTCAAGGAAGTGTGCTTTGACCCGAGCCTTAAAGATGGGCAGGGATGGGGACTGTCTAATTGGTAGGGGTAGGGAGTTCCATAGGCGAATTGACTGGACTGTAAAGGATTGAGTATATGAATGAGTGGAATGGGGAGGAAATCGAAGGTGGAGATGTTTGGATGATCGCATATGACCCCGCGTAGGCTGCAGAAACTGGAAACGCTCCCGAAGGTAAGACGGTGATTTTGGACTGAAAAGTATGGAGTATAATAGAAAAAGAATATGGGAGTCACGGCGGAGACGAATGGGGAGCCATTTTGATCTACTCCCTGCAGCTGAATTCTTACATAGAACCACACGCAAGCGATTGTCATTCCTTCCCCTCATCTGGATGGCGGTCTAGTGCTGTGCGTTTCTCGCGGAACTTTCTACCACGTACCTCAGTTCTGTGGAACGGTTTGCCTGCGGGAGTATTTTCCGACGGCTACGACTTAGGGACCTTCAAGAGAAGAGCGTACCCTTTTCTAAAAATGCCGGCAACACATTAGCGATATCTCTGATCTTTGTTCATGGGCGGCATTGAATTACTTTCCATCGCTTGATCGCCTCTAGCAGAAAAAAAAGTCCCGAGGCCAGGAGTCGTTAAAGGTTTTTATGCGCCATTGGAAAAATATTTAAAAAGTACAAAGGTAAATTTTATTTTTTCCATCTCATTTCCCGACATATTCGCCCTTTACGTAATCCGACTCCCAAATTAGCCCCATTCAAAGAGAAAACAAATAATTATCCGCCAATTTAAACTCTAATTCCATGTCATAAAGCTGAAGAGTTTAGCAAATTTTTTGAAAGCTCAAACAAATAATAAGCCAATTTAAACTCTAATAATAAGGCTTAAGGTTGAGGCGTAGCAAACGTCTGGTAAAGGCACAAAGGCTTAGTTTTGTAAAGGCGGCTATAGGCGCGGCTAAACGACCCTTGGTGGAATAAGGATGGGAACGAAGAAATAATATTGTGTGGCGGGTGTCTATGTTAACTACTCTTTAACTAGTGTCCCGCTAGCATATCGTTTCGAGACTTTATTACTTCTGAATTGTATCATCAGATGGCGCTGGGTGTCTATTACATCGCGCAAGTGTTTCGCCTTTTCTATTTACCTATAAGCTTTAACGTTGTCTATACAATTTACCTCTTTATAAATAGTATAGTTACAAATAAGGGATGTAACCGGACTCACTTTGCCGATTGCCCTAAGACAATCCGAGGATAGGGAAGAATGGAAAGACCTTGTCACCGCCTCGGTAAAGGCATTTCAAGAAAGGCACGACCTTCAGCAATGAAGAATGTGATGAAGAAGAAGAAGAACCGAAAAAAGAAGGAGAAAATCCGTTCAACCGTGGGAGAGACACGCTTCGGCATGAATGGGCCGGCTCAACCGGAGTGATACCACGGCTTCACAAAAAACCGGCGTGAAGCAGCACTGTGCTGTGTTTCGTTGCGTGAGTGAGGGTACCGGAGGCCCAATCTGGGGAAAAGGTGGGTTTAAAGGTTGGTAGTGCACTTGTAATTCCACTGGAGTCGCAGGTGTCCATGGGCGGCGGCAATCGCTTTCCATCTGGTGATCAGTCTGCTCGTCTGCCACCTATTTAATTTTTTTTTTATTTGGAACACCCACAGCTTAATTTACATAATTTAAGGTTACAAAGTTATAATAAACTATTAATAGGTACTAGCATATCTGTTGATGTTGGAGGAAATGTTCTATCCCTGGCCCTGGTCGGGCCAAAAATTAGTACCTGAGTTTTTCTGTCAAAAAATTCTCAGTGACAGCCCGGAGTCTGGAGGTTGGCGGCCTTGTAGCCCTGTGCCTCGGAGAGCACGTTATGCTGATGATTCTGCGCCCGATCCCTCTCCGGTCGTGTCACAGTAGTGTCCCATCGGAATATGAGGGTAAGGGAATAGAGAGTGCACTTGTGTTTGCGCACACACTTGAGCACTATAATATATCCTGCGTACGTGGCTGATCGTTGACATTGGTTGCCGTAGCCGTAATCGGTTAGAGGATATAATAATCGATACCATCCCACCACTACCCGTCTGCGGTTCCTCCCCGTCTCTATTTCGTTTAAACGCAGCCTCATACAAACACGTATGTCTGTACGTTTGTATGGAACGCGAAGAATTTTATTATGACTGCGTTTGCACAATGAGGTTTCCTGAACAATCAGACGGAATGTTATTAGAATATTTTAGAAACAATATGCACAGACATAGATACACGGAATATGAGGGCAAAGGGAATAGAGAGTTTACTTTGTTTGCGCACACATAATATAGCCTGGGTAAGTTATTGATTTTTTTAAAGTTATTTTGTATTATTTGGATTGTTAGAGTTTACCAAAATATTTGATGCCTATACCTGTTTCAGCTGTAAATTTCACATGAATCTTGTTAACTCAAAGTGTTCATATTTAGTTAATTATACTTAACTTAAAGTCAGATACTGACTCCTTTTTAACGTTTAATAGGTTCACCAAGATACAGGGAGAGGGCTATGCTCGGAGTCTCTTTGCGTGATCGTATCAGAAATGATGAGATCCACAGTAGAACTAAGGTCACAGACACAGCCCAAAGGATTGCATGCCTCAAGTAGCAGTGGGCAGGGCACATAGCGAGGAGAACAGACGGCCGTTGGGGCGGAAAGGTCCTCGAGTGGAGGCCACGTACAGGAAGTCGCAGCCGTGGTGCCCCCCACAAGATGGACCGACCGCGGGAATCCATTGGATGCGGGCGACGCAGGACCGATCTGTGTGGAGATCATTGGGAGATGCCTATGTGCAGCAGTGGACGGCTATTGCCTGAAATGATGATGAAGATACAGTTTAGGAACTCCTGTCATATCATTTGTAATATCTTTCCAATGCGCAACTAATTCTAAGTTTAAATTACCTACCTTATCTGTATCCTGTATTGTGCAATAAACGATTATTATCTTATCTCATCTTAAGTGGCCGATCATTGAGATTGGCTGCCGTCACAGTAATGGGTTGGTGGATCCTATTATTAATATTCTTGGGATAACCGCGGATATTCCTAACGTCCCAGCATATTTTGCTTAGCCAAATTGCTTGTAGGAAAGGTATGGAAGATTGTTCTCGTTTGCAGTAAAGTCTCAACAGGATAGCCTCCCACGGTAATGTTGGCTGTTTGGTATGCTTTGTAGAAATTATTGGCAATCATATTTGATGGTAGATTTTTTTAGGTTTCAGACGAGCAGACGATCTTTATGTTAGCGATTTCCGCCGCGCATGAACATCCAGATCACCAGTGGCAAGCCATCTTTACGCTTCTTAATAATTATTGAACAATTATCGGATAATTATCATCAGTGTAATAGAAATGTATCAACATTTTTGACGACCCGTTTGGATCTGCAGTGGTAGCGAACAGTGCCTCTGGTGCAAGGTTTGCGGGTTCGATCCCTGCACAGTATAAACATTTGTGTGCAAGAACATGTCTTGGTATTGGTCTGGGTGTTTTCTATACATTATAAGTATGTATTTACAAAAGAAAAGTATTATATGTATATACATATTTGTAATCCCATTGTTGTTTCTGATATCCGTAACTTAACGTGTTTGAACTATTTTGAGTCAAGTAATGGATGATACGGAGTAAATGTGATGTTGTGAAATATTTATTTATATAAAAAAAATGATTGCTATTCGATAAGCGCCCTCCGGAGGTAGGACTAGTCGTACCCTTTATCCTAAACGAGTTTAACTTCAAGAGGAACCAGCATCAGCTCTGTTGGTCTTCACATTGACAACCGTCACTCTTCTAAAACTGAAAAACTTCATTTTTTTAAACAATCGGCCATAGTGTTAACACGGCCAGCCACGAAGGCGTTCGCCATCGTTACAGTTCATAACATTATCAATTGACAACTACCTTTACATCTGTTACTATTATGATAATTATCATAATGATTTTATCATTGATAAATATCCTTTCTTACCCTGATTAGACATTATTCAGTTTTAGCAACATACATTTGGATTATTTAATATTAATTAACAAATTTAAACGGAATGGTGATGTTCCTAAATTATTTCAAAACAAAACGTAAATTGTGTTTGAAATGTTACCAAAAGCCCACGAGAAACTCAATTACAATAGAATATGTACATAATAAAGTATATTTTAATTATGTGGTTATTTAGTAGCTACTGTAAGCGCCCAGACATACCTACCCGTAAAATTGTAATATTAATTATTTCTATAAATTTTAACAAGGCTCAGTCCGTTTTAATTAATAAATCTAAATCCCTAAAAGCGTAAGCTTATCTTACTGGGAGAGCCACGCTTCGACATGAATGGGCCGACTTGGAGACCACGGTCTCACAGAAGTAAAACACGCTGTGCTGTGTTTCGCTACGTGAGTGAGGGTACTTTGGAAAAGCAGGGGGTTTAAGCCTGGCAGTGCGCTTAAAGATAAAGATAAAAGATAAAGATTGCTTTATTGGCCACAGAACACAAATCAAACATGAGTGACAAGTATGACAAATTCTTTTTTTTTTATTGCTTATAGTAGGTAGACGAGCTTTGCGGCCCATCTGATGGTAAACGGTAACCGCCGCTTCATAGACATCAACAATGCCGGAGCACAGTCATGCCGCTGCCTACCGTGAGAGAAGAACTCTTTTCAAACCTCGTTTAAAAGGACATGTCATAGCGATCAGGGAACACCGCCATCGGTAGCCAACAAGGCCCAACCACAGCATTTGCTGCAGTGGCCGAAGCCGCTGCAGCGCTGCGCGCGCACTTGATACTCATCTGGTGTTTGTATCCATGAGCGGCGGCCAATAGCTTACCATCGGGTGATCCGTCAGCTCGTGTGCTACCCTTCACACCACCCACACCAATGGCTGTCATTATAATCTAGCTACATTTTACGGACTATAAAGCTAAACTAAACAAAATTAAAACAAAGTAGGTCCCTGTAGCCGTGGCCCAAAAATCCTCAGATAAAAATTCAAAATTCAAAAGTACTTTATTCGCATAGGTTTATATACAGCTCTTACAAATCGTCATACATGAAAAATATAAATTATAGCTATGTATACATTTATTAAACATGTAATGAAACATATATGTCGACACAAAAAATATATTAAGAAAAGAATAAATATAATGTGATTCAACCACCGGATTCGGAAAGTTGATTCTGACGAGAAGATCCGACAAGAAACTCGCCAGCTATTCTTTTTAATCGCCAAAATTTTTGCAAGTACAGTATCATGGGTGTAGGCGAACAGTTTATCATTTCCACAAATTCTTGTCATTTAAGTAATCATTAACTGTATGGCTTAGTATTAGGCTTTTGCTGGCAGCATTATCCCGCTGGATCGCAATGGAAAACCGCCTTTGTCTCATCTCCTCACTTCCAAGTTACTCACCTTAATGCCAAACCGAGCATTAGGATTCTTGGCGTCGATATATCGAGTGACGTTTAATTTCGTGGTCATTTGGAGGAAAAGGCTAAAATAACCTCGAAGAAATTGGGTGTCCTCGGTGGAGCAAGGTGATATTTACGCCAACCCACCGCCTTCAACTCTATAAGGCACAAGTTCGGCCTCACATGGAGTACTGCTCCCATCTCTGGGCCGGAGCACGTTAAGCCAGTTGGTCCTGCGCGCAATCCCTCACCGGGCGTGTCACGCTAGTGTCCCATGAATATGACGGTAAGGGAATAGAGGTGCACTTGTGTTTGCGCAAACACTTGACCACTATAAAATATCCTGCGTACGTGACTGATCGTTGAGATTGGCTGCCGTAGCCGTAATCGGTTGGAGGATATTATTATTATAATAACTTTTTATTTTTATGCTAGAGGCGACAAACGAGCAAGCGAGTCACCCGATGAAAATCAATCATCGCCGCCCATTAACATCCAATCAAAGAAATCCCTAATGCGTTAAACTTAGAACATATATTAAAAAAAATATACCCCACCCAGCAAAACACCTTTCATCCAACTGTTTCTTCCATATTGATATTTTTTGCTCGCCACAGCTCGTAGCTACGTGACTACGTCGTAGCACGCGCTCGTAGTCGTCTGCTACGAGATAAGGGCCGTCTGACACGGTAACCATTATCATTTATTACATTTTCTTTGGATCTGTAAAGTCCTTGAGTGGAGACCGCGACGCTTACCGAAGCGTAGTGTAGGACGCCCTGCGACAAGATGGGATGATGACATTCGAAGGCTGGCTGGTGTGGGCTGGATGAGAGTGGCCGAAAATCGGGAGCAGTGGCGTGCATTAGGGGAGACCTATGTCCAGCAGTGGACGAGTGTGGGTTGCTGATGATGGTGATGATGACATTTTCTTTTATGCTAGAGGCAACAAACCAGCAAGCGAGTAAGTAATCAACGCCGCCAATGAACATCCGGGAAATCATAGAGATCGCTAATGTGTTGCCGCCGATTTTAAACAGAGAACGCTCTTCTCTTGAAGGTCCCTAAGTCGTAGCCGTCGGGAAATACTCCCGCAGGCATACCGTTCCACAGAACTGATGTACGTGGTAGAAAGTTCCGCGAGAAACGCACAGTACTAGACCGCCATCCATGGAGATGATGGAAATGGAAAGACAATCGCTTGCGTGTGCTGATACTAATGGCCTTCTTTGCTTAACAGCCTTAGATGTCAGAAGATAGGTGACTCGTCTCAATCGCGTCAACCGCTAAAATTAGGTCCCCGTCGCCTAATGAGCAGTTTTCCAGTAGGTATTTTCGGGTGGTTTCTAAAAGCGACACCAGATGACGCTACTCACACTATCAATTAAAGTTCCTTTTTTGTTTATGATAGGAAATATTTGATAAACTAACCATCGTCATGATATAAATAGTCCTGCCATATTTAATTTTGTTTTACCCATACGAAAATAAAGATAACCAAGTAAAATATGTATAAAGTTCCGTTTTGCATCACTCTCTGTAATTTAAAATGTACATAGTACTAAAAAAATACATCTTAACTACAAAGTAGGTATTAGGATTTTTAATGTAATAAACCTAAAAAAAAATCAATCCCCCACCTATCATTTACCTTTGAGAAGAGAAACAAAACATTGACAGCGACTGATTGCGCCATCTAGCGTACCACTTAGAAATTTATAAATACCTACTGGAAAACTGCTCATTGCACGAAGACGCAAATTGGCGAATCTGACAAGCGGTCGTATCATACAAAAACATTCTTTAATTGTTTTAAGTGAGATGAGGGCTATCAAAATGACTTTGTGCGCTTTCACGCTTTGTACAAATGATTCAAAAAGAAATAACAAAGCTTATGGAATCACATTACACTCATAAGTAGAAGAAAAGTTTTAATTTCTCACAATATTTCTGAATTCATCAATGTTTTGGTCACCATTTTGCTGAGCGAGATAGAAATATACGATATATTTATGTGTGACGAGTTGTCATTTTGACAGGACTCAACTCTGTCGCGTAGCTGCGCGTAGCACACTTGACTCACTCGCGCTTATGTCAAATAAATATATGTATCTCTGTCTTCGCTATCTTCCGATATTTGGTATTAATCTGAGGTAACAGTCTTACATAAGAACTATCCCCTTTTAATTTCGTTCACAAGTCAATTTAATTTTTTTATGAAAATCAATGTTGATTTGTTTTTTTATTAAATCCTAAATGTTTACTATGTGTGTCACTAATTTGGTATGAGAGTGGACTCTTCCCTTCGTGGGAAATGGGATTTTCCATACACAAGTTCCAAATTCCATCTCTCTGCGTCATGATCCCCTCGCTCCACGATGATTCATCTTACGTCGTGTCTTTGCAATTTACCTAATACTAGTATTTTCTATGTTAATAAGTAGGTATGTATGTATTTACAAAAAAAAAGTATTAAATGTATATATTTGTAATTCCGCTGTTGGTTCTGATATCCGTTACCCAGATGCTTGAGCTACCTATCTTTGAGTCAGATCAATGTATGTGATGTTGTGAAATATTTATTTATTACTTATTTATTCTATATTTTATTTTAATTAGGCCTCATTTAAAGCAGATGTTACGACCAAATTGGAGTTTTCCTCTCTTTCACACGCGCTGTGTCTCCTTTGTTTGTATACGATAGGTATATTATCTATTTGTTACGGGACGGCTTTAAATTGAGCAACCAATTTTCTGCGAGGCCATGGGAGCACTCCTGACGAGCCGGCCCATTCATGCCGAAGCGTGACTTTCCCACAAATATGATGGGATCCCGCCACCAATCCATGGCCCTTCCTACCGTCTCGACATACGGACCGGATCTTGGGAGACGCTCACCAGGTACTTGCTCTGGGCTCTTTCCCCGGTGCGTTTCTTCACTCCCTACAAAGTATATGTCCTGTCCCTTATCATTGTCACTTCTCCCCAAATGGGGCGTGAAACACCATAAACCATGCAAAATGATGGAATATCGATATTCTCAGTTCGAACAGTTCTTTTTTACCCCAATTACGGCGAAGCAAAAAGGAGGTTTATGATTTTGACCTGTATGTATATATGGTTGTTCATCTGGTTATAGGCTACATGACGTCACCTTGAATTGACTACAGCGCCCTCTAGGGGACTTAGAGTAAGGAACTATAAAAAAAATATTCTCAGTGTAACGAACGTAACCCAATGCCCTGTATTGTGTGCGAGCGGCCTTACTCCTGTTTTCGCGTGTCAGCTCAGCCGTTCCGCCGAGGAGCGTATTTATCTACCCGCGACCGTTCCACCGCGAATTCCGTCGCTTCCTTATTGCCGGGCGCACCAGCTGTGAGGCGAATGGGGCGGTGGAAACTAGAACAATATTGTCCTTGTATAATCCTCCAATTATTTATGTGGTAGGTGGCAGACGAGCTGACGGATTACCTGATGGTAAGCGATTGCCAGCGCCCATGGACACTCGCGACACTAGTAGAGTCACAAGTGCTCTGCCAACCTTTAAACTCCCTTTTCCCCCGGATTGAGCCTCTGGTACCCTCGCTCACGCAGCACAGTGCTGCTTCACGCTGTTTTTCAGTGAGGCCGTGGTATTACTTCGGTCGAGCCGACCCATTCATGCCGTAGGATGGCTCTCCCACAGTCAATGGCCAGCGGCCGATCTCAACGTACAGCCACGTACGCAGGATATATTATAGTGATCAAGTGTGTACGCAAACACACGTGCACTCTCTATTCCTTTATTCATATTCCGAAGGAAGGAAGACCAGTGCGTCACGACTGGAGAGGGATCGGACCAACGGCTTAATGGAAAGCATTCCGAGACACGGGGGTACAAGACCGCCAACTTCCGGACGATTTACCGTATGAGAACCTCACTTCGACATGGATAAACCGGCTCGACTGAAGTGATACCACGGCCTCACAGAAAACCGGCGTGAAGCAACACTGTTCTGTATTTCGCTGCGTAAGTGAGGGTACCGGAGCCCAAATCCGGGAGAAAGGGGGGTTTAATGTTTGGCAGTGCACTTGTGACTCCACTGGTGTCGCGGATGTCCATGTCCAAGAGTAACTACTGAGTTTCTTGCTGGTGTCTTCTCAGTAGAAATCGACATTCCGAACCAGCGGTTGATATTATGTACCTATTTTGACATTCATAAGTGTTCTGGGTGGACCTAAATTGAATAAAGATTTTTTTTACTTTTTTCTTCTTTATCTTGTGATTCAGAAACATATCTTAGGAATACGTCATGGGTACAGACAGCTACACATCATATTGAACTTGTTTTTTTTTATGTAATAGGTGGCAGACGAGCTGACGGATCGCCTGATGGTAAGCGATTGCCGCCGCCAATAGAGACCCGCGACACCAGTGGAGTCACAAGTGCGCTGCCAACCTTTCAACCCTCCTTTCACTCGGATTGGGCCTCCGGTACCCTCACTCACGCAGCGAAACACGGCACAGTGCTGCTTCACGCCGGTTTTCTGTGAGGCCGTGGTATCACTGCGGTCGAGCCAGCCCATTAATGCCGAAGCGTGGCTCTCCCACGGCCAAAATGCTAGTTGATATAAAGTTGAGAATAGGTTGAAGATATTATGTACCTATTTTGACATTCATAAGTATTCTCTGTGGACCTAAATTGAATAAAGATTTTTTTTTCTTTATCATGGGCGGCGGCAATAGCTTACCATTAGGTGATCCATCTGCTCGTCTGCCACTTATAGCATAGAAAAGTGTGGGTATCCAAACGACGTTTTGCGTATGCGGCAGAGTCACTACCAAATTCGCCATCGCCAGTCGAAGGGTTAGTCGAAAGGTTAGTCGAAGGGTCTAATACATTTTGACATAAACCTTTACTTAATTTAATTACAACTACATTTTAATTGGCTGTCGCTTCCATCACGCCATGCATTAGTTTCCTCGTGACTGTGCATATTTACGCGTCCGTCACAGATGTCGCGCTGACTTGCAGGTCTCTAATTAAATTATGATCGCCCTGGGTCGTGTGCGCGGGCTTTTATATTGTAATTGGTTTCGGTAATATGGGTTAACTCGTACGTTCACTTGGGATGTAGTTCACGCCGCAAAAGGTCGTGGGTTTGATTACTATATGGCGGTAAAAATATATGTATAATATAATACCGGACCTATTCAAATTGTTATCAGACCGTAAATTTAAAAAGACATTATATAATTTTCTAATTTCCAAAACTTATTATACAATTAATGTATTGCTGGATGATAGGATTTGAAACTTGACAATATTAATTTAATTTTGACATCTAATATATAAAATTCTCGTGTCATAGTTTTCGTTGCCATACTCCTCCGAAACGGCTTGACCGATTTTGATGAAATTTTTTGTGCTTATCCGGTATCTATGAGAATCGGCCAACATCTATTTTTCATCCCCCTAAATGTTAGGGGTAGTCCACCCCTAAATTTTTATTTTTATTTTTTAGACAAAATTTTTAATTTCTCTTTTTTTATGATACAACATACAAAAATACATACAATCCTCAATTTTCACCCTTCTACGATCAACCCTTTTATTTATATGGCAAAACAACGTTTGCCGGGTCAGCTAGTCTAATATATAAAATTCTCGTGTCACAGTTTTCGTTGCCATACTCCTCCGAAACGGCTTGACCGATTTTGATGAAATTTTTTGTGCTTATCCGGTATCTATGAGAATCGGCCAACATCTATTTTTCATCCCCCTAAATGTTAGGGGTAGTCCACCCCTAAATTTTTATTTTATTTTTTAGACAAAATTTTTAATTTCTCTTTTTTTATGATACAACATACAAAAATACATACAATCCTCAATTTTCACCCTTCTACGATCAACCCTTTTATTTATATGGCAAAACAACGTTTGCCGGGTCAGCTAGTTAATTTTATAATAACATAAATTTTGACATGGTGAATGAATTAAATTTGACTATTTAATAAAAAAAATTATGATAAGTATTGAGTAATAATTATGTAAATAAAATGAAACTAATCATAATAATTAAGAATTGTAAAATTTAAATTTAAATTATGAATGACATTTAAAGATCGACTCATCAATAGAATATGTTAGAAGTAATTTATTTAAAGTTGACGACTCGTTTGGAACAGTGGTAGTAAACGCTGCCTTTGGTCCAAGGGTTGCGGGTTCGATCCCCGCACAGTACAAACATTTGTGTGCATGAACATCCCTGTTTGTATTGGTCTGGGTGTTTTATATGTATTATAAGTATGTGTTTACAAAAGAAAAGTATTATATGTATATATTTGTAATCCCACTGTTGATTCTGATATCCGTAACACAGGTGCTTGAGCTACCTATCTCGGAGTCAGATCAATGTATGTGATGTTGTGAAATATTTATTTATTTAAGGTCATTTGTAACCATATTCTGGCAAATAAACAATTACTTACTTACTTACTTCGTACTCTGTGAGATTCTTTAGGCTCACCAATTTTGACCTTAACCAGGCTATTAAACAAAGCTTTTCAACAATTTTCCATATTTTTACTTGACTATAGACGAAGCAAAAGGAGAGTTATGATTTTGACTTGTATGTATGTATGTTTTTGTTATTAGATAGGGGGTAGACGAGCAGACGGATCACATGATGGTAAGCGATCACCGCCGCCCATGCACGCCTGCAACACCAGAGGAGTCACAAGTGCGCTGCCGACCTTTTGAAAAAGGAATACGCTCTTTTTTTGAAGGTTTGCGAGTCGTATCGGCCCAATGTGTTCAGTTGGTCCCTCATAACATTTCAATTTTTTTTTATATGATAGGTGACAGGCGAGCAAACGGATCGCCTGTTGGTAAGCAATTGCCGCCGCCCATAGACACCCGCGACACAAGTGGAGTCACAAGTGCGCTGTAGCACCCTCCATGAAGGGTTCCGTAGCAGCAAGTAAGATATATGGAAGATAAATTGAGGTTTACGGTTTATTACGTATTAAAAAAAAGTACTTACTAGATCTAGCCCAAACCAATTTTCGTTGTTAGTTTTCATGATTATGTACATCATATATAGTTTTTAGTTTTATAATTGATTTATTATAGAAGTCAGGGGGGGGGGGACACAATTTACCACTTTGTATTATTGTGTTAGAAAAAAAAGATGTTAAAAACCTCAACATCATTTTTAAAGACCTATCTATAGATACCCCACAAGTATAGGTTTGATGTGTATAGTTCTTATAGTTTCGGGGAAAAGTGGCTGTGACATACGGACGGACGGACAGACATGACGAATCTATAAGGGTTCCGTTTGGCTACGGAACCCTAAAAACTTAGTGGTTTTATGACGAGAGTGAAGTGTGAAAGTAAAAGGATGATACTCTGTTGATATTTGTAAGTAAAACAAGTCGTTTCTTTCCCTCAGACCACACTGATGCAAGTTAGTTAGCCTCATGTTTAATGAGCGCCAACATTGGGAGTCAATACGCGAATGCGTGGGATGTGAGCTTCGCTAGTGATGTGACAGGAACGTTTTCTCAATATCGATAAAAAGAGAAAAATATCGATTAAGATTTATAACAAGTGGGTTTATTTTTGTATGGACAACTGCACTTTAAAGCAAGGTCTTCAATTAGTTCCACTCGAAGTGCGGTTTTCACAATATTTTATAGATAAAATATTTATTACAAGTGCAAGTTACTGTGTTCTCGCGATCCGCATAAAATGGGTGATCCGTCTGCTAGTCTGCCACAAATCATATAAAAAAAATAAAAAAAATATGGGTTGGCGGACCGGATGCAGTAACCAAATCTGACATATTTTTTCAATCGATTTTCACCTTTATATCAAACTCATTTGGTTTAATATCAATTGAGGATCAGATTGTGTTGTGACGTAAGTACGTCTTACACAAGTTACTTATAACACAATCTATAATATAATACATAGATTAATTAATCAATCAGATAGTAAACCGTGGTTAAAGATTGTCTACAGTACAGGCTAGCCAAGTGTAGAAATCTCTGTAAACTTTTAAAGAAAACGCTAATCCACCGATACAATATACAACGTTTTTTTTTATGGGATAAGTTATAAACCACTCGAGGTCCGTGCCTTTGTTTGCTAGTAATATAATTTTAAAATTATAATGTTTGTTTGGCATATAAAAATTAGTTTTCTTATATACATAAATGCATTGTTTATATTGTTTACTTGCTAACTAAACGATACCGTCACTAGCCTAAGTGCTAGTTTTTGTTTACTTACGTGCTAATACATTATTCTTATACTACTTCATATTTTTATGCCCTGTGTCTGCCATATACAATCTTAGCACGTTCTAATTTTTAGAGAAGATAATATTATTATGTTTAATTATTTATGCTGATATTGTTTTTCAATAAACTTTATTTTTTATAGTATCTAGAGTTGATTGAGTTCCGTCACTCTGAACTCCTGACGGGACTTTCAGTTCTGCGTCAGATTTTAAAGTTCCATACTTGATCTCCGAGTTTAATGCCCTCATGGTATGTACATACAACTTTAATTTTCCACGCAGTCTCTATAGTAAAAGTCCGTATTCCGCCACCGTAAACGATTGACAGGCGGAAAACTGAATGAATCGATAAGTCGTTTTAAGATTCGTTGACATCACTAAGCACTCGCTGGTGGAATTTCACACAGGCAGGTAAGGAGCCCACGCGTAACTGTTATTGTATCAACATGATTCATCGAGATATTATTAACAGATCCACGCCTTCGGCAACAGGTATTCCTGGTATGCTCTCAATCGAGACATTGAGATGTCGGGACGTATCAATAATATCGAGCTTAGATGGCTACGACTTAGAGAGAGGTCACACGGACGCGCTGCGCTGCGGTGACGGAGCGTCGTCAGTACGTTATATTACATACAAATTGAAAAGCATAAATGTGGGAGTGCCACGCTTAGGCATGAATCGGCCGGAGTGATACCATTGCCTCACAGAAGACCGGCGTGAAACAGCGCCCGCGCTGTGTTTCGCCGTGTGAGTGAGGTTACCGGAGGCCCAATAGGGGGGGAAGGAGAAAAGGCTGGCAGCGCATTTGTGACTCCACTGGTGTTGTGGGTGTCCATAGGCGGCGGAATTGCTTACCATCAGGTGATCCGTCTGCTCGTCTGCCACCTCTCATATAAAAAAAGCGGCCACTATTAGCGTGAATCAATTTTTCGCGTACAAAAACGGACCCAACATTTGTGCATGGTTATTCAATAAATAGTATAATTGTTTGCCGAAAGGTTGTAACCCCGAAATTGTTTAAAATGGATCCAGTTTGCCCTACCCGTCACATTAACAGAAAATCTCAGGTATCAATTTTGGTCCGACCCGGGGATCGAACCCAGAACCCCAAGCGCAGCCGTCGATTTATAGTGCGACGCTGTGCTAACTGATCCAACGAGGCAGTCCATGTGTACCCCGTCTCAATACTTTATTTTGAACGCACCTGGGAATGGCGTACATTAATCAAACAATCTAAATTCATTCAAGCGGAGAATTCAACAATCTCTCCATATTTAGTTAGACATATAGCTTCGGATCCCATAACACTCGTACAATGGCCATGTGGAATACAATGGACAGGCGGACAGTGTTTTTATTACACACAGCACCTGGCGCGCACGTGGCGTGATGCGATGTCCTTTTAAGAGGACAGCTATGTTTGGGTTAGGAAAGATTTATAGTTTCGTTTACTCGTGATTGATTCGCGGCTTGACTTCATTTGTAGAGTTCCGTGGTCCACGAGGAAGCCTTATTAACCCCCGACGCAAAAACGACGGGGTGTTATAAGTTTGACGTGTCTATGTGTGTGTGTGTCTGTTTATGGCATCGTAGCTCCCGAACAAATGAACCGATTTTAATTTTGTTTTTTTTTGTTTGAAAGATGAATAAGGAGGGAGTGTTCTTAACTAGGTTGGATAAAAATCGATCCAAGATGGCCGCCGTCACAAAGATTTGGATTTTATGTTTTAACACAACTTCCACAATATAAAAGGGCTTGAGTAGCAGAATATATTAATTGTGAAAAATTTCAAATCCAAAATGGCCGCCGTCAGAAAATGACGAAAAACCTCTTTGTTGTTCCAACTGCCTCAATATAGGTATCAAATGAAAAAGCTTTAGTTGTGTTGGGGGTTTTTTGAATTTTCAATTTAAAATAAAATTTTAGTTAAGCCGTGTCTGTCCGTCTGTCAGCTCAGAGAAATAGGTATTAGAAAGCTGTAATTTGGCTTAAATTGGATTACGCCGATTATCCGAATTCATTGGGACCATGGTAAATCGGGCTACTGTTCGAGTGGAAGGTGAAAAATCTGGACTGCATTATATATGTACATTGGCGGACAGGTCAAGCTATACAAAACTGTCAAATTTTCTCAATAGATTTCGAACTCATTGTGTAACAATATAAGGTTTATAATCGAATGAAGAAATTTGACAGTTTCGTATAGCTAGATGTGTCCGCCACTGTACGTAAGAACTTGCACTCTTTTCTAAAAAGTCCGATAGTCATAGTCTTAGCACCAGAAATAAATATAGGATTACCGTCCCGGTCCTCAGACTTCATAAAATCGGTGATTCATTTGTTGGCTTAAGTATTATGATATTTAATAAGCTACCACAAAATGTCTTTAAACTATCACTGGTTTTAGTCTCATATTAAAACCTGCCTAATGAAGAAAGGTTACTATAGTGTACAAGACTATTTAAATGATAAGGATTCTTGGTCATGTTAATTGATTAATCTTTTGAGTTGTTATTCATAGTAGTCTATTAACTTTCATAATTGTATTTTTTTTTCTCTTCTCAATTGAAACTCTGTAACATCATCAATATTTGAAAAGAGTAACTGCTGAGTTTCTTGCTGGTGTCTTCTCAGTAGAAATCGACATTCCGAACCAGCGGTAGATATTATGTATCTATTTTGACATTCATAAGTGTTCTGTGTGGACCTAAATTGAATATAAATAATTTTTTATATTTATGTTTATCTTATCTGAAGAGAATGCAATTAAAAGGGGAATGAGACAGGGTTGCATATTGTCACCACCGCTATTCAACGTGTACTCTGAGGCTATAATGGCTGAAGCAAGCTAAACTCTTATCGACCATCAAGCAGAGGAAAGATGCCTACTTAGGACATGTGTTAAGACACGATAGATACGAGTTGTTGCAACTTACTATGATGGGGAAAGTAGCTGGTAAGGGGCGTGTAAGTCGGAGGAAAAAATCATGCCTGCGTAACATCCGGGAGTAGACGGGGATCGCGAGCGCCGCTGAGCTGTTTTGCCTCGCTAGAGACCGAGAAGAGTATGCTAGATTGACGGCCAACCTTCGCTAGACGGAGAGGCACTAACAAGAAAAGATGGTAAATCCGGATAATCGAGAATTCTGATAATCGCACATGGACTGAGAACTGTGACAAATATAATTAACTTTTAAGGTCATCATCATCATCATCATTTCAGCCAATAGACGTCCACTGCTGGACAATGGCTTCCCCCAATGTTCTCCACACATATCGGTCATGTGCCTCCCGCATCCAATAGATTCCCGCGATCTTCACCAAATCGTCGGTCCACCTTGAGCTTCATCAGAGGTTTGCAGAACCATTTTCCGCCTTTCCTCCATTAACTTAAGAGTTGGCTCCAAGATTTTACTGACTTTTTTCGTACGGCTAGGTCTGAAGACCTTTGCACCCGCCGTAAGAACAGCTTTCACGAGCCTGTCATTATATATGTCCACGTCTGAGCAGCTCTCTAGGCAATCTAAGCGATTTTCCAGCTCGAGTTGAAAGCTCTCGGGGTTTTGAATCTGGATGGCTACAGGGCGGAGCGTAGATTTTATCAGTCGATACTTTTCGGATGTAACGTGTAGATGCAAAGTGCCTCTTTTAAGGTACTGTGACACATACTAAAAGCATGCTACTTTGGAGCAAGTGCTACTTAGTTGCATGTGCAGACGGACGTGCTACTAACAAGCATGCTAATTTAGAGCATGTTCAAAAATCGCACGCCGGTCGATTTTTAAGCATACTACCTGGAAGTGGAAGGGGGCGTGTAGGGAAGTGCTTTAGCACGTGTAAACAGGTTTGCTTATTTTAAGCATGCTAATCGATGGCTAATAGCATGCTTATTGATAACAGATGTGGACAGTTCATTAAGCATGCTTATATTTGATATTTGGCAGCATTGTCGCGATTCCGGCCAAAATAGGCTTGTACTTTAAAATTAATAATATTATCCTCCAAACGATTTCAACTAAGGCGCCCTACCTCAATGATCAGCCACTTACGCAGGATATATTGTAGTGCTCAAGTGTGTGCACTAACACAAGTGCACTCTCTATTCCTTTGCTCTCATATTCCGATGGGACACCAGTGTAACACGACCGGAGAGGGATCGGGCGCAACACCAACGGCTTGACGTGCTTTCGTAGGCACGGGAGTACAAGACCGCCAACTTTCAAACTCCGGGCTGATACTAAGAATTTCTTAACAGAAAAACTCAGGTAAACATTTTGGTCCGACCAGGAGATCGAACCCAAGACCCCAGGCGCAGGCGTCGCTTAAAAGTGCGCACTACCCACTGCGCCATCGAAGCAATAAACATTACTATATACCCTGTATACAAACACACGCAAAAAACAACCACACAAACCATAGAAAACAAAAAGACGAAACATCCCCTATTTCCCGCGACTCATCTGACCACAGACAAACTAATAAGTCGTAATATTTATCTGTGGCATAAACTGCGAGGTTTATCGCCCGCGGTTAGCAAATGCTAAAAATGGCCGACTCAGCTGTATTAACGGGCATAGACGGAAAAAAGAAATCTTGTCTATGGTGGAGCACAGTGCAATTAACGACCGTGAGACATACAAAAGTATAATTATAAAAAAATATATATTTATAGATAGATATTCTTTATGGCATAGAAACAAAATACAAGTATAGTCATCATCGTCATCATCAGCCCATTTAAGTCCCCACTGCTGGGGCACGGGCCTCCCTCAGTCACATGAGGGGTAATTGCCATACTCACCACGCTTGGCTGACGGGTTGGCGAGGGTTTTGATATAAATGCAGAGTTTTCCTTCTCTGGGTGCTGATGATCATGCCAGCAGCTTTACCTTAGTCGCCTTTTACGACACCTCGGTAAGAGTGAGGGTGGCCTATTCTCCTCTGCCGGGGACCACACGGCCCTACAAGTATAGTATAGTAAGCTTAAAATTCTATTACCATAATATTTTAATCGGAGACCATTCTCACATGACGCGAGACAGTGCTATGTACAGGGCAGATTTTTCCAATACAAAACGAACCGATACAAGATTACGAACTTTACCACTTCCGCCAGAGGTCCCGTGTCGGGCTAAAATTTTGTTCCTACTTCAGTTTTCTGTAAGAAATTCTTACTGTCAGCCCGGAGTCTGCAATTTGGCGATCTTGTACCTACCCCCTCGGAAAGCAAACGTTTGGTCCTGCGCCCGATCCCTCTCCGGTCGTTTCGCACTGGTGTACCATCGGATTCTGAGGGTAAGGGAATAATTAAATAAATATTTCACAACATCACATACATTGATCTGTCTCCTAAATAGGTAGCTCAAGCACCTATGTCACGGATATCAGAATCAACAGTGGAATTACAAATATATACGTTCTATATTCTTTAGAATAATATGGAATAGAGAGTGCACGTTTTTGCGCACACACTTGAGCACAATAATTATACAATGTGCATGTGGCCGATCGTTGAGATTGGCCGTCGTAACCGTAATCGGTTGAAGGATATTATAATTTGTGACAAAAGCGTTATGGCAAAGTGAAATCTCTCTGTGATTTTTTATACTGTGTACAAAAGGGGGCGCAACTGGCGCGTTGCCAATCAGTAAGGCGCGCGCCGCCGTAGCGAGCGGTCGTGTCATTATGCGTTCCGACGCGATTTGAATACGGAATGGCGCGCGATGCTACAATTTGCTGAGGGTTTTCACCTATCTAATCTGGTTTTATCTTGTTTTGTAATTTAAATAGGGAAGTACGGTTTGCGTCTGAACCCCTTAATTTGCTAAAGATCGCTTGGCGTAAATCGGCAGGATTGTATATCGAGATGGGTGACGACACTCGTGCCGTAATGGTGAAGGGCTGTCAGAAACTTACCACCAGATAAGAAAGCCGTCCGTCCTGTAACTATGCACATCAGTCTGTCAAATGTGTGCAAATGAAAAAAAAAATTGTCGCTTGTTTTTTTTCGAATAGCCTAGACATTTGGCCACAATCTCATCTGATGGTAAGTGACGATGTGGCCGAGTGTGGATCATGTCTATCTCATCATTCATCATCATCATTTCAACCATTAGACGTCCACTGCTAGACATAGACCTCCACCAATGTTCTCCACACAAATCGGTCCTGTGCCGCCCGCATCCAATGGATTCCCACGACCTTCACCAGATTGTCGGTCCACCTTGTGGGGGGATTGCAACAAGTGCAGCAGCTGCGAGTTCCTGTACATGGCCTCTCCTCGAGGACCTTTCCGCCCCAACTTCTCCTCGCTATGTACCGTGCTCATTGCCACTTAAGGTGACGGGTAGGTCACAATCGTTTTTATTTTTTAGCTACTAAACCAGATCTATTTTAAACAATTTCGGGGTAACAACCTCTCGGCAAACATTTGTACTATTTTTAAAATAACCATGCACAAATTTTAGGTCCGTTTTTGTACGCGAAAAAATGATTCGCGCCAAAAGCGGCCACTTTTCAAACTCATGATAAGGGTACTATCATTTAAATAGTCTTATACACTTATACAGCCGTTGGAGCCGTAAAGTTTGGCCTTGAGTGGAGACCGTGACTCGGTAAGCGTGGTGTAGGACGCCCTGCGACAAGATGGGATGATGACATTCGAAGGCTGGCTGGTGTGGGCTGGATGAGAGTGGCCGAAAATCGGAAGCAGTGGCGTGCATTAAGGGAGGCCTATGTCCAGCAGTGGACTAGTGTGGGTTGCTGATGATGATGATGATGATGATACACTTATATTAACCTTTCTTTGTTAGGCAGGTTTTAATATGAGACTTAAACTTATCCAATAAATGTAAACACATACATAATACATGTTATGTTCTTGACTTATCAGTCTGTTTTGTGTTTTGTTACAGGTAATACGAGAGTTCATTTGGAATCAGTCAGCCCTGTTTTCCTAAGTATGGAATCGACTCTTTCTGATATTATTTGCAGCCCCATTTCGTGTTCCGTATGTATCGTTGGCAGAATGCTGACTTGGCACTTGAGTCGCTACGAAAGAAGTCCCATCCGCAAAATACGGAACGAAAATGTTCGATTCCTTGTAGTTATGGTTATTAAGCTCAAATTGGAATCTTGATGGCGACTGAAGCGCGCTTTTCATGGGGCTTCTTTGGTGGCAATGGTATCGTTTAATAGATCTAAACCGCGCCTTGGATAAGATTTCGGTGTTTAGGAGAAGGAATATTTCTAGGAGTAGGTAAAGCTTTTGTGTCTATGAAATTTAGGCTCTTTAGATAGATCATCATCAGCCCGAAAATGTAAAACCTAATCCCATCATTGTAGCGATGACTTGATTTCTATGATAGAGGCCTTTGCCTTGCAGTGAGACGGTATAGAGGCTGATACTTTACATTTTATGTGCATATAGATAGATATACTTTATTGCACAAAAAAAAACACAACTTAAAAAACTAGACATTACAGAAACTTAATTGTACATAATGCGGTCTTATCGTTGGAAGCGATTTCTACCAGACAACCATCAGGCAAAGGACATTTGATAGTAGAGAAGGGTAGGTGGTGCAATATTGAAAAGGGGAAATTAAAATGAACTGTATATTATCATCAGCCCATTTAAGTCCCCACTGCTGGGGCACGGGCCTCCCTCAATCACATGAGGGGTAATTGCCATACTCACCACGCTTGGCAGACGGGTTGGCGAGGGTGATGATAGAAATGGAGATTTTTCCTTCTCTGGGTGCTGATGATCATGCCAGCAGCTTTACCTTAGTCGCCTTTTACGACACCTCGGTAAGAGTGAGGGTGGCCTATTCTACTCTGCCGGGGACCACACGGCCACGACTTTAGATAGATAGATATACTTTATTGCACAAAATACACAACTTAAGTACTAGGCCTTACAGAAATTTTGTGTACAATTTTGGCGGTCTTATCGCTGGAAGCGATTTCTACCAGACAACCTTCAGGTAAAGGACATTTGATAGTAGAGAAGGGTAGGTGGTGCAATATTGAAAAGGGGAAATTAAAGTGAACTGTATATATATATACATTAAAATATGTATAATGCTAATACATAAATAAACACAATATTATTATTGTTACCGACTCCTTAGGAGGCGTAAACCTCCGTCGGTATTAGAAGTGTTTTTTAGTTTCGAAAATCGAGGTGTCATGGAATTTCATTATCGTTTGTTTGTGTGTTGATGAGTGTCAAAATGTAAACACTAGAAAATTACTAGAAATATATTTATTTGAGTAAATTTTGGTTATTATTTACAATAAAAGACCACTTGAAAACAGAATAAATAAATATGTTATGCTTGGATAAAATAATGTAAAGGGTAATTCCACGGATAAAGAAATAATTTTTAAAATGCAAAAGCGCTGCATAAGGGCAATGTTTGGACTGAAACCAACAAATAGTTGCAAGCCTTTCTTCCAAAACCATGAAATTGTTACACTTCCGTCCTTATATATTCTGGAAATAGCATTGTTTGTGAAGGCCAATCAGGAACTTTTCCCTCGTTTGGCAGATGTTGTTAGTCGCAACCGACGTGACGACACGAGACTATGTATGCCCTTCTCAAAGACCGCTCTAAAGAGTAAAAGTATTTTATGCATGGCACCAAGAATTTTTAACAAAATTCCAATGACATTCAAAAATATTGACTTCAATGAATTTAGATGGGGATTCGGCGGGTAGGGCTAAAAGAAGCCGCGTGGGCTGATGCAATTCAAAGGTTTTAAATTAGTGTCTAGTGGTTTTTAGTGTGCAAGTTTGGTGTTTATTTGTGCAGTGAAGTGCCGCAAAGTGATCCTAATAATAAGAATCGTTGGATTGTATCGTTTTTAACACTGCTATTGTGTGTCGAGTGAGTTGTCTCCTGACAACTTGCTTGGACCTAATAGAGTCTTAAAACCCGCGATTGCTTTTAGAGTGATATCCGCTGAATCCGTAGGTCGATAAAACGCAAAACACCGGCGTTTTATTGAGTGACTGTGACTTTCACTGACTTCGACTGTTGACTACCTACTTGTTCTCAATAAGTTACTAGACATTGGCGAATTATCTTCGGTTGTCCCGCTTGATAATGCCTAAAATCTTAAACATGATAATGGCAGGAGTAATTCTCAGTCGAGAAGTTGATTGCCACAAATAAAATAAGAAGAAGAAGAATTTAGATAGAAGCTTAAGAAATTATTAATTGAAAAGTGTTATTATGACTTGACAGACTTCTTTAGTGACAAATTGTATGTATAATTATTATGAAGATTTTGACATGTCGCACATCCTCTGAAAAACTGCCATAAGACAAGACCACCCTCACATTGTATAAATGCGATTTTTACATTCTAGAAACGAGTTCAATAAACTCGTCATCAGTTTAAATATTTTGACTCCTAAAAAATTTGCATTGATAACTGAGCAGTAACATTAATTAAGTTACAAATAAGTGAAAGCGCGTTTTTCTCAAAAGACGCTTTTTGGGTTATGACAATTTTTCAGAGGATGTGCGATGTGCAGTAATATGATTCGATGTATGATTTAAATTTAAAGAAAATCCTAAGTTATAAATGTAACATTAAGTAAAAATCATTTAATTTGTATGCCGCAAAGGTACGACAAGTTGAAACCTTTTATGAATGTAACAACCTTTTGTACACATGTTTGAACAAATAAATATATCTTTATCTTTAAAGGACTAGATATACATTCATATAAATTAGGATCTTAGACCATCGACTATTACCGAAGACTGGACCTGTAAAGACTTAAAGGGATTGCTATTTATTTATTTATTTATTTATTTAAAAGGTGAGTTTTTACTCGAGCTTTAAAAATTGTAAATATGTACATAATTTCAAAAAACCAGAGGTGCATGCTCGGATTCGAACCACGACCCCTGCATGGAAGGCGCGTCTATTGTACCGCCTCTGACTACACCTTCCGTCTTTCATCTTTTCTCTTTGGACATGGCCGGAATATTTCCATTTGTGCGAACATATCTACCGCTAAAGGATATTCATTAGCGACCAACTGACAGAAGGGTATAGCATTTCTGCTAATTAACTGCTGATTAGTGAGGAAAGGAACTGGACTGGTTGCTAGGGATGTGACGGTAATTACATTATCGATATAATAAAGGTACATTCTATTTAGGTAGGTCGTGGGTTCGATCCCCACCCTGGACAAACATTTGTGCGATGAACACTTGTGTTTGTTCGGTGTCTGGGTGTAATATATGTATTCAAGTATATATTTGTGTGCCTCTGTTGTCTGATATCTGTAACACAAGTGCTTTAGCTACTTAGTACGGAATCAGGTCAACGTATGAGATGTTGTGAGAATTATTATTATTACTATTATTTTTCTTAGAAACTTCACTAAAATCCAACTGATCTAAAATAAATGAAAAATCATAAGAGTGTAACATAATGAACTCGTATCTTTTGAAAAATAAAATCTCATATTATCAATCATAGGCCTTATATTTTATTTGCAAAATGTATGCAAAATGCATTTATTGACACATCACACGATCACGGCGATACGGCATAATAATTTCAGCAGAGACTATTTTCTTGTTACGTACTTTTTGGAGCGTGTTTTTTGGTAGTCGGGTTTTAGATTTTATTGACATAATCTCCCAATCCATCTTAGCGCGTGATTCCCAGTTTTGTCCAAAGCTGTCGCTTCGGAGCACATGGTACTCTTGGACTATGATCCAGGATTCGGGAAATGTGGTAATTGCAATTTATCGACATAATCTATCGATATATTCGTTTCCCCATCCCTAAACTCCGTATTGATACAGATTGAAAAGCAAATGTGTCTAATTTACATAAGTGAGATGTTTTCGAACAAATGCTTCCAGTGTAGGGTGACCACGGGAGCGATTCTTGCATCTTTGTTGTATAATGAAATCCAAATCTTTTTTGCGTACATCCACCCACCCATTAGCTGGGTGAGCGCAAACATCGTGAGGCAACCTGCACGTTTCGGATAGTTTCTGAAACATGTAACCATGATTCAGTTGGTCTGGTTCCCCTTTTTAGGGTTCCGTAGCCAAAATGGCAAAAACGGAACCCTTATAGTTTCGTCATGTCCGTCTGTCCGTCTGTCCGTCTGTCCGTCTGTCACAGCCGATTTACTCGGAAACTATAAGTACTACAGTGATGAAATTTGATGGGAATATGTGTTGTATGAACCGCTACAAAAATATGACACTAAATAGTAAAAAAAAGAATTGGGGGTGGGGCCCCCCATACATGTAACTGAGGGATGAAATTTTTTTTTTCGATGTACATACCCGTGTGGGGTATCAATGGAAAGGTCTTTTAAAATGATATAAAGTTTTCTAAAAAACATTTTTCTTAAAGTGAACGGTTTTTGAGATATCAGCTCTCAAAGTCGTAAAAAGTATGTCCCCCCCCTCTATTTTTATAACTACGGGGTATAAAATTCTAAAAAAAATAGAGGTGATGCATGCTAATTAACTCTTTCAACGATTTTTGGTTTGATCAAAGTATCTCTTATAGTTTTTGAGATAGGTTGATTTAACTGTAATTTTGGACTTTGCTGCTACGGAACCCTTTGTGCGCGAGCCCGACTCGCACTTGGCCGGTTTTTATGTCATAGGTGGAAGACAAGCAGACTGATCACCTGACGGTAAGCGATTGCCGCCGTCCATGGACACCCGTGCCACCATTGGAGTCACAAGTGCGCTGCCAACCTTTAAACTCCCCTTCCACCGGATTGGGCCCTCACTCATTCGTTGAAACACGAGAGGTTTTCTGTGACGTGGTTTTTTGCTTACTAATTAACAAGCGAGTTATCGATGTTTTTTTTTTATATGAGAAGTGGCAGACGAGCAGACGGATCACCTGATGGTAAGCAATTCCGCCGCCCATGGGGTGTCCATGGGCGGCGGAATTGCTTACCAGGCAACATCAGTGGAGTCACAAGTGCGCTGCCAACCTTTTCCCTTCCCCCCCATTGGGCCTCCGGTAACCTCACTCACACGGCGAAATACAGCGCAGGCGCTGCTTCACGCCGGTCTTCTGTGAGGCAGTGGTATCACTCCGGTTGAGCCGGCCCATTCATTCCTAAGCGTGGCTCTCCCACATTTACTTCAACTCTCCCACATATACTGGAGGCCCAATCCGAGGGAAAGGTTAGCAACAAGTGACTCCACGGCCCACGGATGTTGGCAGTGCCCGTCCGTTGGGCGTCGGTAATCGCTTATCAGGTGATTCGTCTGCTCGTCTGCAACTATCATAAAAAAAAATTACAGCTTATATTATGAGTATGCAAGTTTTATTCGGGTACTATATGCTGGGCAAAACACAGCGTAAGCGCTAGGTACTTTAGGCCGATTTCCTGTGAGGCCGTGGTATCACTCTTGTGCAAAACATCACTAATAATCCCTACTTCGCCCAGAGAATCCATCATTTGGACCATTTTGGAGACTGGTACAATATAAACTGGTCCTAGTACAGAATTTTACGATACGGGTTACTGATGGCCAATTAAAAGCTTCCATAAATAGCTAAGGAGTAGGTATGAAAACCGTAAGAGCAGACGACGCAATAAACCTATAGATAAATATAATAAATCAACAAAGGATTTTAGCCTGGAATGTTTAGCCTAAAACCTACATATAACATTAATTATTGAAAATTAAAATAGTCACAAAGCAAGCGCTTCAGCTTGTTTGCTGCGGTGTTAAACAACTCGATGTCATTGTTAACTTTGATTAAATAGTTAAACGATTTGGTTGCTCTAATCAGAAAAGAGTTCTGCCTATAGTTGGTCCTGGCAAAAGGGACGTGAAGGGTGTCTTTTAAGTATAGTACGCTATTTTATATTTGGGTTTACATAAGCGACTGCGTGCGCGCTAGCCGAAGCCGGTTGTTCTTTATTCTTATTCTTATATGAAACATTTTTATTTCGTTCATTATTTATTTATTTATTATTTTTTCACAATTACATTGGTACTTTCCAACACATATATATACACACTAGGTACACAAGTCTGACGTCCGTGGCACTCACTCAGCTGGCCCTACTGAAAATCAGCGTCATGACCTTTTTCAGGGTCATGACATAGGCTGAGTGGGGGCCATTTATGTTGGAGGTCACAACACACAATATATTATTTGCACTGCCTGGTTATTAGTACTCATTATTTTGTTTTTCCTTTGTTTTGTTTTGTTTTTATTTTCTGTATCTATTTTGTTTTTCTTTTTGTTTGTTTGTTCTTTTGTAACTAATGTTGTACTCGTATGTAGTGTTGTGATGTCCAAAACAATAAATTTTTCTTTCTTTCTTTCTATTTTCTTGCAGATCGTATCGGTCCGAAAACACCGCAGTCGATAGTTCATTCCACAGTTTTGTCGTTCCACGTAGAAAGTTTCTTGAGAATCAGATAAAAATAATAAAGTAAAAATTGTTTGTCGTTTCAACAACAAAGTACCTGTGTCGCAGGAAGAGCTGGTCACCCTTACAATATCTCTTACTTCGGGATATCTTTACAATGAATTTTGTCTTTACGACCGCCATTTTGGAGTTCGGAGATATCGCGACGCTGTTTGAGCAAATTTTAAAGTGTTCTCGAAGTCGATTTGGTAAACTTAATGTCGATTTTAATGTTTCCAAATAAAATCTAAATTTAAACGTTATTGAATTTATTTTTATGGAAAGCCAGATGCAACAGACTACGGGAATGAATATTCTATAAAGGGAGTGGCGTGATAAAGAAGAGGCCTATACTCTGCAGTGGGTGCATGTAGGGTGATATGATGATGATGATATTAGAAACCCGATAGTTTGTATGAGAGGATGTATGTATGTAAATATGTTTGTTACTCGTTCACGCGAAAGCTATTGAATGGATTTTAATGAGACTTCACGTTATTTATCTTACATATTAGTATAACAGATAGGCTTCAATTTATATGTATATATATGCGAGTGATCGTCGCCACGTTGGTCTAGTGGTTTAAGTACCAGGCCGTGATCTCGGGGTCTTGGGTATGATTTTTATTTATGTGATAGGTGGCAGACGAGCAGACAGATGATCAGATGGTAAGCGATTGCCGCCGCCGATTCCCGGGTCGAGCAAAGGTATGTTTCGAATTCTTCGAACATAGATCGGGATTATGATCACCAATGATCGGAGTCGGTAGAGCTATTTGGGTTCATTGACCGCAAACATAGATGTTGATGTGGACTGGACATATACCGGGATTCTGACTATGATCCCGGGATTAAAATAAATATATGTATAAGTTATATCGAATTTGATTTTCTTCTTGCTAGTTCATCACAAAATTTCCTCTATTTTTCCGTCTGATCAGACAGAATAATAAGTCTGATATTTTATTATGGGGTGGGATGGGGTTTCAAATAAAGCCAGGGATTTGTACTATATTAATTATCTTCTTAAAGCGTCGTCTTCCACGTCTTTACATCGTCGTCCGCCATTCGTCGTCTCTCTCACTCTCGCACGTCATTCTAATTCAAACATCGAACTTATACATGTTCCTTACCATGCATCCACCAATCCCACATATATTATTTATACAAAAATATATATGTATATCATCATCATCATCATCATTTCAGCCAATAGACGTCCACTGCTGGACATAGGCCTCCCCCAATGTTCTCCACACAGATCGGTCCTGTGCCGCCCACATCCAATGGATTCCCGCGATCTTCACCAGATCGTCGGTCCACCTTGTGGGGGGCCTGCCACGGCTGCGACTTCCTGAACGTGGCCTCCACTCGAGGACCTTTCCGCCCCAACGGCCGTCTGTTCTCCTCGCTATGTGCCCTGCCCATTGCCACTTGAGGCATGCAATCCTTTGGGCTATGTCTGTTACCTTAGTTCTCCTGCGGATCTCATCATTTCTGATACGATCACGCAGGGAGACTCCGAGCATAGCCCTCTCCATTGCTCTCTGGGTGACTTTGAGCCTCCTTAATGGTATATGTATATACCAGCAACTAAGTCTTATCTTAAAAGTAAAGATGCGAAAGAATGCTCACGTATCCTTTTCTTCATCTTAGCGTGCAATTCCCGGTTGCGTCCAAAGCTGTCGCTTTGGAGCCCAGGGTACGCTTAGACCATGATTCAGGATTCGGGGGGGTCTGGTAATTACATTGAAGCGACGGCCGTCTAACCTTCGAAACCCTTTAACAGGGGAACCAGACTAACTGAACGGTTACACGTTTCAGAAACTTTTTCCGAAACGTGCATGTTTACTCACGATGTTTTCTCTCACCGCCGAGCAGATGGTAATGGTAGAAATACGCACATAGATTTTGAAAAAACCATTGGTGCATGCTCGGATTCGAACCTCGACCACCTGCGTGGAAGGCGAGTTCGTATTCATTAAGGCGACGGGTAGACCTAACTAGCGACACCAATCGATTTAATTTGTTAGCTACTAAACCGGATCTATTTTAAACAATTTTGGGGTTACAACCCCCCGGCAAACACTTATACTATTAATTAAATAACCATGCACAAATATTGGGTCCGTTTTTGAACGCGAAAAATTGATTACCGCCAAATACGGCCACTTTTAGCGTGAATAAATTTTTCGCGTACGCGTTGGACCCAACATTTGTGCATGGTTATTTAATAAATAGTGTTTCGTACCGAAAGAGAGATTTTCATGTTCTATTTTCAAATACGACAAAGCAACACAATTTGGAAGGAAGTTTGGTATTTTTCTAAATCTTTTTTAATCTGTGGCCAAATTAGTGCAATTCCTTCCGATCCGAAGCTGTTTAGCTTCGGATGAGTAGTGGTGTGAATATAGTCACATCACCATCTTGGTGCTACACCAGCGCCATCCGCCCTGCGTACCAAGGGCAAACTAGTCGTCTTCTGAATTCTGAATCTGAATTGTTTAAAATGGATCCAGTTTAGTAGCTAAAAATTACAATCGATTGGCGTCGCTAGTGTGCCCTACCCGTCACCTTAAGCTACCATCGCTCGCAGACTGTTCACCGTTACCTCTGTTCACAGATTGTATGGTATTAACTGACATTAACATTCGATGACCTTTTATTTTTAACCTGTGAGGGGAACTTGAGAAGTCAGGTTTTTTTTTTATAGAAAGGCCAATCAGGATGACCTCACTCCGCCTGATGGTAAGCGGCCGTGAAATCCAAAAATGAGGATGACAGGCACAGAAGAACTAACAAAGTACCCATTGTGTCTGCCATCCTCACCCTAATGGCCTGCTGAGATGCCGTTTCACGCCCCGCCTAAAAGACCCCGGATTGTATGAAGGAGGAAACACATGAGCTGGGAGGGCATTCCAATGTTCACTCAAATGTCTCTGGGTTGGTGGCGCTATGTGGCGGGTCATTGCATTCCCTGTAATATGGTTGAGTGAAATGATGGCCGACACATACGTCATACTTGTGAACAGGTGCCACCTTTGGGGAAAGGTGGCTTAATTTAAAGCAGACGTCACCATCGAATTGGAGTTACCCTCTCTTTCACACGCGTTGTATGTCTCCTTTGTTTGGATCACATCACATCGTCAGCCCATTAAGTCCCCACTGCTGGGGCACGGGCCTCCCTCAATCACATGAGGGGTAATTGCCATACTCACCACGCTTGGCAGACGGGTTGGCGAGGGTTTTGATATAAATGCAGAGTTTTCCTTCTCTGGGTGCTGATGATCATGCCAGCAGCTTTACCTTAGTCGCCTTTTACGACACCTCGGTAAGAGTGAGGGTGGCCTATTCTACTCTGCCGGGCACCACACGGCTTCGTTTGGATGCGACAGGTATATTCTCGTTCGTTACGGGACGGCTCGAAATTAAGCCAGCTGGTTTTTTTTATGATATAGGTGGCAGACGAACCGACAGATCACCTGATGGTAAGCGATTACCGCCACCCATGGACACCTGCAACACCTGTGGTGTCACAAGAGCGCTGCTTACCTATTAATCTCCCTTCCCCTGGATTGGGCCTCCGGCACCCTCACTCACTTCGCTTTTTTTTTGGTTTATTCGGTTTACCTCATATTTTGCTTTTAATTTGCATCGTTCTATTTTGTGTTGCATTAGATTGTGCGAATTGATTTAAGGATATCTTCGACGGTAGGTAATCCGAAAACACGAAACGCTTGCGTGATGTAATCTACACCTAGCGCCATCTATTGGCATAAAGTGGAACTAATGTCGCGCAACGAAGTGAAGGCGGGCCATTAGTTTATTATGACTATAAAAACGCCTCGTAAAAATAATAAAAAAAAAACACCATTTACAGTAACACAGCATAGAGGGCTGTATTTTAGTACAGTAATGGTCGTTTAATCGCGCCTAGAGGGCGCTGGGATCGCAGGTTTAGTGCCGATAAAGTTTACAAGACGGAAGCTGATGCTATGACGTGAGGTCGTGAACTACAAAGTATTTGAGGGGGCTATGACCTTTTAAGTATTTTCTTTTGAAAGCAAATGATGGAAGTGAGTGGTGTCATATGTGATTGACGTGTCGAGACGACATATTTGTTTGGTTATTCTTTAGGTTTCATAGAGGGCGTTGCATGTATACTGAATCGCACAGGGACTATTGTTTTCCGTACATATATAGGTCACCGATGTAATTGTTAGAGTTGAGTAAAAAGTGAACAAGAAGACCGTGCGTTTTATTTCTGGGAACCGCTCCCACTCGCGTCGCGATCAGTGCCGAAGTAAACATTGGTCCTAGAGCCGGATCTCTGACCAGTGCCGCGAGTGTTTGTCCGACACAGGTGCCGTTTGTGTCTGACACCAGTTCCGCGAGTGTGTGTCTGACACAAGGGGCTAGGGTGTGTCTGGCACAAGTGATAGTGTATCGGTGTAGGGTAGTGAACAGTGCAATATGTTGTGTGGTGAATTGATTCACAGGACATATCGTGAGTAATAGAGATAAGGAAATACTGAACTCAGTGAAAGTACAGCAAACTTGATAGAACTTAATTGTATAAAGACATCGTAATTTTAAAATTTTTAAAATAAACCTTTTTGTGGACTTGGAAGTAGACATTTTTCTGACAACAAACAACTGTCACAATGGAAGAAATAATATCATACCAAGAAGAATTGATGAAACAACTAGCAAAGAGTCTCACAAACTTCTCGAAAACTCCGCATTCTCGATTAAACAAAACATACATAGAAGTGAAGTTAGATTTATTAGAAAGTTTGTGGAAGAAATTCGGAAAAAATCACGAGGAACTAGCCAAAAACAAGGAGCAAGAGGAAGAAGATTACTTTTCTACGGACGCCTATTCTCAGGCTGAAGATAATTATGTTTTGGCAAAATGTAAAATGCTAGAAAAGTTAGAAGAATTATGTCCCCCAATGACACCTTCCCGTAATGACTCTGCCATGTTACCCACATCTTTAGATGGCGCACAACAAGAAATCAAGTTGCCTCGTATAAGTTTACCAGTCTTCTCTGGCAATTATTCTGAGTGGACTTCGTTCCATGATCTTTTTGTGACACTGATACATCAAAATTCTTCATTAAAGGCAGTTCAAAAGTTGCATTATTTGAAGGCCAGTTTGAGCGGAGAGGCTGAAGCGTTATTGCGACATGTTCCGGTAACGGAGGCTAGTTACAAGGACGCCTGGGACACACTAAAGAAACGTTACCATAATAAAAGATACATTGTCAATAATTTGCTTAAAAGGTTGATGTCACAGAGAACTATTAATTCTGAATCTTCACAAGCTATCAAGACACTTCTAGACACAACAAATGATTGTTTGAGTGGCCTGAAAAATATAGAGATTGCAATTACCAACTGGGACCCAATTTTGGTTTATGTAATTGTGTCAAAAATGGATCCGGAATCAGTTCGGCAATGGGAACAACTTAGTAGTGGTAACGATAACAAACAAAGAGAATTACCGTCGTACCAAGATCTCTGCGAGTTTTTGGAGTCGAGATTCAGAACGCTGGAAGTATTAGAATCATCCAGAACACCGGCGAGATTTGTTAAACAAACGTCTTACTTTACGTCTTCAGCTAATAATATGAACAATCCCCAATGCTCCTTTTGTAATGACAACCACTTGATACATCACTGCAAGGAATTCGCACGACTATCCTATGCTGAACGCAAGATTTTTGTAGAAAGGAATGGATTATGCTACAATTGTTTGATACCTTATCACATTGTGCTTAGATGTAGACAAAGATCTTCATGTCAAAGATGCGGAAGAAAACACCATTCCTTACTTCACCCAGACAATAATGTTGGAGATCAAGTACCAGCTGAGAGAGTTAGTACTTCACACGCCCGAGATTACTCCCAACCTGCCGTAGTTGAGACACCGACTGAGAACGATGTAGTGACTCATTATGCCAACAAAGAAGTAGCAAATAATGTTTTGCTGGCTACTGCAATGATCCAAGTCCATTCAAAAACGGGGACTGTATATTACTTGAGCGCATTAATTGACCAAGGGTCTCAAGGCTCATTCATTACAGAGTCTGCGGCTCAGCTCCTTGGATTAAAGAAGATACCAATAAATTGTGTCGTTAATGGGCTGGGCGATAACGGTAGTCTCAATTCTAAAAATATGGTCTTATTTCAAGCACATTCGAGATATGATAAAGTCTTCACCACGTCTGTTAAAGCTTACATATTGAAATCACTAACCCGAATGTTACCCTCGAAACAAGTACTCAGCAAGGAAAGTTGGACTCACCTAGCATCGTTGGATCTTGCTGATCCCAATTATGATAAACCTGGAAAAATTGATGTTTTGTTGGGCGCGGATGTTTACGCTGATTTAATCACTCAAGGTTTGAAAAAAGGCCCTCGAGGGTCACCAATAGCACAAAAGACACACTTTGGATGGATACTGACTGGACCGTTGTACGAAGGAGCATCGCAAGCTAACTCGATAACTATAAGTTTGCACACCTTTGTTGAAGAGAATAAATTACTTCAAATGTTTTGGGAAATTGAAAGCGATGTTTTTGACTCAAAGATTATGACTGAAGAAGAACAGCGCTGTGAAAAAATATTTTATGAAACATATAAAAGAGACGAAAATGGAAGATACATAACAGAACTACCTTTCAAGGAGAGTGACCCAAAGTGTCAATACGGTGATTCAAAAGAAGTATGCAAAAGAAGATTAGTACAATTAGAGAAGCGATTGGAAAAGGATGAAGAATTAAGAGAAGAGTATGCCAAAATTATAAAGAATTATGATGATTTGAAATATTTGGAAGAGATTGTTGATGAAATGGATAAAAATAAAGAAACAGCTGTATATCTGCCCCACCATGCAGTTATAAGAAAAGATAGAACGACTACTAAAGTGAGGATAGTACATGATGCCTCCTGCAAATATAAGAATAATGTATCATTGAACGACGACTTGTTGATAGGTCCAAAATTACAACAAGACCTACGTCATATAATTTTGAGATGGCGCTTACACAAGATATGCTTGGTGGCAGATATAGTGAAGATGTACCATCAAGTAAAGGTCACAGAAAGAAGCGCTGATTATCAACGAATTATGTGGCGGGAAGTTAATACTGATGAGTTAAAGCATTATAGAATGACCCGAGTGACTTTTGGAACTGCTAGTGCTCCGTATTTAGCCGTCAAGGCGCTACAACAACTCGCCGTTGATGAAAGAGACAATTATCCTATAGCTTCAAAAATTACATTAACTGATTTTTACATGGATGATTTACTGTGTGGAGGTGATAGTTACGAAGATGCAATACTGATATATGAGCAAATGACAATGCTGCTAAAATCTGGAGGATTCATGTTGCAAAAATGGAACAGCAATGACTTGAACGTTCGGAAGTATATTCTTGAACAAAACGAAGATGAAGTACCTGAAAAGAATAATGTGTTATTAAATGATAGTCATGAAAAGCGTCTAAAGCTGGAGCCGGAATTTAAAGTAAAGGAGACTTCTACCAAAGAAATAAATTTAGAAATGACAGTGAAGACTTTAGGAATCAGATGGAATAATAGTACAGATGAGTTTGGGTATTCTGTTGAATTACCTGTTAACACCAATCGAGTGACTAAAAGATTGATAGCGAGCACAGTATCTAAACTTTTCGATCCTATGGGATGGATCGCTCCCACAGTTGTTATCGGAAAAGTATTTCTTCAAAGATTATGGTTGACTGGGGTTTCATGGGATCAAGAAGTGAACAAAGACATAAGCCAGGATTGGTCAAAGTTTTGCTCACAGTTACCTTACCTGTCCGAAATTGTCATGGACCGCTGGATACATACATCTGTCCAACACAAAACTGGAATTATATGGTTTTTCAGATGCTTCCACTATGGCTTATGCTGCTGTCGTATATGCGCGAGTTATAGATAAAAATGGAGAGATACATGTTTATTTGGTATCGGCGAAAACAAAAGTGGCTCCTGTAAAGACCATCTCAGTTCCAAGGTTAGAATTATGTGGGGCTCAGTTACTCACCCGACTATTAAATGAAATCGCTGAACATTTGAAAGTAGACCAAAACGATATATTCGCTTATACAGATTCGAAGGTTGTATTATCATGGTTACAAGATCATCCTAGTAAATGGAAAACATTTATTGCAAATCGAACCTCAGATATCATATCAACATTACCGAGTAAACACTGGAATCACGTGGCATCGAAAGATAATCCTGCTGATTTAGCATCGCGTGGAGTTCACGCTTCTAAGTTGAAAGATGAAAGACTTTGGTGGAAGGGTCCTATATGGCTGCAAGACAAAGAAATAAAACATGAAGTATTAAATGATTTAATACATGAGATGGAGCAAGAAAAAAGAGAGGTTCATTTCATACAGACTAATCAAAATGAAGACTTTGTAGAGATTTTAAACAGATTTTCTACACTTGAGAAATTGCTGAGGGTTGTCGCAAGATGTAAAAGATTTGGACAAGTAAAATCTAAAAATCTACCACCTTACCTTACTGTTGACGAACTGGATGCTGCGCTGTTAATATGTATACTAATTTGTCAAAAGGAAGAATTTTGTGAGGATATTGAACAGCTAACCAACTCTAAGACTCTAAAGAAAACAAGTAAAATACGCTCGCTCAATCCATTTTTAGATCACAACGGAATTTTAAGAGTAGGAGGTCGTTTGAGACATGCTGATATACCGGAAGATGCAAAGCATCAAATAATACTGCCAAATAATAACCCTTTATCGAAGCTGATAATCGCCCAGTGTCATAAAAAAACTCTTCACGGAGGGCCAATGTTAATGCTAAATAGTCTAAGACAAAGATATTGGATAATAAGTGGGAAAAGCATGATTAATCATGAGGTACATAGATGTGTTATATGTACGAGATATAAGGCTTCCACTAGAAAACAACTTATGGCTGATTTGCCTAGTCAACGTGTCAAACCAGCTCGACCATTCCTTCATACAGGAATAGATTTTGCTGGTCCAATCGATTTACGCATGTCAAAAGGTCGTGGAGGCAAAACTTATAAGGGTTATATTTGTATATTTATCTGCATGGTTACACGAGCTATTCATATTGAGGTAGTAAGCAGCTTGGAAAGCGAAAGTTTTGTTGCAGCATTTAAAAGATTTACAGCTAGACGTGGACACTGTAGCGATATTTGGAGCGATAATGCAACAAATTTTATTGCTGGCAATAAGATGTTAAAGAATATGCTAAAGGAACAGAGCCATACCTTAACAAATGAAATTCTAGAACAACTAGCTAGAGATGGTACAACGTGGCACAACATTCCAGCAGCAGCGCCTCACTTTGGAGGCCTGTGGGAAGCTGGTGTTCGTTCGATCAAACACCATTTGAAGAGAATTTTAGGAAGTTCTACTTTCACTTACGAAGAACTAACAACTGCTACTAGTCAAATTGAAGCCTGTTTAAATTCTCGTCCTATTTCTAGTTTAAGTGATAGCATTGATGATTTGCTTCCGTTAACACCGGGTCATTTTTTAATTGGGGAATCACCGATAACAGTGCCCGAAAAGTCGTATTTGGAGACAAACGTTAACAGATTAAACAGATGGCGATTAGTTCAACGGACAGTTCAACATTTTTGGGATAGATGGAGGAGAGAGTATTTAAACAGACTTCAACAAAGACCTAAATGGGTAAACAAGGTTGATAATGATATTAAAATTGGTATGTTAGTGTTGGTGAAAGACGAAAATCTTCCCCCTGCCAAGTGGTCATTAGCTCGAATTGTAGATGTTCACCCAGGGTCAGATGGTTTAGTACGAGTGGTATCTTTAAAATATAAAAATACTGTTGTTAAACGGCCCATTACTAAAATTTGTTTATTACCTGTGGATGTTTGATTTGTTCGTTAGTGCAAGCGGTGCATGCTATGTTAGAGTTTTTACTGAAGTTTCGTTAATGAGTTATAAATGTTTTTGTTTAATGTTGTTAAAAGGATCGGTTTTTTTTCTTAGCGATTATTGATGCAAGACAATCTTGTGATGGTGGGTGGTATTATTGTTTGTTTATTCTATGTTCTTGTTTAAGGATCTCATTGGTCAATAAGATCCTTGGTGGGTGGAATGATGGAAGTGAGTGGTGTCATATGTGATTGACGTGTCGAGACGACATATTTGTTTGGTTATTCTTTAGGTTTCATAGAGGGCGTTGCATGTATACTGAATCGCACAGGGACTATTGTTTTCCGTACATATATAGGTCACCGATGTAATTGTTAGAGTTGAGTAAAAAGTGAACAAGAAGACCGTGCGTTTTATTTCTGGGAACCGCTCCCACTCGCGTCGCGATCAGTGCCGAAGTAAACAGCAATGAATGAATGATAACTTTATTTGGCACAAAACAAGGAAACTTAATTAGAAACATAACATAGACATAAATAATAATAAAATAAAAGTAAGACAACATTATCTGCAGTGCATCATAGTTCACTCGAATAAGAAACAATCCCAACAGCATCCTAAAAACATTAGCCGATTGATGGACATCAGTGCTCTGAAGCAGCTTCCTGCGGAGAATGACCATCGCGGGAACATACCCGTTCTCGTGGTCGTCATTCTTTGCAAAAATGAAAATTTAAGAAAATTATCTTTATTTTATTAATTACCTATGTGCCTATATCAAATAACAATAGTTCCATAAATGCCGTGTGGTCCCGGCAGAGTAGAATTGGCCACCCTCTCTCGTACCGAGGTGTCGTAAAAGGCGTCTAAGGTAAAGCTGCTGGCATGATCATCAGCACCCAGAGAAGGAAAACTCTGCATAATCAAAACCCTCGCCAACCCGTCTGCCAAGCGTGCTGAGCATGGCAATACCCCTCATGTGATTGAGGGAGGCCCGTGCCCCAGCAGTCGCCGCAGGGGACTTAAATGGGCTGACGATGAATAAGTTATTGTCATACTATGGATGTAATATCTGAAATAATTTATCCTTGTACGTGCCAAACAGGCGGCCGCTCAGCAATAGTCGGTGCTGATCCAAGAGACCAACCTCGACGCTGGTTTTCAGCTACAACATTCGCATGTATAAAATTGAAATTGAGACAAGACAATAACACCAATATATGTATGTATGTACCATTACATACATTGATCTGATTCCGAGATAGGTATCTCAAGCACCTGTGTTACAGATATCAGAACCAACAGTGGGATTACAAATATACATACTTTTATTTTGTAAATCCATGCTTATAATATTATAATACATAGAAAACACCCAGACCAATACAAACAGACATGTTGAGGCACACAAATGTTCGTACTGTGCGGGGATCGAACCCGCAACCCTTACACCAAAGGCAGCTTTCACTACCACTGTTCCAAACGGGTAGTCAAATTAATTCCAGCCATCGTTTGACCCCAATTTATCCAACTCTGCTCCTGACGTTTCCCTCATAACCCCCCACCATCTGCCGAGTGAACGAATCGTCGATTCGCGATAATAAGTTCCCATCACTCGGTTACGTCATAGAGAAATTGAGTTATATTGAGTTGTCTCGTGTTGCCATCATCTGGTGTAGTTTTTTCATTATACGGCTATATTTGGTCTTCTTTTTAGGGTAATGTAGCCAAATTGCAAAAAACGGAACCCTTATAGATTCGTCATGTCTGTCTGCCCGTCCGTATGTCACAGCCACTTTTTTTTCGAAACTAAGAACTATATACTATTGTATTGAAATTTGATAAATAGATGAATTTTTATTTAACCGGACGATTTTTACACAAAAATAGGAAAAAATTTTTTTTGGGAAATACTTAGAACTGAAACTCATTTTTTTTTACCAAACCCATACGTGTGGGGTATGGGTACGTCATTCAGAATGGATACGTCATGTTGAGGTTTCTAATATATTTTCTTTTTAAACTTGATACTTTGCACAAGAATCCCTCCCGAATTGGTAAATTATGATGCCCAATGTATGTGTGGCTCTGGAGCCCGGGGTCCAAACCATGATTCAGGATTTGGGGAGTCTGGTAATTACAATGAACCGACTATCATCTGACCTTCGCGACCCTGGGAACCAGACCAACTGAATCATGATAACACGTGTTCAGCAACTTGTTAATTTTCGTGATTGCTAAAGTCATCGATGGCACGAAACCGTGGTCCCAAAATCACGACAGCACGCGAAATCATGATAGCACCATTCATTTTAGCAGAATAATTTAGCATGCAAATCATATAAGCATAGCGATAGTACATAACATGTTATTCTATGAAAAAAAGCATGCTTTTTTATGCGATAAGTTGCAGACGAGCAGACGGATCACCTGATGGTAAACGATTGCCGCCGCCCATGGACACCTGCGACGCCAGTGGAGTAGTAAGTGCGCTGCCAACTTTTAAACCACCCTTTCCCCCAGTTTGGGCCTTCGGTACCCTCACTCACGCAGCGAAACACAGCACAGTGCTGCTACGCGCCGGTTTTCTGTGAGGCCGTGGTATCACTCCGGTCGTGGCTCTCCCACGGTGGAGTGAACGGTCAATGCGATTGAAATTATAGAAAAATAGCAATAATTTCCAAAATTATTATTCGCTATCAGGTGACCCGCTGGCTCGTTTGTCGCCTCGTTATGAAAAAATATTCTGGAACTGGCAACACTGTGTCCACTCTTCGTTAACGAGCGCTCGATTTAATTGAGAGTGGCGTCAATTTTATGGACTTTTGACGAAAATAATGGCTCTGCAATATTTGGGGTCCACTTTCTTTAAATTGGGGACTTTTTATCCATTTTTGGGTTCTGTTATATCCGATATTAGTTCCTAGCAATTGCTTAGGTAGACATTTTGTCTTTTAATAAAACCAATTGCCGCCATGCGGTCAAGCCAGTTGCCTGTAAACAGTTGCCAGTAATCCGTGGCCAGTTGCCTACCATCCGCGATCAGTTGGAAATCATCCGTGTCCGTGAATCCCTAAAAAGAAAAGTGAGGTTCCCATGAATTTCATGTAGTGAATTCGGTTCGGGAATAAATTCAGTGTTAGGAACTTTGGTGTTTTATTTTTTAAAAAGACATTCGCCGGGTGCCGCGTAACAGTTCGTTACGTTGATATTTTGATAATTGCAACAAACGTAGGCTCACCACTACTTAGTAGCATGAGTGGACGAAGGTGCTACTCGACACCAGTGGAATCACAAGTGCGCTGCCAACCTTTAAACCCTCCTTTCCCCCTTGCCGGAGGTCCACCTCCGGTACCCTCACGTAGTGAAACACACCACAGTGCTGCTTCACGCCGGTTTGCTGTGAGGCCGTGGGAGAGCCAAGCTTCGGTATGAATGGACCGGCTCGGCCGGAGTGATACCACAGAAAACCGGCGTGAGTGAGGGTACCAGAGGCCCAATCCGGGGGGAAAGGGGAGTTTAAAGGTTGGCAACACATTTGTGCCTCCACTGTTGTTCCGGGTGTCCATGGGCGGCGGCGGCAATCGCTTACCATCAGGTGATCCGTCTGCTCGTCTGCCACGTATGTCATAAAAGAAATGAATGGACCGTTGAGCCGAAGCATGGCTGTCCCACGGTCATTGTGAATGTGTGCCATCTTCAAATAAACAATTTTCTTGCTTAACTCCACATTTGTAAATTAATTACATCATTTAGTCAAAACAAAAGGACACAAAGATACTAACATATTATTATATTAAAGTCAACCAAAGTACTTTACATGTAATCCCATAACCCTTATTCATATTGGTTTAAAGTCCAAAATATGAATAAGCTAAAAGTCATTTTAACTCAAATGGAATTAGCTTTTGCATTTAATTTTAGCTCTTATAACCGTGTTGCGTTAACATATTAAGGTCGATAGTCCTATGGCATGTTTTAAAAGGGAAAATTGTAATAAGCGAAGTTCAATTGTAGCTTTTAGAGCTTTGGGTTAAAGTTGATATTTGTGTGGCGTGTTAGGAGGGTAATTCTCTTGATTTAATTGTGGACAAAAGTGCAATGCTGGTTATGACTTCCACCCCTATGGGTTAGGCGGGTGCACACGGATGATAAGGGGAAGTGTTCATAGATAGATAGATACTTTTTACTGCACAGAAACAAAATACAGGTAAACAGGCGGTACAATAAGGCGGTCTTATCGCTTGAAGCGATTTCTTCCAGACAACCTTTAGGTAGAGTTACGAAAGCGTATTGGTAATGGGATAAGGCAATGCAAAGCAGTTTTGTAAGTAAAATTTTGATTAATCGAGAAGAATTTCTTAACCTACAACTTAGGTATACATTTTTGAACCGTTTGCGCAACCGTCGCTTTAAGGTGACGGGTAGGGCACACTAGAGACGCCAATCGATTTAAATTTTTAGCTACTAAACTGGATCTATTTAAAACAATTTCGGGGTTGCAACCTCTCGGCAAACACTTATACTATTTATTAAACAACCATTCACAAATGTTGGGTCCCTTTTTGTACGCGAAAAATTAATTCACGCCAAAAGTGGCCGGTTTAGTAGCTGTAGATCCGGTTTAGTAGCTAAAAATTAAAATCGATTGGCGTCGCTAGTATGCCCTACCCGTCACCTTAAAGTGCCTTAACTATAACGAACTTCGATATCAAAGTTTATTAGAGCCGACTTTCTATGTGTTAAATTATTTTGCGGTTCTAGGCTCGGTACCTACCCACCCGCCCTTAGCATCCCAGCGATTCCAGACACAACCGAAACACAACTCTAACTCGACACAATATAGTCCAAATCACGTGATCTCAAAAATTAGCTGTGTAAGTGTTATTGTTTCATAGCAAAATGGATCTTACTGCGATTGTGTTATAAGGGGGTATTGCCTGAGGGATGTGTATGGGGTTAGGGTTGTCACTGCCAGCTTTAAACAGCCAAACATTTGAATAAAGAATACACCGTACATTTCCCGACGTTAGAAAAGCTTAATTTAAAAAAAAAGGTTTATAAATCACTAGCTTTTGCCCGCGGCGTTGCTTGCGTAGTATTCGTTGTTGTTTATCCCAATCCTACAGAAACCTGGCCTGAAATTATCATATGTCCTTCTCCTGGTCTTAAGCTACTTATTTTCAGTCACATCGGAGCAACCGTTCTTATAATAGTCTATATAGATAGATAGATAAATCATTTATTTGTAAAAACATACATAGACACATGTACATACAATGGAAAAAAAAACAATTTAAAGAAAGTATAGAAAAAACAGCCGCCTTAGCCGAAATCTGTTGGAGGATATTAATAACGTGTGACAGCCCTACGTCGTGGTATCCCTATTCCAATTGTTTCATAGAGAAATGAATCTTACTACAATAAGTTAAGGGTGTGTGTTGCTTGCATGAGGGTGGTATGGGGGTTTGGGGTATGTCCCTGGAGGGTAGTAACGGTAATGGTCAGCAAACATTGTCGTCTCTCGAATTACGAGTGCGTCGGTTGCAAGTCTGTCTGTCTGTACGTACACTCAACTCAACTACAGTGAAACAGCTTCAGCAGCACAGTGGCTAGTACATAGCACTTCCAAATATAAAAATACGAGAGCTACAGGCGGTTTAATTGAGCAAATGCCGTCGCTGTTTTGTGACAGTTGCCGTCGAGTTAAAATTACTGCTACTGTCAGCATAATGCGACAGCGGCCGACTTTAAGTGACAGCTAACGCCAACACAATGTTAAAACCATTGCCATTTACCGTCGACACAATGTCGACTTAAATTGACAGCTACCGTTGACATTATGGTGACTGTTGCCGTCGACATAATGTGACAACATTATGCCAACGACTTTAAGTGACCGATTCCGTCGACATTGAAACTACCGTGGACTAAAAGTGACATCTCACGTCGGCATAATATGACAACTGCTGTCGACTTAAATTGGCAGCTATTGTCAACTTTAAGGAAAGAAACTCCCACTTAACATTTTGTGCCGTCTATGTGTTTGTTTATACGTTTTGTTGTATCTTTTTGTTTTAGATGGTGTAAGAACTCAAATTAAAATAATATCCTGAAGAATTTAATCTCACCCCTACCGGTTTTTTTTTTAAATGTATCTCGTTAATTATTTGACATTGGCAGAGTTAAAAAAATCTGTTTGGCATAAACAAACGCAATAGCAGCCATTACAAAAAAAGGCAACTTTAAGTGACAGCTGCCGTAGACTAAAAGTGGCGTCTACCGTCGACATCATATGACAGTTACTGTCGATATGAGGACAGTTGCCGTCAACATTTTAAATAACAGCAGCTAATATTATCGAAAAATACAAAATGTAATAGAGATTCAGTCCAAACCTTAAACTCACAGAGCACAATACCGTTTATCAAATTTGTACCGGTTGAGTCACTCAACTTGTCATTGTGTTAACGCTATTGTAGCTCACACAAAGGACTTTGGGCATAAGGTGCAAACCTTTGTTTGAGAGAATTCAGGCTCGAATTTTGCGTTTCCGGGGTGATTTCCGCGCTATGGACGTATAGTTAAAAAATTAATGATATAATCGTGGGAAAACCAGGGGGTCTAATTTGAAGTTAACTTTGAGACTCAATCAAACGTATTTGACGACGTTTCCTAATTTGAAGTGAACATTGCGTCGGTTGAACTCAACCGGAACTCTTTTGACACATCTCGCCTCAAACCCTAATTTGAAAGTACCAAACCGCTTCCGAAATATTGAATTTGACAACTCGTGTCTCGCGTCCTTATGTCATAATTCACGATAGCTAGATAGGTGTTTTTGTTCGGTTGAATGGATTTAAGGTGTATTAAAAAAGGATCTTTATGTCTTTGTAAACAAGGTCCAATGTCTGATATACCAATTAAGATTCGTTTTTTCTTAGATTAAATCAAAATAGCGGAGTTTCTTGGTAAAAAATGTAAAAATTGCTATACCTTTAAAGATGATTATGAATACATTGAGTACTTTTTATGTATGATTCTTAGTAATTTATTTTCGTTTAAACATGGAAGTAAATTTACAATAGGTACTTAAGTAGGTATACTTACTTATTTACCTACTGAGAAATTTTGTAGATTTACCAGTGAGTTTATTACTATAATGTAATGCAATTGTTCAATGATTTATGCACATTTAAGTATAAGTACTGCTAAGTACCTACCTAGTGGTGTAGGCTTCTTATAATAGGTAACTACATTCACTAGGTATGTAATTAATCAGCACAGATTATTTTTTCTACGACTGCATTGTATTCTTCAAACTGAATCTTATTTAGCAGTTCAAAAGTTTGAAACTATTAATGGTTTAGTTAGGGATTAATTATATAGGCTTTTGACTCAATTAGGTATTAACCTACCTAACTTTTACTAAAATACTAAGTTAAATACCTTTTGAGTGGGTTTTTACCATTCTCTATTACTAGCCACAATGATTACTAGAGGCAATAATTTTGGTAATTGTCTATAGGTATTACAAGTATAAGTAGGTAATAAGTTTTCTCTTTCATTAAAAAGTGGGTATACCTACTTACCTGCCACACTTAACTATTTGTTAAGTACATAACTAAGTATTTAAGTACTAACTTACTTATATATTTAAAAATATTGAATACCCATTGAAAGTCACACATTGCATAAGTTTAACTGGTTTAATACATTTGCTCTACTATAGTTAGTGACCAATTGTTATATAGGTATGGAAAGGTAGCTGTATGTCCCATATACTGCAGAATAATTATTTCACATCTCATACATTGATCTGACTCTAAGATAGGTAGCTCATGCACCTGTGTAACTGTGATATCAGTTACACAGGTGCATGAACCAACAGCGGGATTACAAATATTTACATAAGTACTTATTACATAGGAAACACACATACCATGTTGTGATGTATTCAGTCCGGAGCCTTCGTTACTGGTAAATAAATAAATAAATATTTCACATCACATACATTGATCCGACTCGACTCCGAGATAGGTAAATGAAGCATCTGTGTTACAGATATCAGAATCAATACAGTGGGATTACAAATATTTACATAAGTACTTAAGAGAAAACACCCATACCATTAGTTGTGATGTATTCAGTCCGGAGCCTTCGTTGCTGGCAAATAAATAAATAAATATTTCACATCACTCGAGCACCTGTGTTACAGATATCAGAATCAATACAGTGTGATTACAAATATATACATATAATACTTGTTATTGTTAATATGTTTTCTATGTATTACAAGTATGTATTTATAATACATAGAAAACGCCTAGACCTATACAAATAGTCATGTTCATGCACGCAATGTTTGTACTGTGCGGGGATCGAACCTGCAACCCTTGGATCTAAGGCATCATACACTCCTGTTGTTCCAATGCCCTATTAACACTCACTGCGATTAACATACATTCAAATGTAAAGTGAAAGTTCAAGTGGGCAGGATTTGAGGAAAATGAAAATAAAAACAACATATACATAATTGAATCATTTATTAAAATAAGTAATAAAAAATAAAATAAATGTTATCCTATTTTAAGGAGAAACTATGTATACTTTTTACGTTGTATTTCGTTTCTGCGCAATGAAGTCTCATATAAATAACAAGGCCATTATAATTATACACACATATTGTGATACTAGTATTGATTAAAAACCATTAACTATTTACATAATAAATGACTACTGAAGCAAATCGTACTTCTCACAGGTTGTCCTAGACTAGTTTTAGCAAATAAACAACTTCGTATAGCAACGAAGCCCAGAAGACTGGAACTGGGTATGTTTTTTCTAGCGGAGTCCTGTGCAACGCTGGTAGACATTCTGCAAGAATAAAGGAGTTTTAGATTAGTATGGTAATAATGTAACAGAAAGAGAAATAATACACAGAAATGATTAGTTCCACAATGTGTAAATTGTAGAAATATGCACATAACTCAGATAAGTTTTTGAAACATGTAACCATTATCCATTTGGTGTGGTTCCTCCGTCGCAACGGTCGTACGGCAGTCCCTTCATTGTAATTGCCAGACTCGCCAAATCCTCGATCATGGTTCATGAGTACACCGGGCTCCAAAGTCATGGTCCTGGACCACCAACCAAGAATAACACTGCAAGGATTTGACGACCCATTTGGAACGGTAGTGAACGCTGCCTTTGTTCCAAGGGTTGCGGGTTCGATCCCCGCACAGTACAAACATTTGTGTGCATGAACATGTCTGTTTGTATTGGTCTGGGTGTTTTCTATGTATTATTAGTATGTATTTATAAAAGAAAAGTATTATATGCATATATTTGTAACCCCACTGTTGATTCTGATATCCGTAAAACAGGTGCTTGAGCTACCTATCTCGGAGTCAGATCAATGTATGTGATGTTGTGAAATATTTAATTAAAAGGATTACTTTTTTGTATACATGTTTCAAACAATTATATTATCTTTATCTTAATGTTTTTTCTTTCAGTAAGAAAATTAGTTATAGCACAGATATTATAGATTCAGTTAAATAACTTTTTGTTAATTTGATTACCTCCGGTGAGATGTTCACTTTGTTTAACTCATTCTCCAACAGTCATTCTAGCTCAGCTTTCTATTACAGTTTGGTCCAATGGAGAACTTTGATGTCTTGTTTACTGAAATATTTAATTACAAATGGTTAAATTATAGAAATGATGTTTCAAAGTTGTTCTTTCTAAAGTGTAAATTGTCATCATCATCAGCCCATTTAAGTCCCCACTGATGGGGCACGGGCCTTCCTCAATCACATGAGGGGTAATTGCCATACTCACCACGCTTGGCAGACGGGTTGGCGAGGGTTTTGATATAAATGCAGAGTTTTCCTTGTCTGGGTGCTGATGATCATGCCAGCAGCTTTACCTTAGTCGCCTTTTACGACACCTCGGTAAGAGTGAGGATGGCCTATTCTACTCCGCGGCCGAGTGGTCCCCGGCAGAGTAGAAATTGGAATAGTAATTAATAACAAATACACTTATTTAGGTAGGATTATGCGACTAACCTAACTTATACTTGATTTTACTTAAGAAAGTAGATAACTATAGAACTTGTATATAAGCATAATACTAATGTACATACGCTTTCAAACAATTTTACAATATTTTGAATTATGTATTGAGATTACATATATTTTATCGTACGTACATACATATGTCAATAGTTTACAAGTTTTTTTCTAATGTTTCACAGATGGCCACAGATAACTATATGGGCTATGATGCAGAAAAATAGCAAGCTGTCAGATTTTTTAAAATATTTTAACATTTTAATGTTTTTATTATGTTAAATCTTTCTTTCAAACACATTAAACAATAGTCCTTTAGTTAAAGAATAAAAGTCAAATATATTTTATTCTTTAAAATTTTTATTGTTAATTATAAATAAAATCAATTCAATTGGTTTTATTTGATGTGGGTCTTTCGGCGACACTATCATCGCGAATATCATTCATTCACGAGAGTCTATGGTCGGATCCGTACGAAAGTGTCCCATACGATGGTATTTCAAATTACCAAATTAAACTACAATTGATTGACTGTCGGCTCGATCGAACGATCGTACGTGGTAACTTGAAATTAGACCCCCAGACTTGGATGAATGGGCCGGTCCGACCGGAGTGATACCACGGCCTCGCAGAAAACCGACGTGAAGCAATGTTATCACTCAAGCCGGTCCAGACATACTGAAGATCTCCCTCCCTCCCTGATTGGACCTATCGCACACTCACTCACTCCTCTCGCACCCTCACTGACACGGCGCTGTTCACGTCGATTTTTCTCCGAGGCCGGTCCGTTCATGCCGAACCGTGTCTCTCCCTCGGTGAATAAAATAAAGCTTCAAAGAACAAAAACCAGTGGGTGTCTTTGTCCCCCGCGTGCTGAATGTGGTCGACCTTTATAAACTTGGCATAACTTTTGCTCACAATATTCCCGAGGTTTGCCACAGCGTGACGTCAACGATACAGTATAGCGGTGGACAGTATAGATACTATACTGTGGTAGTGACACTACAACAGTAAACACAATGTGACAGCTGCCGTCGACTTAAAGTGACAGCTACCATCAACTTAAAGTGACAGCTACCGAAGTCACAATGCCAACGACTTGAACTGACAGTTATCGTCGACTTAATGTGATTGCTGCCATCAACTTAAAATGATTGCTACCTTCAACTTAAAATTAAGCTGCTGTCGACTTAAAGTGACAGCTACCATCAACTTAAAGTGACAGCTGCCGACTTCACAATGTTACAGCTGCCAACGACTTGAAGTGACAGTTATCGTCGACTTAATGTGACAGCTGCCGTCAACTTAAAGTGATTGCTGCCATACACTTAAAATTAAGCTGCCGTCGACACAATGTGACAGCTGCCGTCGACTTAAAACCGACACACCGACAGCTGCCGACGTCAAAATGTTACAGCTGCCAATGACTTGAAGTGACAGTTATCGTCGACTTAAAGTGACAGCTGCCGTGGACTTAAAGTGACAGCTGCCGTGGACTTAAAATAACATCTACCGTCGACACAACGTGACAGCTGCCGTCGACATATAACAACAAAGAACAAAAAACTGTGGATATCGGCCGAATCGGTGTTTCCCTCTCTTTCACACGCACTGTGTGTCCCCTTTGTTTAAATTAAGCCACCTGGTCTTGGTTTTGGGCGACACTTGCTTCACTGCTTCTCAGTTCGCTGTGGCGTCGTGCAGACTTTATGATGGTTTGAACTTCGCCCTTCGCATCACAATATCTCTCGAGACAGATTTAGTCTTAATAATAACCTACTTTTTTTGTGACTAATGATAAATATTTAAGTAGTCTTCATATTTTCCGGGGTGTGGAGGGCTGAGCTAGATTGAGGCTCTTTTTTTACCATCACAGGCAAAGTCTACTAACTAACCGTGGGAGAGCCACGCTTCGGCATGAATGGACCGACACGACCGAACCAGTGTCTCACAAAAAAACCGGCGTAAATCTAATATTATTCTGTGGTTATCCAGCGCCTATGTTGTGTTTCGCCGAGTGAGTGAGGGTACCGGAGGCCTAATCCAGGGGAAGAAGGCTTACAGAATGGTACTGGCTTAGTGAGCGTGTCGGCCACCAGTGGAAAACTATTTTGCCACTCGCTTTTTTCCCGGTCATGATTTACGGTGCCGAGACGTGGACACTCACGGCTGGACTAGTCCACCGGTTCAAAGTCGCTCAAAGAGCTATGGAAAGGGCTATGCTCGGAGTATCTCTAAAGGACCGCATCAGAAATGATGTAATCCGGCAGAGAACCAGAGTCACCGACATAGCCCACTGAATTAGCAAACTGAAGTGGCAGTGGGTTGGTCACATTAGCCGCAGAACTGACAGCCGTTGGAGCCGTAAAGTCCTTGAGTGGAGACTGCGACTCGATAAGCGTAGTGTTGGACGCCCTGCGGCAAGATGGGGTGATGACATTCGAAGGCTGGCTGGTGTGGGCTGGATGAGAGTGTCCGAAATTCGGGAGCAGTGGCGTGCATTAGGGGAGACCTATGTCCAGTAGGGGACTAGTGTGGGTGCTGATGATGTTGATGATGACTCGCTTTTTACTTTGTTAAATTTAATGTATACTTGCGCTGCATTAGCACTGGCTAGCCGACCGATGCCTCTATCTCTATAGAAGTTAGTAGTTAGCTCTACTGTATCTTTTTTCGCTGTGACCTCATGCACCATTTATGAAGGTTCAAGCTCCAGGTCACAATATCCCTGGAGAGACTTTCAGTAAGAGCTGGTATCATGAGCTTTATGTCTGTAATGCCTGGAAATAAGCTTTTGTTGAGAAATGCGGGCAGAATTGCGGACTTAATGAGAAATATGTTAACGAAATATTCTGGATTTTATAAAGAACTAGCGGCCGCCCGCGACTCCGTCCGCGTGGAAAAGTAACTTTTTACCCCCCTTTCAACCCCTTACAACCCCCTTTTCGCAATAAAAAGTAGCCTATGTGCTTTCTCAGGGTCTAGATTATCTGTATACCAAATTTCATTTAAATCCGTTGAGTAGTTTTGGCGTGAAAGAGTAGCAGACAGACAGACAGACAGACAGACAGACAGACAGAGTTACTTTCGCATTTATAATATTAGTATGGATAACGAAATATTCTGGCGTAAAGAGTGTTTTGTGGAGATCGTCTAGTATTACAGCTACCTCATCATTCGAGATACATAGCTCGGGTTTGTAATTTATTTATTAAAGATTTGGTTTTTTATGCTAGAGGCGGACAAACGAGCAAGCGAGTCACCTGATGGAAAGTAATCATCGCCGCCCATGAACATCCGCGAAATCGGAGAGATCGTTAATGTGTTGCCAGCCTTTTTAAAATAGAGTACGCTCTTCTCTTGAAGGTCCCTATGTCATAGCCGTCCGGAAATACTCCTGCAGCCAAACCGTTCCACAGAACTGAGGTACGTGGTAGAAAGTTCCGGGAAAAAAATGAGAACCCTCAAATTTTAAAAAGGTCTTTTTAGTGTCGCATTCGGTCGGTTTTTCCGAAGTCGGCGCCTAATCTCTGTTGAATAATTGATTGTTGTATTTTTTTTTTAATAGGTTGAGTAATTATATGTATAAAACACATTCTAGCGGTCGCCCGCGGCTTCGCTCGCGTGGAATTTGGTTTGCCACAAAGTAGCCCACGTACATCCCTTGAACTATCTTCACTTGCTTTTGCTGCGATTGATGGTCAAACGAGGTCTGTTTTTCCTGATCCCTATAATCTGGACATGTTTAAGGCAAGAGTGAACAGGCATCTTTTAGCGAAAGGCGTATCATCCTAGACCTCATCGTCGCTTTCCATCAGGTGCAATTGTGGTCAAGCGTTAGCCTATATAAATAGCCCAAAAAAAAGATCAAAGAGAGATAAACATAGAGTTTATTCGTGTAGATTATACATATAACACATGCTAGTTAAGTATAAACACAATGCATCTACTGAGAAAACGTTCAGACTTTATTTTTTTTTCGGCTTCAAAAAAAAATTCTGCGAAAAAAAACCGCCTTCTAACACCACGTAGTATTGGGCGCCGACTTCGGTAATATCTTTTCTCGAGTGTACTGTCATAAAATGTTATTTGAAGTGTATAAAGTGTATAAAAATATTATTTCACACTTTTTAGTTCCTGGTTTTTGAAGGCGGTTTTTTTTTCGCAGAATTTTTTTTTTGTTATTTTCTACCTCGCATTGTGGAATCAACTTCCTCCGCTAAAATCTAAAGATTTCAATGTCAAAATAAAGTTTATTTATTCCAACATAAAGTTTTTTTAAAAGAAAAAAACCTACTTCGTTCGCCTCCCTATTTTAATAAGAAAACGGCTTCCCATGTCTTTCTTGTTTTCCTTCAGTAAGTAGGTCGATGCCTGCAATACCCTGCAATTGAACATACAAATCATATAAACCCGCCAATAAAGTACTCCTGTAGAACTGAGATACCGTATCAGCATACACGCGTGTCATGCAACCCCCCCATCTCCCAATCGCTCCATATTCATGAGCCCTTATTGAATATCGGTCGTAACTGTGGTACTTTTTATTTTACTGCCCCTCATCTCAGCGTGCAATTCCCAGTTGCGTCCAAAGCTTGTTGTTCGTCGCTTTGGATACGCTTGAACCATGATTCAGGATTCAGAAGTCTGGTAATTAAGATACGATAGTGCTAGGTTTTAAATTTATTACATATTTACCTGACAGTAAATCGATTATCGATTTAACAAATCGATTACGCTTCTGGCAACACTAGCGAGAAGCCAGCTTCACCGCACTACGGCGAATCGAGTCATTCTGGATCGGGCGCTCGACGGCGACGGACGTCAGTGTATTATTTGATAGAAATGGGGTGAGCCCTGCGTCTCATAGCCACTGCGACCAGTAGATGATCTATTGTGGCAGCCCCGTAACCTATTACAGCACCTCATGTAGCTCCAGTTCCAGGATAAACCCAAGAATGGAGCTGATGGGGGAGCTCTTGATCTCGTCAGCTGAGATCATGTGTGCTCCCAGGTGCCGGCTTCTGCAGCGGTGCAGCGCTATGCACTCGCCGAGGACGTGGATAATCGTTTCCTCGTCCTCGCGACAGAACCTGCAGATTATGGTATCTGTAAGGTCCATGTTGTGCAGGTGCTTATTTAATTTGCAGTGCCCTGTGAGGGTCCGAGTGAGTGCCCTAACATGTCCTCTACTCAGTTTTGTTATTTCTACAGCTCGTCTCTACTTACACGTCAGTGTAAGTAGTGGTGGATATATTTCATAGGGTGCTAGCTAGAGCCCTAAGGGCGTTCAGTGGTAGATCTCATAGCTTTGTAATGTGTCAGTGTGATTAATGTGTAGCAGTTGCAGGTGTGTGGTAGCTTTCAATAATATTGTATGGACGAAATAAAGAGTGATTGAATTGTAGTAAGAGTTTTACTTCAATAGATATCTTTACGGCTCACTTACCGTACGTAGGCGCAGCTCGCCGCGCCCTAAATTACTTTTACGCTTAAATACAGTAAAATTCCTTAAGCAGTATGCATTCTTTGACCCGAGTCTGGACTCGTTGGGAACAGTGGTAGTTAACGCTGCCTTTGGTCCAAGGGTTGCTGCGGGTTCGATCCCCGCACAGTACAAACATTTGTGTGCATGAACATGTCTGTTTGTATTGGTCTGGGTGTTTCCTATGTAATTATAAGTATGTATTTACAAAAGAAAAGTATTATATGTATCTATTTGTAATCCCACTGTTGATTCTGATATCCGTAACACAGGTGCTTGAGCTACTACCTATCTCGTAGTCAGATCAATGTATGTGATGTTGTGAAATATTTCATCATCATCATCAGCCCATTTAAGTCTCCACTGCTGGGCCATGGGCCTCCCTCAATCACATGAGAGGTAATTGCCATACTCACCACGCTTGGCAGACGGGTTGGCGAGGCTTTTGATATAAATGCAGAGTTTTCCTTCTCTGGGTGCTGATGATCATGCCAGCAGCTTTACCTTAGTCGCCTTTTACGACACCTCGGTAAGAGAAATATTTATTTATTTATTATTCTTATAACCGCAATTGAACGGGTAGATTAGCATCCAACATTACGTTGTAACTTTTACTGAACTCTTACAATATACGTTTATTAACTCTTTCAAGTTGAAACTTTAGGTGACTACTTACACTAATCAACTACTACTTCGGGTACACTACTACTCACCACTGCACAGTCTGTCACGTTAGACTAAATACAATCACCTTTGCCTCAATTGACCTTTGAGACCGATGGTGGTTAGTAGTACCACCCACGTTACACGAAGGCAGCGCTTGAAATCCCAGCTCGGGCCAAGGTTTGTCTAACTTGTTTTCTTAAGGTGACGAGTAGGGCACACTAGCAACGCCAATCGATTTAAATTTTTAGTTAATTAATAAGTAACTGGTTACCCAAGATACAGGCTGTGCCTAGTTTGGGATCCCCTGCTCATTTCAACAAATGTATTAGACAATTAATTTGATTATTACTTCTTAATAAATGTACTTAAATCTTTGTTAGTCTAAGTAACTCGGTAAGCAATAAAGCATTTTTTATTTTATTTTTTTACTAAACCGGATCTATTTTAAACAATTTCGGGGTTACAACCTCTCGGCAAACACTTATACTATTTACTTAATAACCATGTACAAATGTTGGGTCCCTTTTTAGTACGCGAAAAATGGCCGCTTTTGAAGGTAATTCAAATTTCGAGTACTAAAGCAGACCCAACAGTATAAGTATTTAATAAATAGTATACGTGTTTGACGAAATTGTTTAAAATAGATCCGTTTAAGTAGCTAAAAATTTAAATCGATTGGCGTCGCTAGTGTGCCCTACCCGTCACCTTAAGGAGTTTTCAGTGTGTGCTCTGCAGTCTGGAAGGTAGCGATCTTGTACCCCAGTGAAAGTGCGTTAAGCCGTTGGTCCTGCGTCCAATCCCTATCCAGTCGTGTCATACTGATATGCCATGAAAATATAAAGATAAGGGCATGCATTTGTGTCTGCACAGACACTTGTGCATTCTTGGTCATTATAGCTGAAAGATTGGTAGGAAAACATATTTTTGTCTAAAAATAGCTTCAGTAGACTGGCATACACCAAAGAATCGTTAAAGGCCAAATAATCAGCCAAACCCGCGGGTGAAAGCCAGTACAAAACAAACACCAGTTATTAACAAAACATTTTATCAATAACTCACATCAAAGAAGCAACCCTCTTTACAACAATATTTTTTTACATGTTTTCAACCTTCTTACTATCAACATAAGATCCGCCCATTACAAGAAAAACGGTCACGTGCCCGGCACGTGCACACGCTTCGAAGATAAAAGCACCACGTTGGGCGCCAAACCGAAATATAATGGCGACGAGAAATAACACTTATTCTTTTAACACTAACGTCTAAATTTGCATAAATCAATGGTTATTATCAAGATTAGTACAGTAATAAACGCATTGAAATTTAGACTTTAAACGAGGAAATATTGGGTCTAATATCCTTAGAAGTACTATTGATGCCTAAATGTGATGAAGAATTGTTTACTAAATACTTGAAGAAATATTGACGTATATTTGGGGTGCTTGTATGCACATTTCCGAAATTCAAAGGACGTTAACAAGTTTGGCCAATACTTATATTTTAATGGCCTCTTCTCTCTCCTCCTCTCTTGTTGACTGGCAGGTCTTTCTTCTGGAAATTTTGATTAATAATATTTATTTTTTTAAATATTATTCTTTCCTCGTTAGGTTGTGTATAAAAAGGGCTTGTTCAATACAAAAGCGGTACCATTACATATTTTTTGATTTGAGGCCTTTAAAAATCTAAGTACTTAAGGCGAAACCGCGACGAAACTAGTGCCGCCACTTGCTTTATATTTATTGTGGCGATAAAGAGATATTTTTTAAAAATGTACTTCAATGAATACTGAAAGGAAAACGTGTGCATTACCCCAGCCAGAAAATGTGGATTTTCGTCATTTTGAGTATGCAGATAATTAGATAAGAATTTGAAATAAATGAAATGCGAATTTAAAAATTTGAAATACCTATAGTTTTTAAGTTATTTCGTAAAAACAGTTCTGGCTGGCGTAACGTTCCCCCAGCCAGATGTTTTGTTATTAATGAATATTTTGGAATAAAAACTATCTACATAATTAGAATTTGAAATAAATGAAATGCCAAATCAAAAATTTGAAATACCTATAGTTTTTTAGTTATTAAAAATCCGGCTGGGGTAATGTTTGGCCGATAGTTGGATCTCTGAAATGGTAAGATGTGGTTTTGTATTTTTTTATACACGACGTCTTGCTGAATTTGAAATAATTTGAAATGCAAAAAAAAAACTATAAAAAATTGCATCGTTTTAGAGATATTTGAGTAAATAGAAATACGCTTCCCTCCTCATTCCTCAGAATCCTATTCACAATCCTTTACTGTTCAGTCCATTCGTCTCTGGAACTCCTTACCCCTTCCAATCAGGAAATCACAATCGCTTCCTATATTCAAGTCCCGTGTCAAATCTCACTTCCTATCTCTATAAATAGGTACACTGTCTTTTCCTTTTTTTATGTGGTCTGCTTTCTGGTCATTTATACCTATCTATAAGAAATATTTTTATTGAATTTTTGTTATAAATTATCTATGTATATATTATTGGGTATGTATGTATTGTTTATTATTATTTATGTGATGTAATAATATCAATATATAAAATAATGTATATTTCTGCCATTCTCAATTTCATTTGTTAAATTACTTTGCACTGCCTTCCCTTATTACGAATACGATATTTCTTTCCTCTACCCAAAGGTTGTCTGGAAGAAATCGCTACAAGCGATAAGACCGCCTTATTGTACTGTCTGTTGCTGTTGTATCATGCTTGTATTTTATTTTTGTGCAATAAAGAATATCTATCTATCTATCTACGCTTTAATAGGTCCTAGCTCTTCCAATTGGCGTTGTAACGACTTGGTTTAATCGTCATTTTGTAGGTCTTGACTGCCTTTTAATGATACTAATATTTTGTTTATGTCTTGTAAGTAATAACAAAGATATCATGAAAATTAAAATCATTGCGACTACAATGCGTAGCTTCATATTAACCAACCGATTAACTGATTAACTGAGTATTATTGTAAATGTGGTGACTGAATCTTATACCAATAATTAGAGAAACTCTTAAATTATATACCAATTAATTATATTCATACGACCTATGAGCTATGTAATAATTTCTTCCTATAGCGAAAAACAATTATAACATAAATTCATCTCAAGAAATTGTAAATATTTTCCTTAAAGTATTACTTGAAGTGCTTTTTAAAAAAATCTCTCTTATTAGGAACAATCGTGACCGTGGGAGAGCCACGCTTCGGCATGAATGAGCCAGCTTGACCGAAGTGATACCACGGCCTCACAGAAAACCGGCGTGAAGCAGCACTGTGCTGTGTTTTGCTGCGTGAGTGAGGGTACCGGAGGCCCAATCCGGAGGAAGGAGGATCAAAGGTTGACAGCGCTCTTATGACTCCACTGGTGTCGCGGGTGTCCATGGGCGGCGGCAATCGCTTACCATCAGGTGATCCGTCTGCTCGTCTGCCACCTATGTCATAAAAAAAATATTTCAAATATTGTAGGTATACACAATATTTAAAAACTATCCGACCACCGCCGAGCTAATGGTCAAAATAAAGATAAAAATTTCTTTATTAGCCACAGAAAACAAATTTAAACCTAGGTAACATAAATACTTAGATGGAACAAATTCTGTGGCCAACAAGGCCCAACCTCAGCATTTGTTACAGTGGCCGAAATATGCATATAGATTTGAAAAATATAGAGCCGCACTGAGAAAAAATTAAAAACTAAAAAACGTAAGATGACGTCATCGGACGGCAGAATGTAAAATATTCCTTTGCTTAGCACATTATAGTTTTAAATTTACGTAATGCCAAACTCATGACATGTAACTGTCAAAAAAAAAAGACAACTTGTCAACGTTGAATGTATGAATGACGTTGACAATGTTGACACTAGTATTATTTACCTTTGACAGTAGTACCTTTTTTTTATTAAAACAATGATAAGCAAAGGAATGTCGCTGTATTCAGCCGTCCGATGACGTCATTTGGCGCTTACGTCTATTTAGAATAAAAAGAATTTCAATAATTATTTTATGCATGAAAATGGACAAATTTTGAAAAAAGAAAAAATATGGGTCTGTTCATTTTATGTCTACTTTCATATAAAAAAACAATATGGACATGTTAAAAATATGAAATGTTGTCCATTCAAGACCAAAAAAGCTACTACAATGTTGTTACTGCAATAAAATGGTCGTACAATAGTATATACCTATTTTCTACAAACATGCGCTGACATAATTTATTTATTGGTAATTTTGATTCCATAATTTAAAGAACTAGTTTTATCGACTTATTTTTACATAAATACAAGACGCTTTAATAAAAACTTGATCATCCGTAATGTTTGGTAGAAAAGTTGGTAATACGCTTGTGTCCCTTCAGGCGTTAATAACATTTGGTACAACATTTGAACTTACATGTTGTTGTTTCGTGCCGCAGTGATATTTATAATAAGAATCTTTGAATAACATTGTTTTAAACACTGCTATTATGTAATTAATGAGTTGTCACGTGAACAACTTGCTAGGACGAATGAGAGTCTTTAAATCTGCGATTTCTCGGCAGAAACCATAGGTCGATAAAACACTTAATGCCCCTGTTTTATTGAGTAGGTAACTGAGACTTTCGACTGACTTCGACTGTTGACTATCCACTTTATCCAAACTTCAAAATTAAAAAAAGAATTAAGTAAAAACTTTTCCATACTGTCTTAATACTATGCCAAACTTTCGTGGGTGTTCATGGGTGATTCAATTTATTTAAGTTCTTTACAATAAAATTTTGTCAATGTTGGTTGAGTTAAAGATATAGTTTATAATTAAGTTTCTATTTTTTGAGAAAATCGTCATCATGAATTGTGCCAGCCTTATACTAAGAAAAGAAGCATATACCAAAAAGGTTGACCAAACCTGAAAATTTGATTTTACAATAACATAAGTGACATTGATAGATTTGATAGTGACGTATCTGTCGTAGATTTTTTGGTCTTGAATTCCAGTTTCGAGTGTAAGTGAGGACTACCTGGGATAGATACATATAATATACGTACATATAAGTAAATATACTGTTGTTTGATTGATTGACATAGACATAGCTTCCGTATTCAGACGTAAAAAATGAGGTAAACTTGTCCCGGGAGGCGCGCGAAATTCGGCCGGAAGCTAATAAATAATAAACTCCACTGACCTCACTATACGTTGAAGCTCTATTAAAAATGCAGGCTTGGGTGCAATCGCGACAGATATCAAATATGCAGCACATTGTCCAACAGAGTCTCCGTCAGATAAATCTCAGTACACCAGGAGCCAACAAGTTACGAGGACATTTTTAACCGTGGTATAGCCACACTTCGGCATGCGTCTTGGCCAGAATGATACTACGGCCTCACAGACAACTTGCGTGAGGTGAACATGCGCTGTGTGTGTAAATAAGTGTACAGTAGGCCCATAAAAGGTTGACTGACAGCGCAGTTGTGACTCGACTCGTGTTGCCCATGGGCGGCGCCTATTGCTTCCCCTTAGGTGATCCGTCTACTCGTGTGCTTGCCTACTATCCCTATCATATAAAAAAAACCTTGCCCAAACTAAAACATACCGTTCTCTAAAACAATCCGTTTAACATTTTGATCTCCGCTATATTGAGTTAAGACGTTAACACTAGACGGCTGCATGAATTGAACTGGCTAATCGCTTGCCAATCAGACCGACAAATGCTTTCACCAAACGGAAAATGCTTTATTAGCTCGCTTATCAATAAAATGCTACATTTTGTTTCGATTGTATAGAAACAGAAAATTATTCCCTTATACACTAAAATATTAACTTTTCAAATAAAAGTGGTAGTCAGTGTGTCGACATCTACTTTCGCTGTAAGAAAGAAGTTCGCCACCATTACTTATCTGATTATTTCATTACAAGGTCGAAATACTGATATGATTCTATATCGCGAAAGAAAAGTTCGCCTTGAGATATATTCGACAAACCCAAGATTCTTTGACTCGTTAAACCCAAGAATACCAGTACATAGTACCATGTTCCCCGACCCTCGGCGGAAGATGTTCCCTTTTCAAGGAAAATATTCCATTTCTCATATCAGAGTGGAAACGTGCGGGCGACTGCGTAACAATGTTTCCGCCCATAGTTTCCCATATCAAATTTCAGCTACGCTAGCCTTTATGCCTTAACGACTCTGACTGAGACTAAAGTGCAAGGATTGTGCTCAAATGGGAGTGCACTTTGGCCGAGGTTTCTGTCAGGTCGCAGTTTTACGTAAAGGAACACTATGCAAGCTAGCTAACTGAATCAACTGCTTACTTACTACTAAATTAGAATCTGCAGTCTGAATTAAAATATTTGGGTGCATGTGGCACAAACATAACAAGTATTCTTAGTAATTTTATCTCTTATTCTGGTGCGTTTGTTTATATTGATGATTTACCGTGACCTACTTATCTCTTAAAATTAAGATTGATAAATACCAAACAATATCACATACATTGACCTGACCCCATCATAAATATCTTATGTCACGTGTTACGCATTTGAAAATCGACGAAGTTAGCCCAAATATGTGTATCAAACATTAAACGACATTGTGCATTTCGTTAGCTTCGATATTACAGATTGAAGCTTGTTTAATATTGCAGCCTCTGTCAGGTGACCTACTCTCCGAAGCGGCCAATTTCCTATCTCTAGTCTGAAGGGAATGACTAGCCATTTGTTGGAAGGCACTAAATTCTAAAACTTCACTGAAGCAGATACATACATTGACAAGTCCGACATTACAAAGTAAAATAAAATTGGTTGATAAAACTACCAAGCAACAAAATATGTACCTACATTTTCGGTTAGAAATTCTTAGTGGCAGCCTTAAGTCTGGAAGGTACGTTAAGCTGTTGACCCTGCGCCCGACCTCTCTCCGGTCGTGTGACGCTGGTGTCCCATCGGATTATGAGGTTTAGGGAATAGAGAGTTGTGTTTGCACACACACTTGTGCACTATTGTATCCTGCGTATGTGGCTGATCGTTGAGATCGGACGCCGTAACTCTAAATGGTTGGAGGAGGATTACAAACCTATGTTTTTTTTATGTGATAGGTGGGAGACGAGCAGACAGATCACCTGATGGTAAGCGATACCCACAACACCAGTGGAGTCACAAGTGCGCTGCCAACATTTTAACCCCTCTTTCCCCGGACTCTGCTTCCGGTACCTTCAATCACGCAGTGAAATACAGCACAGTTCTGCTTCACGCCGGTTTTCTGTGAGGCCGTGGTATCACTCCGGTTTAGCCGGCCCTTTCATGCCGAAGCGTGGCACTCGCACGGTCTATGTTAGCTAGAGCCGACCTCTGCATCAGGGTAACATCGGGCGGGATGACAGATCACCCCCATTAAAAAAATAAGTAGTTACGCTGTCTGCCTCGGGAAATTCGGGCGGAGTCGGACGCAGTGTCTGTTTGTCTAGCTAGTGATGTGGTTACAAGTATCGATAGTTTTTCTAGGTTGATCTTTAATTTGATTTTATTTAGAGAGTCGATATGTTCATTCTGTATAATCTAACAACTCTCGGATACTTAAGGAGATCATAAAAAGATAAAGATATTTTTTTTTATTCAAGTTAGGTCCATACAGAACAATATTATGAATGTCAAACTAGGTAGTCATATTTTAATCTACCGCTGGTTCAGTGTCGATTTTTACTGATAAGACACCAGCAAGAAACTCAGTAGTTGAGATAGACCAACGAACTAGTTGAGATGCCACTGGGTTTTTTTTTCGCATCGCGTGTTGTGAGTTTGAGTCCCAACATTGCTGTAACTATAAATAAATACATTCCCAGATTATCGATAAGTTTGTCATTATTTGAGCTGCGAATGTATTTCAATCGAATGTTTTGTTTGAACATTGATTGAAACATTTGCACTAGTGCTGTAATCAAACGAATATCGATTACTGTATCAACTATCGATAAGTGTGTCAAATTTCGGCAAAAATGTAAAATATCGACAAAAAGGTAAAATAATGAATTAACAAGTATGATAGAACAAATGTTGTTCAGAATGGTTGATAGAACACGTGGTTAAAGGGATGTAACTTTTCACAGATACAACCTGTATATGTAATATCAATAAGTTGGTCAAATTGTCGATATTTGACATACTTATCAACATGGTGTGCCAAATATCGAGAAATATCAATTATTGATGAGCCCCCTCACTACTTCATGCAAACAAGCGGCGCCCGCGGCGGCGAACGTATTTCAATCGAATGTTTTGTTTGTATTGAATTGCGCTAGATCGTTGATTGAAATATTTTCACTAGTGCCGTAATCAAACAAATATTGACAAGTATGTCAATGATGAAATATCCACTATTATTTTAGATATTGACAAAATGTTAAATAATGACAAGTACTTACCTATGCCAAATAATCGATAAGTATGTCAAAAAGCAACAAGCAATTCAAATAATAGTAATAATTCTCACAACATCTCATACGTTGACCTGATTCCGTACTAAGTAGCTTAAGCACTTGTATTACAGATATTTTTTTATAAATCAAATAGGAATTCTCGATCTCCGATGCGGATAGACGTGATATTTTTATTTTTTTGCAATAAATAATTGCTAAAGTAATACGTGACCTAGTCTAATCTGCGGAAGTGACTTTACTGGGTCACTGTGTTTGTGCAACAAAGACAGACTTATTTGTATAGTAATGTGTGATTGATAGTGAACAATAATCCACTTATTAAATATGGGCGGAAGTCCATTTAAGGAGTGGGAAAACGGTCCGAAGCCCTCCATCTACCCCTGCGCCCCAGCCCTCTCCGCGGGCGAATGCCCCCCCTCAGCAACAGCAGCACCAGCAGGATGACGGCCCTGGAGTCATTAGCACTCCTGAGCTACAAGAATGGATGACCAAAATTAAAAAGTGCTTAAACGAGGTATGCGTGACTTCATGCGAAGGAAAATTAAACTCGGACCAGAAACGGAGAATAAACAACTTATGCCGTAACGTTAGCCTGGGAACTTCGCAATTAGTCGTGCAGTACCAATCCCTGAAGGTCAAAGCCATCGGTTACCATAACCACCTGCACTCACTCAAGGATAATTAAGACCTCTCGCAAGAGCTACAAAGCTTAAGACAAGCCATCGCAGCATCATCAAGGCCAGCCCCAGGAACAGTCTCCTTTGCCGATATAGTAAAGAAAGGTGAATTAAAATGTATAAGCCCGATAAACGTTAAGTCAGTAGCGCTATATTCTGTCTGTTTTTTTGGTTTCGAAGGGAAAATGCTTTGCGCACCGTCCCGTCAGGTCGGGGGACCTGGCGGTGTGTGTGGGACTCCCTCTGGGACGGTGACCCAGAGGTATACCCACTAAAAACCCTACGACGCCCGCCTCTTTTGACTTAGGCGAGGCCTACGGTCACTCATCAGTCCGTATGATCAAAATTATTACTGGGTCAATATTGACAAATAATCACCACGTTCACTCGTAGGTATTATTTACATTCACGCTAGATTAGGAAATTTCGAGATTTAGTTTAATGATTAGTTATTTTGATGTTTTGTTTTATTGCTAAAATAATTTGTTAATTTAAGTCCTTTTTTCTTTTCGTTTCTGCCTATGATACAGGAAATTCCTAGTTTAGGCAGTAATCTTAAAATTGTTCCCTAAGTTTAAGTAGATTATAAGTGTTTTATGTTCTAAAGATTTTACAATAAATTTTATTATTTGTTTATGAAATATCGACATGTATGTTAAATAATCAACAAGTATGGTAATATTGACGTGATGTGAAATATTGGCAAGCATGTCAAATTTCGATAAGTTTGTAAGTATCAGATATCGAGATGTGTGTAAAATATCGACAAGTACCTATGTCAAATAATAGACAAATATTGTCAAATATCGGCAAGTATGAATATCTTTATTTTATAAATATTTTCGACCCCTCACTGCTAGATATGATGTCGAATAATCGACAAGTATGTCAAATATCAACATGATGATAAATATCGACAAGTATGTCAAACACAAGTATGGCAAATACCGACAAGTTTGTCAAATATCGACAAGTTTGTCAATTATCCACAAGCATCTCAAATATCAATAAGTATGTCAAATAATCGACCAACAACAAATGTCTTTAAGTATGTCAAATAATCATACTTGTCTGTCAAATATCGATATTTTATGAATATTTTTAACCCCCTCACTGCTCGATGCAAATGAGCGGCGCCCGCGGCGGCAACGTATTTCAATCGAATGTTTTGTTTGCATTAAATTGCGCTTGATCATTGATTGGTAGAGAAGTGTCGCGGGGGAGGGGAGTGGGGGGTTAGGGTTCGCATATAATACTTTTTTATTCGTTCTAAAACCGATTTTGAACGCATAAAAACGTAGTAATTTAGCGCAGAGGGTTTCTTTGACAACCCTTTAACAGGGGAACCAGACCAACTGAATCATGGTTACACGTTTCAGAAATTTTAACGGTACTTAAGACCCTTCGTATGGAAGGAGCGTTCTTAGCCAATGAACTACTATCGTTTTCATCATATTAAAATGTCTGCCTAGTAATTAAGTTGTTTTGTGCAATAAAGTAGAACTTGTCAAAAAATCCAAGTTTCGCACATAGACGGTTGAATATTTGACTCGGCCATTGCTTGAAAACACAACCGATTGCCAAGTTAATAACCGACTTGGTAACATAGATCTCACAACTTTTTACGGTAGAAAAACTGAGTGCGAGACTTGAATTATTTAAAAGCTTTGTTTCTTTATGGGATATCATTTCTTTGTGTAGTCCACCTACTTTATATCTTTCCAGGACCTTCAACTGTAAACGTAACTTAATCCTATACATTTATATGAGATTACAAAGTTACTCATGCAGTTGGCGTATTTAGAAAATTGGACCGAAATTCCAAAAAACATAAGCTTTTTCCATGATTAAGACACTAAATTATATTTGTATTCCAAATTTGAAGCTTCTATGTCTGTCTGAGACTTATGATGATCGGTGAGTCAGTCAGTCAGTGAGTGACAAAATTTAGAAACTTTAACAAGTTGTGATTCTTAAACTACTGGTTCAAATTGACTGAAATTTTAAATATACCGTGTTTATACAATGCCTTAGGTACTGAAAAATCAGGCTTCTTTTTGTATCCACAAAGAAATTATAGGGGGTCGTAAATAGCCTGAATTGCTTCGAGAAAAGGATGGTACGGTCGTGCCGCTTTTTTTGGCTTGACTTGGCGGGTGCACTGCCGTGCCTCCAGACATCTATTATTATTAAAACTTCTCTTTATGTGATAGGCGGCAGACGAGCAGACTGATCATCGGATGGTAAGCGGATCGCCGCCTATGGACACCCGCAACAACATTGGAGCCACAAATGCGCTGTTAAATTTTAAACTCCCCTTTTCCCCGTATTGGGCCTCCGGTACTCACGCAGCGAAATACAGTAGAGACGCTGCTTTACGTCAGTTTTCTGTGTGGCTGTAGCACACCGGTCGAGCCGGCACATTCATGTAAAAATAAAATATTTATTTATTACAACAACAACCACAGTATTAGGTACATTATACATATAGACATTTAATAGTCATAGTTATCTACCAGTAATAGTTATCCAACCTATTAGAAACGGCGATCCAAAGTGAATACTGCTTTCCCGTTCGAGCAAGCAATGTTAAAAGGAGATAGACCGAGTTTTGTTCCAGAACCATTCCTAGATCGCGTTTCATAACAAGGAGTTAGTAGTTATTAATATGTAAGTTTACAATAACAATTTTGTAAGGGGTAAATCTAAGATTTGTCAGTAGAAGAGATCAACAATGCGGACCAGTTGCAAACTAAACAACAATTTATTCTAATTCTATCTGTTCGATTGCTGTGTAATTATGTTTACAATGCAATAAGGTTTCAATGATTCCCACTATAGGCTAAGCCTGTCCCGTGGGTAATCATTTTTATAATTATTTATCTAGTCACAGTTGCATGCTTCTGAGCGTTTATGTGGTTTCACACATTCGCTTTCAGCGATAAGACCGCCGAAATTGTACAATTAAGTTTCTGTAATGCCCAGATTTTAAAGTTGTGTTTTTTTTGTGCAATAAAGTATATCTATCTATCTATCTATGTCGAATCGTGGCTCTCCCTCGGGAAAACTGTGACGAATACCTGGCAAAGTGTCAGCCCTATCTCTTCAGCCAGTTGCTCATATTCAGGTTAATATTTAAATCGTTGAAGCGGAGTTTATTTTATTAATATTGATTTTATTCCGACTGCGCTCTTCGGAGTATCGGGAAATATTTTACCTCGAAAAGGTAGCTATTTTTAGCTGTTTCCTCGTGGTCCTACTATTTTGTCCTACTAAAAAATGCCTTTGGTCCAAGGGTTGCGGGTTCGATCCCCGCACAGTACAAACATTTGTGTGCATGAACACGTCTGTTTGTTTTAGTCTGGGTGTTTTCTATGTATTATAAGTATGTATTTACAAAAGAAAAGTATTATATGTAATATTTGTAATTCCACTGTTGGTTCTGATATCCGTAACACAGGTGCTTGAGCTACCTATCTCGGAGTCAGATCAATGTATGTGATGTTGTGAAATATTTATTTATTATTATTAAAAAAAAAAAAATTTTTTTTTCCTCGAAAAGGTAGCTATTTTTAGCTGTTTCCTCGTGGTCCTACTATTAGATAGATAGATACTCTTTATTGCACAACATACAAAACTTAAAAGCTAGGTATACAGAGATACAATGTACAATTTAGGCGGTCTTATCGCTGGGAGCGATCTCTACCAGACAACCTTCAGGTAAAGGACATTAGATAGAAGAGGGGAGGGTGGTGCAATCCTATTTTGTCCTACTAAAAAATAGACTCCATCATTATCTCAGCGTACCGTTCCCGATTGCCTCCAAACTCGCTTCGGAGCTCAGGGTAACCAGTGATGTTAGACGGATCACCTGATGGTAAGCGATTGCGGCCGCACATGGACACCCGCGACACCAGTGGAGAATATTGTTTTACTGTCTGTTTTCGTTGTGTGTACTGTATCATGTTTCTGTGCAATAAAGAATATCTATCTATACGTCGTTATCATCATAAGCAATATAATACTAAAATTAAACAAAATAATAAATAAATACACTACAAACAAAGATATACAATACATTTACATGCACCACAACACAAAATATAATATGGCAATAATTTATATGGGAAGACTGGCCTCCACGACACAGGGAATCCTAGTGTGGAGTCCAGGAATACTGCCTTTATGAATCTGTAGTTTTTGTATTTACCGAATGTAATACAGCAGTAATGTACATGTGTATCTGAACAGAATAAATATTTTCATTTTCATTTTCAATATAAGTGACGCTTGGGCATGAATGGGCCGGCTCGACCGGAGTGATACCACCGCCTCACAGAAAACCGACGTGAAACAGCACTGTGCTCCTGCGTGATTGAGGGTACCGGAGGCCCGATCCTGGGGGAAGGGGAGTTTAAAAGTTGGCAACGCATCTCCACTCCCTCTGGTGTGGCTGATTTCCATGGGCGGCGGTGATCACATACCATCAGGTGACTCGCTTTCTCGTTTGCCTGCCTTTCTCATTAAAAAAAGATATCTATAATTTTGAAATGAAGGTTATCAAGGACCTGTCGAGTCGAGGCGGGCAATTACAGCTATTTATAGGATGAAAGGGCTCATTGGTCGAGGTTAGGATTCCTTCTGGCAGTTCTATTTATAAACTTTGGATAAAATTGGAAAGGACGCCATGTTGAAGTCTCAATTTCAAGTTGGTTCACAGTCTTCTTCATCCGGCGAGAAGCAGCACTATGCTGTGTTTCGCTGCGTGAGTGAGGATACTCCAAACTCATTAGTGAGTGTGTCCTACTCCTAAACCAGCTTGGCAATGCCAAGATTGTAGAGCTGATTTGGATACCAGGACACTGCAATATCAGAGGCAACGAAGTCGCTGACGGGCTTGCAAAGGCCGGTGCCGAGAAAGCCCACTACTCAGACCAGACGTTCCAGCCTGCATGTTCAGGTTCGAGTTAAAAGAATGGGAGCATAAGCAAAGCAATGAATTTTGGAAAAGACTACTTCGACTAGAACAGTCCAAGGCGTTGATACAGAAACGAGCTGTAGAATTAATATAACTGAGTAGAGGACATCATAGAGGCACTCACTTGGACCCGCACGGCGCACTGCAAATTAAACAAGCACCTGCACAACATGGGCCTTTCAGATACCAAAATCTGCAGGTTCTGCCGCGAAGACGAGGAAACGATAACCACGTCCTCGGCGAGTGCATAGCGCTGCACCACTGCAGAAGGCGGCACCTGGGAGCACATATGATCTCGGCAGACGAGATCAAAAGCTCCCCCATCAGCTTCATTCTTGCGTTTATCCTGGAGCTGGAGCTACATGCGGTGCTGTAATAAGTTCTGGGGCTGCCACAATAAATCTTCTACTGGTCGCAGTGGCTATGAGACGCAATGCTGATCCCATTTCTTTCAAATAACGTGTGCTTGAGGCCCAATCCGGGGGAATGGGGGGTTTAAAGGTTGGCAGTGGTGTCGCGGGTGTCTATGGGCGGGGGCAATCGTTTACCATCAGGCGATCCGCCTGCTCGTCTATCACATTAAAAAAAATCTTAGCATGTGATTCCCGGTTACGTCCCAAGCTGTCGCTTTGGAGCCCGGGGTATGCTTAGACCATAATTCGAATTTGGGGAGTCTGCTTATTACAACGAAGCGACTGCCGTCTGATCTTCGCAATTCTTTAAAAGGGGTAACCAGACCAGAGAGTACCCTGTCAACCCTGAGTGTATCGGTGGAACGAGCCAAGTTCCCTGTCCTACCCCACCCCACTACTTCTTACACACTATTGATCCACAACTTAATTGGCAAATATATATTGCAAGGGTGAATGTCACTTCGCTGTGCCTCAGTGTTTCCCAAAGTGTGAGGGCAATTATTTTTATTCTATTACTATCACCAATAATGGACAACATTTCAAATTTGCTGAGCTATGAAACAAAAATACCAATTCTTCGTTTACTTTTCCGCTTCTCGAATATATATTTATTTATATTTTATATTGCTTATTTACTGAGAAAAAAATTAAAAACTTAGAAACGTAAGATGACGTCATCGGACGGCAGAATGTAAAATATTTCTTTGCTTAGCACATTATAGTTTTAAATTTACGAAATGACATGCAACTGTCAAAAAAGTAGACAACTTGTCAACGTTGAATGAATGAATGACGTTGACAATGATGAAACTAGTATTCTTTACCTTTGACAGTAGTACCTTTTTTTATTAAAGCAATGAATATCGCTGCATTCAGCCGTCCGATGACGTCATTTGGCGCTTACGTCTATTTAGAATATAAATAATTTCAATATTTTTAAAAAAGAAATAATAAGGGTCTGTTCATTTTATGTCTATTTTCCTATAAAAAAAACAATATGGACATGTTAAAAATATGAAATGTTGTCCATTGCGGACCGTCGGAGACTCGGCAAACATGTATCCAAATAACTAGGTTGGCGCAGCGACCCAAAGTGAGCCTCGGCCTTAGATAATAAGAGCATCCATCTATGCCGGTCCTGCGCCACCTCCTGTCAGTCATCCGTCAGAAGACCGCGCAAACCCTTTTCGTTCTCGTCTCTCCAGAGGTACCTTAAACGGCCAACTGGCCCTCGACCATTTGGCTGTCCCAGGTACGCTCTTTTTACTGCACGATCCTCTCCCATGCACTAGTGATGGCCAAGCCAACATGTATACTATGTATTTAATAATATTACACAAAAGTTTGGTCTGAACTTCATGCCAAATTAGCCGCTTTTGGCGTTAATCAAAGTTCGAGTACAAAAATTAGACAAACGTCATTTGGCGTTAATCAGTCCCGCAAATATTTATTAACAAAATTCTAGAAAATATAAGTAGCAATAAAATAGTAATTGATAGGGCATCCCTCTACAACTCAAGAAAAAACAACTTATCGTAATAAAAATACTACACTAACAAAAAAATACGATCTAAAAAGTGCGAAACAAGAAAATTGTCTGTGCTGAACTTTTGTACTTTTAAGGTCGTGTTTTTTTTGGTGGTCGGGTAGTAGTTTTTAAACTTTATTTTTAAATATATTTTTAGTTATTTAAAAAAAGAGTCAGTGGTGGTAACATTCACTCAATAAAAAAAAATCCTGGATCATTGGCCACGCGTACCCCGGGCTCCGAAGCGACAGTTTTGGACACAACTGGGACTTACACGCTTAAATTTTCTACAAAAAAAAAAACAGCCTGCAAAATCCACGAACTATAAAGTGTATAATAATATTTTTAACACTTCATATATCTATATCTTGTCATAGAACATTCAATTAAACCGGGATTAGGCGCCGACTGGGCGTGTGGTCCCCGGCAGAGTAGAATAGGCCACCCTCACTCGTACCGAGGTGTCGTAAAAGGCGACTAAGGTAAAGCTGCTGGCATGATCATCAGCATCCAGAGAAGGAAAACTCTGCATTTATATCAAAACCCTCGCCAACCCGTCTGCCAAGCGTGGTGAGTATGGCAATTACCCCTCATGTAATTGAGGGAGGCCCGTGCCCCAGCAGTGGGGTCTTCAATGCTGACGATGACGATGACGATGAGGCGCCGACTTCGGTAACACCTTTGCTCGAGTGTACTGTTATAAAATATTATTTGAAGTGTATGTATGTTAAAAATATATATTATTTTACACTTTTTTGGTCGTACTTTTTAAAGGCGGTTTTTTTCGTAGAAAATTTTTCATGAGTCTTAATGTCTCGTTATTTGGCAGCTCCTCCCCTTTTCCCCACCCCCTCCAAATAACTAACATACAAAAGGTTATCCTCTAACTCCTTACCAATGAGGAGTTGACCTTCCATCATCAGCAGAGCCACAATATTAATACAATAGGCGTAAATACTGGTGCAGCTTTGAAGAAAAGATACAAAAATATTACGTGTGCCTATAAAATTTGAGGGTTCCCCTCATTTTTTCCAGGATCCCATCATCAGATTCTGATATCCTTATTATGGTACCGTTCCGGGACTATCTACTTTCCAACTAAAAATAATAATCTAAATCATGAATGGCAAAGTAATTGGCGAACAAACATAAAAAAACCGAGCCAAGTGCGAGTCTGACTCGCGCACCGAGGGTTCCGCCGTACAAACGTAGCGGTTTACAATCGAAGTGTCGGTACAAACAGCTTTTGATCGCGTTAACTTAGCAGTTTGATTTTTTCACAGCTTAAAGGGACAGTAGACCTAGGTATTTGGTATAAATTTCAATTTGATACCTTTATTCCTTCGGGAGAAATAAGGTAGTAAGTGTCATTTTATTAAAATATTTTTATTATATTATATAACTAAAAAATGTGATTTTCGGATTTTTTCCTATATTTGCATTATATGACAATGCTTCATGCCAAATTCCAGGATTCTGAGTTTACGGGAAGTACCCTGTAGGTTTTGATTCCTTTGCGAGTGTCGAAAATTTGTTGAAAATATCGACATAATCGGCTGTATCTTTTGATTGGCTGGGCTTATAAGTTTGATATTTTCATAGCTTAAAGGGACAGTAGACCTGAGTAATTGATATAAATTTCAGCTTCATACCTCTACGCGTTCCTGAGAAAAAGGGTCTTGACAGACGGACGGACGGACAACAAAGTGATCCTATAAGGGTTCCGTTTTTTCCTTTTGAGGTACGGAACCCTAAAAATGTATACGAGTCGAAATGAGAACCTCCTCCTTTTTTTGAAGTCGGTTGAAAATGAGGAAGAGGTCGTAACCCATGGTTATGGAAACACTGTTCTGCCCTTATTACACTACCCTATATCTACACATATCGATCCACTCCAATTGGCAAAATATTGCAACAGCGGGGCGATGCACGTTGCATAATGTTGCACATGTTCAGCCCCCGGCGAGGGGTGCGTGATGGGTAATGTACCCCATTGACACGATGGCACACTTGCCTTATTCCCTTTTATAGTAATCCTACCTAAGGGGACAAGTTGACTTTTAATGTTTTCATTAACTTGCGTGGGGTGCTTTTTTTAATACACGACGGAGATACACCGTTTTCTTTTTTTTTTTTGCTGGAGAGAGACGAGGTTATTTCATATTATAAAGTCGTTTTCTATTTCTAATATTTTTTTTTAATTGCAGGTACCTTAGACTTCATACTCAATAGTGGTAAGCATAACCCCCTAGAAACACCTTGCATGCGTGTCACAAGCTCAATATCCGGCTTAAAGGACCATTTTTAGTTCTTCGAACCGGATTCATTTGGTACGTGCCTGTTTGTGCCAACAGTTAATAAGCTAATTATGATGAAAAATAAGTAATCATGTTAAAATATGCGGTTGTGGTTACGCCGTGTGGTCCCGGCAGAGTAGAATAGGCCTATGACCATCCGCGAAATCAGAGAGATAGCTAATGTGTCGCCGGCCTTTTCAAAAAAGAGTACGCTCTTCTCTTGAAGGTCCCTAAGTCGTAGCCGTCCGGAAATACTCCCGCAGCCAAACCGTTCCACAGTACTGAGGTGCTTGGTAGAAAGTTCCGCGAGAAACGCACAATATTAGACGCCATCCATAGAGATGATGGGTATGGAATGACAATCGCTTGTGGTGTGTGGTTCTATGTAAGAATTCAGCTGCAGGGAGTAAACCAAACAGTATAACACCGTTTTAGATAAAAAAAAGGTTTATAGAACGTTTATGAATAAAGCCTGTAATACTTTAACATCATCATCATCATCATCATCATCATCATCATCAGCCCATTTAAGTCCCCACTGCTGGGGCACGGGCCTCCCTCAATCACATGAGGGGTAATTGCCATACTCACCACGCTTGGCAGACGGGTTGGCGAGGGTTTTGATATAAATGCCGAGTTTTCCTTCTCTGGGTGCTGATGATCATGCCAGCAGCTTTACCTTAGTCGCCTTTTACGACACCTCGGTAAGAGTGAGGGTGGCCTATTCTACTCTGCCGGGGACCACGCGGTAACGTAGACCTAGGTAGGCCAAGCTCCATAGAAACTATTGGAATGTGAACGCAGCGAAGGCTAATGAACATCACTAATAATATCTGTCATGTGTCAAAAAACTCTGTTCTGTTCGTTCACTTCCGTCCGTGAATAAACGTCCTCGCTACATGTACTCTCGGTTCTTTTAATTAGCATTTCCCTGATTCATTTAGCTAGCTCTTTTTAATAATATTGTTAATTATAACAATTAGTTTTTCATTAGGTTATGGGCCCAGACGCCCGGCTAGATAGTTGTAGGGAAAAGTGTACGACCGCGTGTACAAGTGAGGTTAGGTTGCCGGCCGGCGGTAATAAAATCTTTTTACTCCGGTACATTTCAACACTTTTCAGCGTCTTTTCAGCAATAACTAATCATCTAAAACGATGGCATCAAGTGGGCACATGGTTCACATTGAAAAATTGCAAGGACGTGAAAATTACGCCACGTGGAGCTTCGCCGTACAGACGTACCTCGAACACGAGGAGCTTTGGAAATGCGTAATTGGCGAAAGTAAAGAGTTCACGAAGAGCGAGGACCCAAAGGCTAGATCAAAAATTGTACTTCTGGTGGATTCCGTGAACTACATCCACATACAGGAAGCAAAGACTGCTAAGGAAGTATGGTCTAACTTACGGAAGGCGTTTGACGACTCGGGTCTAATAAGAAAAGTAGGTCTGTTGAGGGAACTTATAACCACGGATCTAGAAGGATGTGGAAATGTCGAAACCTACGTGAACAAGATAATCACATGTGCACACAAGCTCCGGAATATAAAATTCATAGTCGATGATGAGTGGTTGGGCACTCTTCTTCTTGCAGGACTACCGGAATCTTATAGGCCTATGATTATGGCAATGGAAAGCTCAGGTGTGCCCATAAGTACAGATCTTGTTAAGACCAAAATTCTGCAGGATGTCAAAAATGTGAATGACTCCTCTGCATTTTATTCAAATTATCCACGGGGGCCTGTGAAGAATAATAAGGCTATAGGAAGGGGACCTCGTTGTTTTAAGTGCAACAAATATGGGCATATATCAAGAAACTGTCGCTCAAGTCAGTACTCGAAGCAAAATCAAAACAAAAGTAATGATGGTGATTATAGCAAAAGTAAAAGTTCATCAAGTTTTGTTGCTGCCTTCGCTGCGGACTTAAACAGAGGATGCTGGTACCTGGACTCGGGAGCTGCTATGCACATGACAAACAACCGAGACTGGATGTATGATTATGGCCCTGCTCCGGTGACTACCATCAAAGTAGCTGACAACAAGACACTTTCAGTAAAAGGCTGTGGAAAAGTAAACATAAACAGCTATGATGGAAAAGGCAAGCAGTTCATTGGTGTCATACAGATTAAAAATGTATTGTATGTGCCTGATCTGGCTGTGAATTTACTGTCAATACATCAGATTACTCAGAATAATTTTAAGGTGAAGTTTGATAAAGATTGTTGTAGAATATATCATGACTCTAAACTGGTCATGACCGGTTATACCTACAATAATCTGTATGTAATACAAAATGAAACATATGCGTTGTTAACATCGGCGCATTTATGGCATCAAAGGCTAGGCCACCTTAATTATCAGAATCTACAAAAACTTACAGAATCTGCTGACGGTGTTGACATGGAGGTAATCAAGCAAGATAGAAATGTAATATGTAATACTTGCCTGCAGGGTAAACAAACAAGAAAGCCATTCAAGAATGAAGGCACAAGGGCTACCAGCTTGCTCGAAGTCATACACTCAGACGTGTGTGGCCCAATGGAGGAGAAGTCTATTGGTGGTGCCAGGTACTATGTTATATTTATTGATGACTATTCAAGAAAGGTGTTTGTTTACTTCATGCATTCCAAGTCACAGGTATTTGAAAAATTTCGTGAATTTAAGAAATTAGTGGAAAGTCAGCTTAACATGACTATAAAAGCTTTGAGATCTGATAACGGTAAGGAGTATGTCAATGACGAATTTGACAAGTTATGCAAAGAGTTCGGTATCAAGAGACAGTTTACTGTGCCTTATTCTCCGGAACAGAATGGAATGAGCGAAAGGATGAATAGAACTCTTGTTGAACGGGCCAAATGTCTTCTGATTGATGCCAAGCTGGAAAAGAAATTCTGGGCAGAGGCCGTCTCTACTGCTGCCTATTTGATAAACCGTTCGCCTACAAAATGTATCAACTATAAAACTCCAGAAGAAATGTGGACTGGTGTGAAGCCAAACATCAAAAACATAAGAGTTTTTGGTTGCCGTGCAATGGCACATATACCCAAAGAAAAGAGATTAAAATGGGATAGCAAAGCAAAAGAATTAATATTTGTTGGGTATTGTCCAGAGTCAAAAGGTTACAGGCTATATGATAAAAAGGCAGATAAAACCGTGCCGTGACCCATGGACTCAGGTACAACGGGGTTAAGAGTGAGTTTATGGTATTTAAAGCTGGTACAAAGTGTCCTCAATCAGTGCCTCCTTTAACTCTAAATGGTTCTCCTCTTAACCGTGTATCACACTTTAAGTATCTGGGGCACTGGGTTACGGAGGACCTATCTGATAATATGGACATTGAGAGGGAGCGCAGGGCGCTGGCCGTCCGCTGCAATATGGTAGCCCGTAGGTTTGCTCGCTGCACTCGGCATGTTAAAAAGACCCTTTTCAGGGCATATTGCCAGTCTTTTTATACGAGCAGCTTATGGGTGGTCTATACACAGCGGGCGTATAGCGCGTTGCGAGTCCAATATAACAATGGGTTTAGGATGCTGATGGGACTTCCACGATTTTGTAGCGCGTCCGGCATGTTTGCCGAGACATATACTGATGGATTTCACGCCATAATAAGGAAGCGGTCCGCGTCACTTTTACATCGCTTGCGTGAGAGCACCAACACCATCCTTAAAACTCTGGTGGACAGGTGGGACTCGCCATTGCTGCAGCACTGGATTCGTCTCCAAATGCTTGTGAGATAGGCGCAAGGTGCTGCGGCGGGGGTAGGTTCTCCTGTCTTAATAATTAATGTAATTTTCTTTTGTTACTAACCAATTTCATTTATATTCTGTTTTACTAACCAATATGAGCCTGTAATTTTACTTTTGTTGCCTGAAATAAATAAATAATAATAATAATAAAAATAATAATAATAATAAAATCATTAGAAGCAGAGATGTGGTGTTTTTGGAAGAAAGTATTGAGAAGAATTTCTCCCTTATGCCGATGAGCTGCCAACCAGAAGAAAATAATGAGAGTCTGGATACTGAACAATCATATGACAGTGTGAGTACTCTCAAGGAGTCTGATTGCTCATCTGTCACCGATGATGAGGACTATGTTCCAGAACAAAGAATCACTGTACGCTCGGAGCCACCTGTCACCAGAAGCTTAAGACAGAGAATAGGGAGGAACACATATACTTACCTATGTCACAATGTGTCATTTGACATGTCACAGCAAGACCCTCAGACTGTCGAGCAAGCCCTGGAATGTGACAACAAAGTGAACTGGCAGAAAGCAATGGACAGTGAATATAGTTCATTAGTGAAGAACAACACCTGGACTCTCTCTGATCTCCCACCTGGTAAGAAACCTATACCTTGCAAATGGGTATTTAAAACTAAGTTAGATTCAGATAGCAAGATAATAAAATACAAGGCAAGGCTTGTTATCAAGGGCTACGAACAAAAGTTTGGAATAGACTATATAGATGTATATGCACCTGTAGTACGCTTGACTTCCCTCAGATACCTACTGGGGCTAGCTGCTAAACATAACCTCCACATTGAGCAGCTGGATGCAGTGTGTGCATTTTTACAAGGTGATATAGATGTGGAATTATATATGCTGCAGCCACCACAGTATGAAGATGGAACAGAACATGTATGTAAGTTGAATAAGTCTATATATGGCTTGAAACAAGCTAGTAGAACTTGGAACAAGAAATTAGATAGTTTTTTATACGAAATTGGTTTCAAAAGGTCTGTGCTAGACCCATGTGTTTATTATGCTCACCATAGAGACAGTATATTGTTTCTTACTCTTTATGTGGATGATCTATTGTTGATATATAATAATGAAGATTTAGCAAGAGATATTAAGAAGAAAATAGTTGAAAAATTTGAAATGAAGGAATTGGGAAAAGCTACATGTTATATTGGTCATAGAATCACATACAGTGACAAAGGTATTTTCTTGGATCAGATCAGTTATATTGAAAGTACATTAAGAAGATTTGGAATGGAAAACTGCAATCCAGTGGGAACACCTATGGAGACAGATTTGACTTTTTCTGACAACCCTGAAAAAATAGAAGAAAAATTATATCAGGAATTAATTGGTTGTCTATTATATATATCCCAGGGTACTCGTCCAGATATTAGCTACGCAGTGAATAATCTAAGTCAATACAATAAGAATGCTTCAAGACATCATTACAATGCTGCAAAGAGGATACTCCGCTATCTACGGGGAACTTTAACATTTGGACTACTATTGAAGAATAATGTCAATGAAGAGATAGTTGGATATTGCGATTCAGATTGGGCCTCTTGCAAGGAAAACAGGAAGTCATGTACTGGTTACACCTTCATTTTCCAGGATGCTGCCATTTCATGGAACTCCAAGAGGCAAGCTACCATCGCTTTGTCAACCACAGAGGCTGAGTACATGGCGCTGTCTGCTGCCACTCAAGAGGCATTATGGCTCAAACAGCTCCATCATGAGTTGTGGCCCTACATTATGGCTACACCTATAACTTTGTTTTGTGATAACCAAAGTGCAATTAAACTTTCAGGTAATTCTGCATACCATGCTAGAAGCAAGCACATAGATGTGCGTCACCATTATGTACGGGACAAAGTAGCATCTGGTGACGTTTTAGTGAAGTACATCAGCACGAACTTGATGATTGCAGACTGTCTCACCAAGGCCTTACCCAAACCGAAGCATCATGAGTTCCTGAAAGGCATGGGGCTGCGTTCAAGGGAGGATATTGGAATGTGAACGCAGCGAAGGCTAATGAACATCACTAATAATATCTGTCATGTGTCAAAAAACTCTGTTCTGTTCGTTCACTTCCGTCCGTGAATAAACGTCCTCGCTACATGTACTCTCGGTTCTTTTAATTAGCATTTCCCTGATTCATTTAGCTAGCTCTTTTTAATAATATTGTTCAATTCAAATTCAAATAATTCTTTATTTGCATAGGCTTGTACACAGCACTTACAAATCGTCATACATTTGAATGACTTAAAACTATTTATAAGTACTTATGTATAATTTACATGTTAATACATATATATGTTGATACATAAAATATACTAAAGAAATAAATAAACATAATGCGATTCTACCACCGGCTCGGAAAGTTGTTTCTGGTCGAGAAGATCCGGCAAGAAACTCGCCAGTTACTCTTTTTAATCGCCAACTTTTTTACAATGGTTTATTATCCTCATACCAAGTCATACAGTCTAATGCAACACAAAATAGAATGAAGCAAATTAAAAGCTAAATATGAGGTAAACCGAAGCGGACCAGTCCCCAAAAGTGGCACCTGTTCACAAGTATGACGTATGTGTATTAATTATAACAATTAGTTTTTCATTAGAAACATTGCCAAAACCCCTGTGTATTATGAGTTTTTCCTTCGACGGAACGAGACGCAATAAATACACAAACAACGTCACTCAATTTGTAGAAATGTAATTACTTCGATTTTGCAACAAATCGAATACATTTTCTCCAACTCCCCTTATGCTTTAAAATACCTAACCATTTAACACGGTATTCCTTTATAGTTAGAGTTGATTTTGCAATAAATGGGATACACGTAATGTTTTTAGAATAGAAAATTAAAAGAGCAGACCATTAACCACTGTATTTCTATTACGAATAAAGTTGATTTTGCAATAAACAGGATACACAATCTTTTAAACAAGGTTAACTTAAAATACATTAAGGGAAACTTCATTACCACTTATATTGAGACATTAAGAATGAAGGTGTTTTGTGTCTTGATTTAATATATGTAACTTAACGTGCTTTCCGAGGCACGGACGCTAAGATGTTGGTACTACGCGATCCCTCTCTGTCGTGTCACAATAGTATCCCATCGGAATATGAGGGTCAGGGAATAGAGAGTGCACATGTGTTTGCGCATACACTTGAGTTGAGATTGGCCGCATTAGCCGTAATCGGTTGGAGGGTATTGTTATTATTAATGTATGTAGAGTTGAATTTTCTTTGTGTTATTTAAAGGCAGCTTGAAGTAGAGGTTTAAGAGGTTCTAAGTTTAAAAGCGACAAGGCTTTTTGGCTGATGGCAAAAATTGCCAATAAAGCTGTATTTGTAGGAAGTGTAGAGTGTGGGCAAGTGAGTGAGGGAACCACAGGCACAATAGGGTGAAGGGCAAAACTGGTGTTACGGATATCCTTGGGTGGCGGCAATCGCTTACCGTCAGGTGATCTGTCTGATCGTCTGCCACCTATCACATAAAAAACCTATGTTAGCTAAAAAACAGTGTTATGTAGCAGTCTTCATTCTTTTTATTTTGAAAATGTTGTATTCAGATTTCTTTGTTTCAAACGTCAAAACTGTTCTATAACACCGTTTTAGCTAAAAAAGGTTTAATGTCGTATCGTGCAATATTTTGGACTCATTGCACGAAGACTGGATTGTGACAGGCAAAGTGGAAGGGAGAAGACCGAGAGAGGCAGTAGTCCCCAGCGACGGTCAGACCAGATTTTTTTATTTTTTATTTTATTAGGACAACCAACAAGATAAACACTGTTGGGCCAAGCCCAAGCGATGCGTGATGCATCCGTCGCGACTAAGACGGGGCGGAATGACAATAAATTTATAGCATATGAATGGCCGTGTGGTCCCCGGCAGAGTAGAATAGGCCACCCTCACTCTTACCGAGGTGTCGTAAAAGGCGACTAAGGTAAAGCTGCTGGCATGATCATCAGCACCCAGAGAAGGAAAACTCTGCATTTATATCAAAACCCTCGCCAACCCGTCTGCCAAGCGTGGTGAGTATGGCAATTACCCCTCATGTGATTGAGGGAGGCCCGTGCCCCAGCAGTGGGGACTTAAATGGGCTGACGATGAAACACTGTTACAAGCAAATAAGAACATAGACAAACATAATCTTAAAGCTAAGTGTCACCTTACTTATAGGTTGCCACGGCATGCAATGTGTATTAGTGCGTTAAGATTAAACAAAACTTTATAAAATGTAATTATGTCAGGTTAGGTTCAGGCGTCAAGCACTGCAGCACCTGACGCCTGAATTTTTGAGGCTTATTTGCGAAAATATCTATTTCACACGCTTTGTGGAGCTTATTGTATTGTCGCTGTAGTCTGTGCATGGTGGCGTGATGACTCACATTGGTTCTGGTACCCTTAACAAAGAAAGGCACGTATCTTCCGACCCGCGTTGACTTATTTGGTACGTTAATCTGGATCAATTGTAACAGAGAGGAGCAGTCTGTAGTGCATATAACGAAACAGCCCGAGATCCCGATAAGCACAAGAGCCCAATTCTCGTGCTCGTGACATTCTATCATCATACGACATATATCACTAAAACATAGCTCTTTTGTATGGATTTCAGGCGACATCCGCCATGTTTTCATAATGTCACGAGCACGAGAATTGGGCTCCAGTGCTTATCGGGATTTATTTTAAGTTAACCGCTGGATTGTGACAGGGAAAGTGGAAGGGAGAAGATCGAGACGCCGTAGTCTCCAGCGATGGTTAGACCAGATAGCGAAACAGCTCGTGAACCCGATAAGCATTAGAGCTTGGATTTATCATCATACGAAATATATCACTAAAACATAGTTTTTTTGTATGGGTTTCATCCGCCATGTTTTCATAATGTCACGAGCAAAAGAATTGGGGTCCAGCCCTACCCCCAACGGCAGAGCGCAGCCGATGGCGACAGCTTTTCGACAAAATCCGAAGGAGTCACGACGAGGGAATCGACCGAAGAGAGACAGAGAGGGGTTTATTGAACGTTTATGAAAAAAGCCCTAAGTATTTTTTTTTAATAAATATTTCACAACATCACATACTGATCTGACTCCGAGATAGGTAGCTCAAGCAGCTGTGTTACGGATATCAGAATCAACAGTGGGATTACAAATATATACAATATAATATACTTTTCTTTTGTAAATACATACTTATTATACATAGGAAATACCCAGACCAATACGAACAGACATGTTCATGAACACAAATGTTTGTACTGTGCGGGGATCGAACCCGCAACCCTTGGACCAAAGGCAGCGTTCACTACCACTGTTCCAAACGGGTCGTCGAAATTTATTATTGCTAACAATCTTATCCATCATAACATCAACGCTGTCAGCCCCACAAACATGATATCATCGAGAATGCGATCTACTTATTAATACAAGCTATCAATCCGCGAAGTTATTGTGAACTGTCAAACTCAAGATGGATGTTTGTTTACAAAATGGCGGGGCTAGGGATGTAACCGATATGTTTATAATCTTTATCGAGTGAGTGTAGTGATCACTCACCATCAGGTGTGGTGTCTGATCGTTTGTCCGCTATAATTTAAAAAAAGTAAATCAGTTTGCTGATAATATTACTATTTTGGAAAGCGATATCGATTCGTTTTGCTTCACCGCCGAGAAATTGAAGCTTTAAAAATTCAGAGCTACCTGCTCGGATTCGAACGTACGTCCTCCCGTTCACTAGGTACACTTTTTTATCCACTGAGCTACAATTGCTTTAAAAATGTGTCCCTTTGGCAAACCAAGCTATTTTTTGCGATATTTTTAGTCGTCATATTTTTGGTTTGCACGTGACAAAAATATATTTTTTACATTACCAATTTTCAATTTTATCGCTATATTTCCGTATCCTCCCCTCCGAATTGGTCCCCTCTCCAGCTCTCCGCTCGATGATGTTTTGCACAGAGTATAAAAGTAGCTGTTTTGAAGGCTCCATTAATAATGTTTACATTGACAGGATTCAAATTATGGATTTTAAATCTATTTTCGCACTTCCTGTGGTTTTAACAGGGTTCAAGATTAAAAATATAGTCACTTGCAAGCCATGGATAATATTTCTGTTATGTCGTGATTTTTCAAGCTAATATAATAAGGTCCTACACTCAAAAACTTTTTAAGGGTAGATTTATATTGACTATGGCGATTATTAGTAACATTAGTTTTATTTTAGTTTTAGCCATATAGATGGTTGGCAGTCTTTAACTGTACGTTTCTCAAGAAACTATCCACCTCGTTGTAATCCCGAAATAGTTTAAAATAGATCCTGTTTACTAGCTACAAATTAAAATCGATTGGCGTCGCTAGTGTGCCCTACCCGTCACCTTAAGTATTTGACCCGTTTGGACCAGTGGTAGTAAACGCTGCCTCTGGTGTAAGGGTTGCGGGTCTCGGAACTTTGGTTAACGTTAAAAGCGGTTACTTTTGGCGTGAATCAAAGTTTTGAGTACAAAAATTGACCAAACCTTTGTGTATGATTATTAAATTAATAACATCTTTGCCGAGTCTCCTACGGTCCGCAATTATTAACACTGGTTCCAGTTTAGTAGTTGAAGAATATAATCAATTCGCGTCGCTAGTATCCACCACCACTCGCAAGCGATTGTCAGTCCATTCTCATCATCTCGATGGATGGCGGTCTAGTACTGTGCGTTTCTCCCGGAATTTTCTACCACGTACCTCAGTTCTGTGGAACGGTTTGGCTGCAGGAGTATTTCCGGACGGCTACGACTTAGGGATCTTCAAGAGAAGAGCGTACTCTTTTTTTTTAAAAAAAGCCGGCTACACATAAGCGATCTCTCTGATTTCGCAGATGTTCATGGGCGGCGATGATTACTTTCCATCAGGTGACTCGCTTGCTCGTTTGTCCGCCTCTAGCATAAAAAAAAAATGCGTTACAGTCAACAGCAAAACTTGATGCACACTGTTCGCTTTTACGCTACAAACTGCGAAATATGTGCAGCTACTTCTGCTGTTGACTGTACCTTTCGCCTTAAGCGAGCAAAATGCAATTTTTCTTCGTCGTCGTCCTCATCACTATTCAGGGTGATAGTTAGGCTTTTGTGTCCCAAATGCTCACGATTTCAATTTCGTAGTGTCCCAGCTTTGTGGCGCGCCGGCCCGTGACTTTCTTTGATCAGGATTGGAAAGTGGGACAGTGGGTTGATGCCTGATGGAGGTACTTTTTTTACGGGAGGACGATCCATTTAAAGCGGTTTTTTATGTGATAGGTGGCAGACGAGCAGACGGATCACCTGATGGTAAGCGATTGCCGCCGCCCATGGACACCCGCGACACCAGTGGAGTCACAAGTGCGCTGCCAACCTTTTGACTTTTTTAGGTTTAAGCGCCGACTGAGACGGAAAGGTCACGGGTTCGATTCAAAACAAATGATTGTTGATCAAACAGATTTGGGTTGGGTCTGGGTGTTTCTGGTACCTTCGTTGTTTCTATCATTTCAACACTCAAATAGTTAGAAAGGTAGATTGATATTGACTATGGCGATTGTAAGAGATTTAAAAAAAATACATAAAATCATTTGGTTTCCATAGGAAAACCTTAGTTTGGGATGGAGAATTCTGAATTTCTACTACTATACTCAATGCAATGACTTGCGGCAGAGAACAGTAGAATAAAAGGGAACTAAATGGTATACTCGAGCCAAAGACTCGTGGCAATCCTTGTCATACTCAATTCATAATTAATGAATGAATTTCTCTACTGTCCGCCGCGAGTTGCATCATCATCATCATCATTATCAGCCTATCGCAGTCCACTGCTGGCCGTAGGCCTCTCCAATTGCCACCGTGATCTATCCATGGCTTCTCGCATCCAGCTCTTGCCAGCCATCCTGCGCAGATCGTCCCCCCACCTAGCCAGAGGGTGCCCTACATTACGTTTGCCAAGACGCGGTCTCTACTCTAGAACTCGTTTACCCCATCGGTTGTCGGTTCTGCGGTTAATATGGCCAGCCCACTGCCACTTAAGCTTGCTAATCCGGTGAGCAATGTCGATGACTTTGGTTCTCTGCCGGATCACCTCATTTCGGATTCGATCTCGGAGAGAGACGCCGAGCATTGCTCGTTCCATAGCCCGCTGAGCGACCTTTAACTTGTGGACCAGCCGTACCGTAAGTGTCCACGTTTCGGCTCCGTATGTCATGACGGGTAGGACGCACTGATTGAAGACTTTCGTCTTTAGTCAGTGTGGGAGTTGCGTTAAGTTTAATAAAATTAATATCCTACCGATTCAGATCTCACTCAACGGTAACACTTACGCTATTTATTTTTATATTTATTTTAATTTAATTCGACAGACCGTACAACATAGCCGTTGAGTATTGGTCGTCTTCCTCTAGATGGCGCTAGCACTGGCTAGCCGACTGATGCCTCTATCTCAGTATATAAGTTACTCTATGGTATAAGACTGCGCTTTCGTCAGTGTAATTTCGCTATTCGTCATTATTATATTGGCCGGATGGTGTATTTGGTAGGGACCCTGCCTCATACGCCAAAGGTCGTAGGTTCGATCCCCACCCTGGACAAACATTCGTGCGATGAACACTTGTGTTCGTTCAGTGTCTGGGTGTTATATATGTGCCTATTTAAGTATATATTTGTGATCCTCTGTTGTCTGATATCTGTAACACAAGTGCTTAAGCTACTTAGTACGGAATCAGGTCAACGTATGAGATGTTTATTTATTTATTTAATCATTTACATGTCAGTTAACAGAATACGAAAATTCCAACACACCAACAAGTCATCATACATAATTACATATAGCACAGAATAATTCACATTCATAATAATAATACAAGATAAATTAAATTAGAAAAACATGTCCGCAATACAGAAACGGGTCATTAAATGAAAAAATATAAATTAAATGGCATAAATGCAATATTAAATGTCACAAATACAAAAAAAGTTAAAAATGCAATATTAAATTTCACAAATACAAAAAAGTCAAAAATGCAAAAATGTCAAAAATACATACATGTCAAAAATAGAACTAAGCTGTCAAAATACAAATTAATAATTATGAGATTCGAGGTATTTCAGAGCCTCTGCGCATATGTGTCCGACACTATCAGCAAAGATGTCAATGTGACTACACTGAGTGAGTATGTCCCCAATCAGACGAAGTGCGCGAACAGTCGGTGCGTTACCGGCCTGCACCGTGCGAGTGACGGGCTTGCGCAGGAGTCGCGGCCTGCGACGCGGGGCTACCGCTCCGCCCTCATCCCTGGGAATACGCGTTGGAACCAGTATATCCACATGTGCCATAACATCGGTATCGGTTATATGATGGAGAGCGGAAACGTAGTGACTTAGAAGATGCAGTCTACGCCTGTGCCTCAATGTCTCCAATCCTACCATACCTGAGACAAAAGGCGAAGGATACAAGTATGGGTAATACCCATGCTGCCGTTTATAAAGCCAGCGTGCAAACTTACGTTGGACTCGTTCAATCATTATGGCATATTTTTCTTCGTGAGGATCCCAGACAATGGCCGCATATTCTAACTTGCTCCGTACGTAGGCATTATACAAAACCTTTGCCACAGAAACGTCACTAAATTCGGAGGATGTCCGCATAATAAAACCTAATATCTGATTTGCTTTTTTGCAGATCGTCGTCACATATTGATGATAATCTAACTTACAATCCAATATTAAACCTAGGTCACGAATGTCATATACTCTATCTATACAGGCGTCAAATAATTTATAATTTACTAGCAGGGGGCTGCGTCTGCGAGTGTAAGTGATAACCTTGCATTTTGTCCCGTTAAAAGGCAAAAGATTAGTCACACTCCAGTCAGCTACTGCGTCCACATCAGCTTGGAGTGCGGCTGCATCTGCTCCATTCTCTATACCCATAAACAACTTGAGGTCATCAGCGAAAAGAAGACATCGAGCAGATTGAACAATATCGGGTAGGTCATTTATCATCAACAAAAATAATGTCGGCCCTAACGTACTTCCCTGACTCACACCAGACCTGGTGTAGTAATCGGTTGATTTAAATCCTTGTACCTTTACAAACTGCCGTCTGCCCTCAAGGTAGCTGGCAAAAAATTTTAACAGTTTTGGTGTGAATCCTACCAGTGCCATTTTCCTCAACAGTACGTCATTGTCTACTATGTCAAATGCCTTTTTGAAATCGAAGTATGCAGCATTGACTTGTCGCCCTGCATCCATCTCACTCATAACATAATCCACCATGGAAATAAGATTGGTCGTGGTTGACCGTGCTCTACGAAAGCCATGCTGAGCGGGGTGGAGAAGACTATTGACCTGATTGCTGATGTGTTTGTTGAGTATTGATTCATATACTTTGGCAAATACCGAAAGTACAGCTATAGGCCTGTACTGAGTGACGTCTCCTTTAGCTTCTCCTTTGGGCACCGGAGTCACGCGCGATAATTTCCATTTGGATGGGTAGTTTGAGCAGCCAAGACATAGATTAAAGAGGTAGAGCAGCGGGACAAGCAGCACCGCCGCGCAATCCTTCGCCAAAAATACAGGAACAGCGTCAGGCCCCGCTGCTGTACCGGTTTTTAAGTTTTTTATAGCAGACTTTATATCGCTTGTGCTTACACTTACTATAGATATAGCACTTGCATCTGCCTTCGAGTGGGCAGCGCTAGCAGCTTCAGATGGGTCAAGGCGTGGCAAGGTGGGCTGAAAAACTGAGCTGAAATATTTGGCGAAGGCGTCGGCAGCTGGTTGACCCCCTACTTCCTTTCCCTCAAAGAAAAAACTACCTACGCATCGCCTATCCTTTCTCTTGTCCTTTACATATCCCCAGAATTTGGCTGGTTCATCAAATATACTTTTTTGTAAATTATTTATATGCTGTCGATATGCGATAGCAATTAACTTTTTAACGTGCCACCTGTAGTACTTATAAAGTTCTTTGTTATATTCTTTTCCCTCAGACTCAGATGTTGTGAGAATGAGAATTATTTGGCACATTATAGGGATAAATAACACACTTAAAAATTTCATCTCGTGGTCAGGCCACAATATGGATGAGACTATCCACAGTTCATGTCGAATCAAGTACTTACAAATTTCCTCGGCTTAGTAACGCGTTCAGTGGTCTAATTGGTAGAACATCGGAAGGATTGTGGAAAGTGTGGGTTCGAGTCCCGTCTGAACACGAGATGAAATTTTTAAGTGTGTTATTTACTTAAGGATAAATTGCAAAAGTTTGCTAAAAAAATATCAACATATAGAGATAATGTTGTCCTACTTATCGTTATTATTTATGTGTAGTTTATGTTTCTAATTAAGTTCCCTTGTTGTGTATTGTGCCAAAATATCATTCATTCATTCATTTATACTATGTACAACCTGTGCGGATAAAGAATGGGATCAGAAATGGCGGCGCATCTATTCACTTCTCACTCGCACACTATTTGCGTCTACACTCGCACTTGTGGGGTGCGAGTATAGACACAAATAGTGTGCGAGCGAGAAGTGAATAGATGCGCCGCCATTTCTGATCCCATTCTTTATCCGCACAGGTAGTACCTATATTGACATTCTTAAGTGTTCTGTATGGACCTCAATTGAATAAAAAAAATCTTTTATCTTTATCTACTAATGCACAAGTGTGTGCGCAAACATGTGTTTGCGCACTTTCACATCTGAATATGAGAGTCTACAAAGTTTGCATATACACAACATCATTCATGAATGCAATAAGCGTTATTGACTTTGACTTTTCTTCTATCAGATCAATTAAATGATGAATAGTTGTACAAGAAATCAGCCAATATATTTAGAACTTCCGACTTTCTTCTGCGCCGGCGCAGGATTTGCATACAGGACGCGCGCGCATTTGGTTTGCTGATAGTAATTGCTGGAAAGCTAGGTCGTAGGAAGCTCCTTATTGGGACTTAGATTTTAAGAGAGTCTTGCTCTCATTTTATGTGATTGGTAGCAGACGAGCAGACAGATCATCTGATGGTAAGCGACTTCCACGTCTTGTAACACGTTTTCTATCTCATGATCTCATGATCTCATGATTTTGTTACTTCAATCGGTCTGGATACACGATTTCTATCTCGTCTTCCGGTCTCGTAACACGATTTTTGTCTCATCATCCGGTCTCAAAACACGAATTTTGGCTTATCATCCGGTCTTGAAACAAGATTTTTGTCTCATCATCCAGAATTGGAATATGATTTTTATCTCATCATCTGGCCTTGAAACACGTTTTTTGTCTCATCATCCGGTCTTGGAACACGATTTTTGCTCATTGTCCGGTCTTGAAACACGTTTTCTGTCTCATGATCCGGTCTCGAAACACGATTTTTGGCTCATGATTCGGTCTTGAGACAAGATTTTTGTTTCATGATCCGGTCTTAGAACTCGATTTTGGCTCCTTATCCGGTCTTAAGACACGTTTTCTGTGTCATCAACCGGTCTTGAAACACGATTTTTGGCTCATCATCCGGTCTTGAGACAAGAGTTTTGTTTCATCATCCGGTCTAGAACACGATAAATGTCTTATTATGCAGTTTTGGAACATGATTTTTTTCTCATTATCCGGTCTCGAAACACGATTTTTGTCTCATCATCAGGTCTTGAGACAAGATTTTTTTCTCATCATCCGGTCTCGAACCCGTTTTCTGGTTCATTACCCGCTCTTGAAACACGATAATTGTCTCATCATCATCGTCTTGATTCACGTTTTCTGTAACGGTCTCGAAACCCGTCTGCGAAATACAGTCTTAAAAATTTCGAAAGTGCATGCTCGGTTTCTAACCACGACTCCCCTTATTGAAAGTGCGTTATTTCTTATCCACTGAGCTACCATCAACCACGTCACGGCGTAATATAACAATGACTTCTTCATAAATGAGGACGAGTCAGTGAATCGTTTTCCTCGAAGCTTGACAAATGGATGAGCAAATTAACCGGCGCCGCTTTCAACCGAGTTTCCTTATTTCTGGAAGAAATGAAATTTTGCCTAAAAGCCGGTGAAATTAGAAAATACGTGTATGTACATTTAATTATTATTTATTTACCTATTTATGCTTTTCACATGGTTATTAGATATTGGTTACATTTTTTACTGTCTTCAAAAACAGGAGGAGATTCTATGGTACGGTCAGCATCAAAAGTAGCTTAACACTTTAGTACCATGTCGAAGTAACATTTTTACGAACCCCTTGGAAACTGCCTATAATAGGCAGTGCAGTTACTTTGACATGGTACTAAAGTGTTAAGCTACTTTTGATGCTGACCGTACCTTATTCCAGACCTAAGTGTGGTATGATATTTCATGTGGTCCCTTATTTATGGGAAAATTGTTTTAGGTTTATCACATTAAATATCTTCCTTTCCAAATTGTAGAAAACAATACATCGTCATCGTCATCGTCAGCCCATTTAAGTCCCCACTGCTGGGGCACGGGCCTCCCTTAATCACATGAGGGGTAATTGCCATACTCACCACGCTTGGCAGACGGGTTGGCGAGGGTTTAGATATAAATGCAGAGTTTTCCTTCTCTGGGTGCTGATGATGATGCCAGCAGCTTTACCTTAGTCGCCTTTTACGACACCTCGGTAAGAGTGAGGGTGGCCTATTCTACTCTGCCGGGGACCACACGGCTTTGTATTACAACAATACATATTAACCACGAAAAGTATTACTTTTCGTGGTTAATATGTATCCTTTCTTAAGAGCCGGCAACGCATATGTGATACCTCAGGTGTTGCAGATGTCCATGGGCGGCGGTGATCACTTTCCGTCAGGTGTGCCGTCTGCTCGTTTGTTCGCTATAATGTAAAAAAAAAAATGTCTTAAAGTGCTTTTTAAATTACAGAGCACAATCTGTGCAAAAGGAAACTTAATACATATTTTACTTGTCTTCTTTTTATCTCTATTTTCTTATGGGTAAAATAAAATTAAATATGGCAGGACTGTATATGTTATTATGGTGGTTGGTTTATGAAACATTGATAGTCGCGTCATCTAGTTTTGTATTTAGGAACCACCCAAAAATACCCATTGGAAAACTGCTCATTGTTCACCGGTATCTCCGCCAATTGTTGACTGATTTGAACAACTCTTTTTTTATTTGAGAGCACACTCTCAAGTTGGTCCCATTGTGACCATGTCAGCATGTGATGACGGGATCTTAGGAAATTTTCTTTAAGAGAGTGATGGAATTTAAAGGTTAGCATCGCACTTTTCAATCGCTCACCATCAGGTAATACGGACGTATTCGTGCTCGTCTGCCCTCCATCACATAAAAACGATTGTTAGAATATCATCAAATGACTTGTGACTCCACTGGTGTCGCGGCAGTCCATGGGTGGCAGGAATCGCTTTCCATCAGGTTATCCGTCTGCTCGTTTGCCACCTATCGCATTAAAGAAATGACGTCATAATATAGCGAATGACGTAACTATTCAATCACACATCAAGTTCGCTCATGTTTCATGTGTACACTCCGCTTAATTCAATTACTTTGATTATTGCGTCAGTGCGCACGCCGCCTAACTCCAGCCTAGTTTTGGCAATACAGATAATGTAGGTAAGTAGGTACATAATATGTACTTGGCTGTAATGTGTTTGCTGTGCGTATTTGTATCGAGCTAATAGTAGAAATACGCACATAGATTTGAAAAAAAAAAGACTTTGTTTTCCCTCACCGCCGAGCTAATGGTAGAAATACGCACATAGATTTGAAAAAAAAAAATACTTTGTTTTCCCTCACCGTCGAGCTAATGGTAGAAATACGCACATAGATTTGATAAATCGGATTTACACCACGACTTTGTTTTCCCTCACCGCCGAGCTAATGGTAGATATATGCACACAGATTTGAAAATTAATAAATAAATAAATTCTTTATTGGCAAAAAGTTGTGTCAATTTGAAAAGTCGGATTTGCACCACGGCTTTGTTTTCCCTCACCGCCGAGTTAATAGTAGAAATACGCACATAGATTTGAAAAATCCGTTTCGCACGATTCCCCACAAAATGTATACGTACCTAGGTAAGTTTGTCCGACCAAAGCATACCTACATTTCAGATAATTTCTAATCTACCCTACAATTGACCCGACCTACATCTCCCATCTCATATTCATTCCATTTCGGACTAAAACCTCAGTTTTCCATTTAAAAACTGGGCCGCCCGATACGTTCCAGTAAAAACAAAAGCGGAACGTTCCAGGCTGATACCGGGGCGTTCCGGAGCGTGCAACACGGAACGCTGGAACAAAGGGCGGATTGAGGTCTGGTGGGCGCTGGACAGATTGGCACTTTTGATCTGTGAGAACTTTTTGTTTTGTGGAAATGAAATGGATTTGGGTATGGCTTGCTTTAGATTAAGGGCTTTCAGTTATTTTTATACACTGTGGGAGAGCCACGTTTCGGCATGAGTAGGCCAGCTCAACCGGCGTGATACCACGGCCTCACAGAAAACCGGCGTGAAGCAGCACTGTGCTATGTTTTGCAGCGTGAGTGAGGGCGCCGCAGACCCTATCCGGGGGAAATGGGGTTTAATGGTTGGCAACGCACTTGTGACTCCTCGGTGTCGCGGGTGCCCATAGGCTGCGGCAGTTGCTTCCCGTCAGGTGATCCATCCCCCGGATGGGGCTCCGGTACCCTTACTCACGCAACGAAACACAGCACAGTTCTGTTCTGTTCTTGATGAATAAGACATTTTTTTTTATGTGATGGGTGGCAGACGAGCAGACGTATTAATTAATGGGAAGCGATTGCCGCCGCCCATGGACACCCGCGACAGTAATGGAGTCATAAGTGCGCTGCCAACCATTAAACCCTTACCCTTTCCTCCAGATTGGGCCTCCGGTACCCTCACTCACGCAACTTAACTCACCACAGTTCTGCTTCACGCTGGTTTTCTGTGAGGCGGTGGCCTCACTCGGTTTGAGCCGCCGGCCTATTCGTGCCGAAGCGTGGCTTTCCCTCGTACATTTTTATATCTAACCCAAAAATGATTTTTAACAGTGGGAGAGCTACGCTTCCGCATGAATGGGCCGGCACGACCGGAGTAATACCATGTTTGTCACGGAAAACCGGCGTGAAACAGTGCATGCGCTGTGTTTTGCTGCGTGAGTGAGGGTACCGGAGGCCCGATCCAGGGGAAGGGAGGTTAACATGTAAGCAGCGCGCTTGTGATACCACTGGTGTTGCAGGTGTCCATGGGTGGCGGTAATCGCTTACCATCAGGTGATCCGTCGGTACGTCTGCCACCTATATCATATATGCTTAATAAATCGGGTGTTGTTTAAGAATAGCGAATTTTAAAAATGACACATCTTATTTTTCGTCCTAAAGTACACTTATTTTCGCTCTAAAATAGGTATGTTTGCGTAAAATCGTCCCTCATTGTCCAAACCGACGAGGCGCGCAAATGAATTGACGTGAACTACGTTTAGGCCCAGAGGGAGGTTGTTTGCGTCGTTTAGAGTAGGGTGACTAAAATGTTCGATGTTTTCTGACGGGAACACAAAAAAATCACCCGCGGGAGAGCCATGCTTCGACATGAATGGACCGACTCGACTAGAGTGTGGCCTCACAGTATACTGGCGTGTGGTTAGCCATGAGTGAGGAGGGTACCGGACGTCCATTACTGAAGAAAGGGAAAAACGATTGGCGGCGCACTTGTGACAGTACACCACTCACAGTGGTGTTGCGAGTGGTGTACTGTACATGGACAGTAGCACTTACAATCAGTACAAATAAATAGACACAGAAAGTCGGCTGTAACTGACATTGATTGAATGGTTCGTTGACCTACGTGCTAGGCAGTACATCGTATCGTGTCTCTTGCGTTAACGTTCCATATAATCTGTCTTTGTTTCAAGCCGAACCACGCCCAGATCACTGTACGCGAAAATGTATACATAATACATGCACACGTATGCCTACATAGCGTGCTAATCAAGCTAGGAATATGCCTAGCTAGCCTGGCTTGGAAGCCAGCGATTAGTCTATCTATTTTGTTTCATCAGTTTTCCACCTATCACGAAAATAAAAACAAAAAAGAAGGATTTATCCGCAAAATCCATTTAATTACCTCACCCTAGACTCCCAATGGAGAACTCATTTGAGAGTCTGGAGACGGCTGTCGAAGATAAATACATGTATTATTAATGACATCACAGCAATTTGCACAACGTGGGCTGCACAGGTCAATGAATTACGACAGTTTTAACCTTTCGAGTTTTTCAGAATGAATTGAAAAATATTAGATGAAAACTTGTCGCTGCGCCAATCTAATTAGTTAGATAGTTAGGTAGTAGTAGTTAATTAGTTAGGTAATTAAAACTTAAAAATTAACACTTGAATACAGCATCTAGGGATATTCCAGTATTTTCATACAAACAGGCTAATTTTAATTACATTGCGACAAATTCGATATAGAATAGCTAATTTCAAATCGCAACGTAATAAACTAACGCAAAAAATGTGTTTGCTTTTCCTACCTATAAACTTCTTAGAAAACCTTGAAACGTCGCAGATTCTCTGCGTTTTGAAGTTCTATATTTTTCCTGGATTTTGTCATAAATTCCGTCAAAATTTTATATTATGCCATATGTCCTTGGTTAGCAGCAATCGCTTACTGTCAGGAGATCCATCTGCTCGGCCACCTATCACATAAAAAATTAAGCCTTTCTTAATTAATAACATTTGAGTATTCGGGGCTAGTGCCCTTCACTCGAGGCAAATGAAAGATCTAAATAGGTTTTTCTATTGAAACCCCCACAACACATTTTATACAGACAAGTTACATACGTACAAGTGAAGAGTGTTTATTTCAAATACAGAGAAATTGATTGGCGTCTGCACATTTCCTTTCTGTATGTAGACTAGACGTGTTTTATCTGAATGTTTTCATTCAATTTAAAAGCAATACAGACGTGAATACGACCAAGATCCACTTTAGTTCAATCTCTTCGGTTTCGTCTGCTTCAAATACGCTGTAATACGCAGTTTTCGCAGAGAAGTAAAACAACATTTCTACTATGATCGTGTGAACGGGTATATAATATTTTAAACTTTCGCTTTGATTTATACCAATAACTAGATGGCATAAATTAATGTTTTTTTAATTAATCAATTAATTCAAATTTTATCTATTATTCAAGAACTTAAGGCGGATGACACATAAGTAGTGTACAGCAAATGCTCCAAACCATAGTCTGATTTTGCCCTCAGTGAGAGCTCATGCTCAAGTCACTGTGAGTGTAGAAATTTGACATGAGTAATACAAAATTATCCGATTTAGAACCAAGCTTTCGTAAGCTCATCTAAACAAGAGTATTCATGAATAATTCAACGTTTAATCATTTTAGAGGAGCGAGACAGCAATATTTTCATGCCTTTGGGGTTAACATCCGCGCCAAGTGTCGATTTGGTATAAAGAACTAATGTTTACGAGTTCTCGACTGGTTTCTGGCTGTTTGCTATCTAGGCGATATTGTGGTGTAGTCTATGGCTTTTTACGAACATTAACTCATATTAATACGACTGCAGCACTGCATTGCATGATAACGTGATTTGCATGTTATTATGGGGCGGGGAGTTTTTTATTCATGAATTCCGATTTTACCGAAGCATTCGTTGTCTACTTGATAAGCAGAAGCTACTAGATTAGATGCAGGGAATACTCATTTCCCCAATGTAAGCGTCTTTTTGTAACTGCTAACAAACCAATGCATGTTTAAGAACGTTGTCACTAAATTGGCATTAACATATTAATTAACACATTTCTGATTTCCCGGATGGTCATGGGCAGCGTTGATTACTTTCCATCAGGTGACTCGCTTGTTTGTGTTGTCTAGCATAAAAAATATCCCTAACAATTTATTTTAGTGATATGGGCAGACCAGTAGACGGATCACCTGATGGATGGTGAGCTATTACCGTCGCCCACGGACACTCCCAACTTCAGAGGAGTGACAAGTGTGCCGAGGCCTTTTAGAGTCCGCGCCACCAAAGTGACTAATTTTGAATAGATTTTTGAAAAGTTGACAATATTTGTTCTATTTCTTTTGGGAAATTCGTAATCCCAAAAGACTTAGAACAAATATTGTTCAGAATCGTTGGTAGTAGACGATTACCGATATACCCTGTATTTTGTCCAAAACACATTTCACTCCAATGAACGTCACCTCGAACCAAAAGTGCTGACAAATATTTCCTCATCCCGCTGATCGGCTCAGTCGTATTGCAGCCTATCTCTGATAATTCCTTGCGATTGGCTGCGAACCCTTCTCAGCGCTAAGCTAGTTATTACGCCTGTCCTCGCTAGAGATGCGCGTTTCAATTCCAAAGATTTCAGTTACAAAATTAAGGTTGACTTTTTACAGGCATGTAATAAATTGAGGATTTAATGAACGAAACAGAGAAATACAATTATGGTACAGACTACAGACACTTCAGACAGCCACACATGAAGTTACTCGAATCTGTCAAATTGATGGTTAATCAAATGTGGTCGACAATGTTTTTTTTAATGAACTGTAGGCTACCTGATGGAAAGTGACGATGAGGTCTAGGATTTAACGCGTTTGCCTATAAGATGCCTGTTCACTCTTGCCTTAAAGATATCCAGATTGTAGTGGTCCGGAAAAACAGACCTTGGCAAGGAGTTCCATTCTTTAGCTGTCCGCATTATGAACGTGGTGGCAAACGTGGCGTGAATTGATGAAAATAAACTGAAATGTAACAAAATAAAGCCTCACATCAGGTTACCACAATCTCTTGAATTTCACCAATTGATAGTGAGCCAAATGTGTTTGACATTAAGGTGAGCGTCGATTGAAGAATTTTGACAATTTTGTTTGTTTTGATGTGTACGTGCGATCGGCTGCAAAGTAATGTATACACTTTAGTACCTTATCATAATAGGTAGGCACCATCAGACTTCTACTATCCTACTCTGATACGGACTGTATTATTGTGACAAGGTACTAAAGTCCTTACATCTCTGTGCAGCTGACTGTACATAAATTGGCGCTGCGATCAAAAGTGAGCCTTTGCTTACTAGTAAGAACCTCCTTGTAGGTCAAAAACTTAAAACTGAATACTTAATGCCTTTATAACCAAATGAATTTAATTTATAAAATCTCTGCCTTAGAATTAAATTTACTTAAAGTAAACTCTAAACTACAATAATTAATGTTTCACCTTTTTAATTAAGTTAGGGACACCTTTACTTTCCCCTTTCGCGAACTGGGAACAATTTGTAAAGAATTTTAGGATTTTCAGAAAGTAGATTGAAGGGAGGGGAAAATTTCAGCAGAGTGTCATTAGGACTGAGACTCGACAGGTTCTCTTAAGAGAGGTCAGACCAAAATCACAACCTGAGTTATTTGTTGAGAAATTCTTAGTGTCAGCCTGGAGTCTGACGACCTTATTATAAATTGCGGGCTAAAGTTATTACCGTACTAAAACTCATGTCATCCCGTTCCAACACGCAATGTTAAAAGGAGCTGGCTTGAATTTTGTTCCGGGACTATCCTTAGTCTGCGATTCATAATAAGGGGTGAAAGTTGGCGGTCTCGAACCTCCGTGCTTCGGAAAGTACGTTAAGCCGTTGGTCCTGCAATCACTCTTCGATCCTTGAGACACAATGTCTGTAAGGGAAACGCTTTGGGATTGAACCACGCCAAACCACGCCGAGTTCGCTGTACCCGTACGAGTGTCTGCTAGCGTTCTGTGTCTATATTTTTTGTCCTACTGGCTAGTTTTTATTTTGATGGCTCCAAGGGTGGCCATTTTTGTTTCTTTTATTGCACATAAAATGCTGGAATAGCTGAATGCTTCGGGACATTAAAATGTTATGGGAGTGTTAAATGAAACGAAAATGCTGACAAAGTGCTAGCGTTGCATTTAGATATAAATACGTTTCCCTAAAATCATATAAAATAAAATCATATAAATGTGTTTCCTCCTTCATACAATCCGGGGTCTTTTAGGCGGGGCGTGAAGCGGCATCTCAGCAGGCCATCAGGGTGAGGATTCTTCTGTGCCTGTCAACCTCATATTTGGATTTCACGGCCGCTTACCATCAGGCGGAGTGAAGTCATTCTGTTTGGCCTTTGTATAAAAAAAATACAAGGCTAAAACTCTGAATAAAGCTACATAATTACCTTTAAAGGTTGAAACAACTTGTCGAATTTAGACTTCTTATATGCAAATAAAACACTTTGATTTTGAAAAAAAAATCACTTGCGCGATTCAATAGACACTTAGCGACATCTATTAAATAAATCTATACAACAATTGATTTGACTCCGTACTAAATAGCTTAAGCACTTCTGTTATTAATATGAGACAACAGAGGAATTACAAATATTTATACTTAAATACATATATTACACCCAGATACTGAACAAACATGAGTGTTCATCGCACGAATGTTTGGCCAGGGTGGGGATCGAACTCATGACCTTTGGCGTATGAGGCAGGGTCCCTACCAAATACACCATCCAGCCAATATAATGATGACGAATAGCGAAATTACACTGACGAAAGCGCAGTCTTATACCATAGAGTAACTTATATACTGAGATAGAGGCATCAGTCGGCTAGCCAGTGCTAGCGCCATCTAGAGGAAAACGACCAATACTCAACGGCTATGTTGTACGGCCACCTTCGAGAATCAGTCAGAGAGAGACGATTAAATAAAATATCAGAAATATTTTTATTTTATTTGCTATATAACAAAAATCCTTTCTAGATCTCTGGTATATTCTCCATACTTTTTTAAAATTGCTTATGTGGGCAGGGCGGCTAGAGGTCATTGTTTCGGAAACACGCTTTGCTAGTGTAATGGAAAATTGTAATAAATAAATAAATATATATAAATATTTCAAAACATCACATATGTTGGACTGACTCCGACAAAGGTAGCTCAAGCACCTGTGTCACGGATATCAGAACCAACAGCAGAACTTCAAATATAAACATATAATACTTTTATAAATACATATTTATAATACGTAGGAAACACCCAGACGAATACAAACAGACATGTTCATGCACACAAATGTTTGTACTGTGGTGGACTGTACGGGGATCCAACCCGCAACCCTTGCATCAGAGGAAGCGTTCACTACCACTGATCCAAACGGGTCGACAAAATGCATAGTGACTTCTACTAAAACTACGCCGAACCATCTGCTCGATTGATTTTTAAAGCTACATCTGCTTTTTCTAGCTCCATCTAACGAAAACTGCCGAACTGATTTTCCCATACTCAGGAAAAAAGTACTAAGTGAAATGACCCTGTCCTAAATAAAAATGTTGAGCCTTGTGACACGTTATATCTAGTTATGTCGTCAATCGAAGGGCCTAAAGTGTAAGACAATTTAGATCAAGATAACCCTGCAAGGGGTATCCGAACTTAAATTTTCCTTCCGTTTTTCCTTCGTCAGAGTAAGCGCCTGTCCAACATATCCAGGGTTCTAGATACAAATTACAATACAAAAAAAAAATCTGCGAAAAAAAACCACCTTCAAATACCACGAATTAAAAAGAGTAAAATAATATTTATAGTCACTTTAAACACTTCAAATAACATTTTATAACAGTACACTCGAGAAAAGGTGTTACCTGAAGTTGGCGCCTAATCTCTGTGGATTGTTGTTTTAAATTACTAGGATGATTGTATTTTCTAGCTTTTTAGTGCCTCAATTTTTGGCAAAAAACCGAGACTCTAAAAAAAACTTTTTAAAATTTTAAGGTTCTCATTTTTTTAGCAGTCCGCTATTCTACGCGAAAAATTTATTCACGCCAAAAGTGGCCGCTTTTGGCGTGAATCAATTTTTCGCGTACGCGTTGGACCCAACATTTGGTGCATGGTTATTTAATAAATAGTATAAGTGTTTGCCGAGAGGTTGTAACCCCGAAATTGTTAAAAATAGATCCCGTCTTAGTAGCTAAAAATTAAAATCGATTGGCGACGCTAGTGTGCCCTACCCGTCACCTTAATGGGCGTCCTCTTTTTCGTTTCCCTTGCCTTGGCCACCAGTTTATTTATTCATTCAAAATAACATAACGCAATTTATAAATTGCCACAAATATTGTAGTGCTCTGACAGGGCCCATGTAAACACTGAAAGCACTTTAAGACCTAGATTTGATCTAAGCTTTGCCTACATGGAAAAATAAAGAATATTAAAAAAAAATCTTTATTTACTATTGAAACTAAATCTATTGTAGATTTGTGGTGTTCTCATGCGCAGTCGCTTCAATTTTTAACTCTAGCAGAGAGCGCCCTATCCCTAACAATTATTATTACAAAAGTAAACAATGGAGCATTATAATTAAAATATAGAAAATGTGATTGAGTGTTTGTCTGTGTGTGATTTAGCGCTGTACAGCAGGTATGTGTTACTGAATATATTTAAAAAATCGTATATACGTGTTCTACTAACCATTATGAACAACATTTGTTCTATCAATTTTGGAAATCCGCATGAAAAAATGTCAACTTTTCATTACAAAATCGGTCACTTGACTTGGTCATTTTGTATGGGGAGTCGAAAAATATTTTCGATGAATTTCAAAAAGTCGTTGAACAAATGTTGTTCAGAATGGTTGGTAGAACTACGTGGTTAAAGGGATGCAAATGTTCACAGATACAACCTGTATAATATGAATATACGCGTCGCATTGAGAATCTCTTTCATATTTTTTCTACGATGCGATGGAGCTTCTGGGGAAATGACCCAAAGTTTGGACCCAACTTAAATCGAAAGATTATGTTGGGTTCTAACCGAAATTGATAGGTTTATGTTGAGACGACGGGTAGCCCTAACTAGCGACACCATTCGTTTTTAATTGTTAGCTAGTAAACCGGATCTATTTTAAACAATTTCGGGGTTACAACCTTTCGGCAAACACTTATACTATTTATTAATTAACCATGCACAAATGTTTGATCCGTTTTCGTACGCGAAAAATTGATTAACGCCAAAAGCGGCCACTTTTAGCGTGAATCAATTTTTCGCGTACAAATGTTGGTTCCGCATTTGTGCATGGTTATTTAATAAATTGTATAAGGTGTGATTGGCGACTCTAGTGTGCCCTACCCGTCACCTTAAGTTATAAAGTAGCCCTGACTACGTAAACGGGCAGTTCGAAGCCTGAAGCATCGAGAGAAGTGTAACCGATTATAGTCGATTATCGATACTCTTGACCGTGGGAGAGCCACGCTTCGGCATGAATGTGACGGCTCGATTGGAGTGATACCACGGCCTCACAGAAAACTAGCGTGAAGCTGCACTGTGGTGTATTTCGCTGCGTGAGTGAGGGTACCGGAGGCCGAATCCGGGCTGAAGGGGGCGTTCAAAGGTTGGCAGCGCAGACTCCACTGGTGTAGCGGGTGTCCATGGATAGCCTTAAACGCTTACCATCAGTTGATCCATCTGCTCTTCTGCCACCCATCGCATAATCTTCATTGTAATTACCAGACTCCCCAAATTCTGAATCATTGTCTAAGCGTACCCCGGGGTCAAAACAGGTCTTGCGACGAATGAGACGAGGAGTATATAGATATCGAAGTGATACCACGGCTTCATAGAAAATCAGCGTGAAGTAGCACAGTGCTGTGTTTCACTTCGTGAGTGAGGGTACCCAATCCGAGGAAAAAAGGGGTTTAAAGGTTGGCAGCGCAATTGGGACTCCACTGGTGTAACGGGTGTCCATGGGCGGCGGCAATAGGCCATTTTCATCTATCAACAATAAATTATGAAATTATATTACTTGTATAGTTTTCATCACGGGAAATGCAAATATAACGTTATTTTCCCATGAAATCCTAAGATAAATTTTATTTTTCAAAATCAAAATTGAGGTTTTAGTATCTGTATGTCACGTGATTTCAAACGCCGACCGCCATGATGTGACGTCATTATACTAAAACATCTTTTTGACATCTTTGTTTACTTACCTACAACCAAAGAGTAGTATTATATACCGGATACCTACAACGTTCATAGAAATTAAACTTTAGCATTTTGACATTTCTCAATTTTAGTTCAATGCCCTTTGATTTAGTTATAGTGACGTCATGCGCCGTCACCATCATGGCGGTCGGTGTTTTAGCGCGTATATTTTACGTCAAATTTTTGATAATTTTTTAATATCATTTAGCAGGCATATTTTGCAGAAATAAAAATAATGCTTGATTATGTGATATATATGAGCATTATAAAAAATATTTGAAAAAATAAGAGAATTCCCTTTTGCTTACCGTCAGGTAATCCGTCTGATCGTCTGCCACCTATCACATAAAATAATTAACAATCGATATTGTAGAGTGCTATCGATAGGGTAGTGTGTTCGAATGAAACTATCGATAATTTTACTATTAGGCAACATTAATAGAGAGAGATACGGACCATACTTGGGGTTCCCTAAGTGAGACGGAGAGATACGTTTCTTGTTGGCATACTCTTCCTTCGCGAACCCTTTACAAAGAGTCAAATGCCAACAATTTCACCCCTGACCCCAATCTTCCCTTTTAGCTGCGGGTCCGGAAGCACAGTGAACGGAAAGTCAGTGAATCAAATTTTAAAAAAGCCAAATGGAATGAGATATTGTATAAATATTATAGACTACTGTACCATGTAACTAGCAAATAAATAAATAGATAAATGACTCAATCACCTCACAGAAAATTGGCGTGAAGCAGCACTGGGCTGTGTTTTAAGAAATAAATATGTTGACCAAAGGACTCAAAATAAGTAGATTTGAAGTCTATTTGCTGCATTTTATTACCTTTATTCAACACATTTGTGTCTTTAACTTTTAGATATATTCGAAGTCGTGTAGAAATCAAAATAATAATACTCAAACCGAATTATTCGGCCATAATACCGAATAATTCGGGCGAATACGAATAGTCGAAATTATGCCGAATACATACAAAGTGCATCTGTGAACATTTACATCCCTCCAACCACGTGTTCTGAACAACATTTGTTCTATGACTTTTGGAAATTCACATAAAAAAAAATCAACTTTTCATACTTTGTATGAAAAGTTGAATTTATTTTTAATGGGGAATCGAAAAAATATTCGACGAATTTTGAAAAGTCATAGTACAAATGTTCTTCAGAATGGTTGGTAGAACACGTGGTTCAAGGGATGGAAATGGTCACAGATACACCCTGTATTAGCATAGAGTTTTGTTAAAGCGCACGATTTATAGGTAGGTAAGGAGCGGTCCCCCGACGCGACAATATTTAAGCAAAAATGACGATTTTTAAAAAGTATGTTACAGTCACCTCACTGCCGCACCATGCGCTGTCCCCCGGAACTCCGGAAGCGGTCAGCGCGACCGGAGATTGCCGCCATCTGCCGGCCGCTGACCGCAACGTCTGTACGACAAGACGCGTTGTATTGTATCCGGATTGGTTCGGCATTTGATCCTTGATTACCTGTTACAAAAAGATTGGCGATACATACATACAGTGCGAAGAGAAGGTATATTTTGGATGATTGAAAAAACCGGCCGCTACAAAAAATGAGACACTAAAAAGCATGAAAAAAAAATTTCTACGAAGATCGTCTTTAAAAACTACGAACTAAAAAGTATAAAATAATATTTTGAACACTTCATAAACTTCAAATAACATTTTATCATAGTAAACTCGAGAAAAGGTGTTAACGAAGTCGGCGCCCAATACTATCTTGTAATAAATACTTCATTCAATCATTCAACCAGGGATTAGGCGGTTTTTTTTAAGGTGACGGATAGGGCACACTAGCGACTCCAATCGATTTCAATTTTTAGCTACTGAACCGGATCTATTTTAAACAATTTCGGGGCTACAACCTCTCGGCAAACACTTATACTATTTATTAAATAACTATGCACAAATGTTGGGTCCAACGCGTACGCGAAAAATTGATTCTAAGGCCACATTTGGCGTGAATCAATTTTTCGCGTATTAAAGCAGACCCAACATATGTGCATAGTTATTTAATGAATAGTATGAGTGTTTGCCTAGAGGTTGTAATCCTGCAATTGTTTAAAATAGATCCGGTTTGGTAGCTAAACATTGAAATCGATTGGCGTCGCTAGTGTGCCCTACCCGCCACCTTAAGGATATTATTTGTCTGTAATTCCTCTGTTGTCTGATTCAGTAACAAAAGGGTTTAAGCTACTTAGTACTGAATCAGGTCAATGTTTGAGATGTGCGAGTCCCCAAGAGACAGGAATACCTAGTTTGGGGGCTAGCAGGTTATTTACGTTGTAAAAGCCTTTTGCTAAGTAACCATTTATTTATTTATTATTTTATTCGATTGACATCGTCACATAATCTTATTCCCTTACATTACTTTCTAGAATTCGCGAAAACGATTCACTGAAAAGCATTTAAGCCAGAAGTAATAGAAGAATAAATAAAACTTCGAGTCTAGACTGAATTTCAGACAATTTGAGGTAATGGCCGACGGTATTGTATAGGATTATATTTGTTGGTATCAACCACTTTTGAAGATTGAAGAATAAATTGTAAACGGTATGTTTAGTACTAGAGTTGAATGTTCTCACAATTGCGAAGTTTATGTACTTTTTAAACGTTCCTAAAACTAACAGTGGAAGAGCTACGCTTCGGCATGAATGGTCCGGCTCGACTGGAGTGATACTACGGCCTCACAGAAAACTAGCGTGAAGCAGGACTGTTCTGTTTCACTGCGTGAGTGAAGGAACTGGAAGCCCAATCCGGGGGAAAGGGGGGATTAAAGGTTGGCAGCGCACTTACGACTACACTGGTGTCGCGGGTGTCTATGGGCGGCGGCAATCGCTTACCACCAGGCGATCCGTCTGCTCGGCTGCCACATATCACTTAAAAAAATTGTCTAACAGTTTCTACTATTACTTTGAGCTCAGTGGAACGTGCGTCTTCCTCACGAGGGGTTGTAGGTTCGAATCCTGACATGCACCTCTAGATTTTACAAAATCTATGTGCGCATTTTGATCGTTAGCTCGGCAGTGAGCTATTGGCATGAGTTAATATTATGCTCAGTTCCATAGCTCTTGTGCCACAGATCAGGCTCTTGCAGATCTTGAGCGTAGACTTCCGCGTTATTATAAATCTAAAGTTATTACCGTACTAAAGCGTTCCAACACACAATGTTAAATGGTGCTGGCACGAATTTAGTTCCGGGACTATCTTTAGTTTGCAATTTGTAATAAGGGGGATCATTTGGCCAAAATACATACCCTCTATCTACAGTTTGTTAAAACCAAGAAGGTTATAGGTTTAAAGTTGGCTTTAAATATTTTTGTTACGCCTATTGTGTCTGCTTAACTCTGCCAATGTCGAGTGATTAAAGAACACGTTTTATAAGAAAATTGACAGGTGAGGATAAGATTATATTCTTCTGGATATTATTTTAATTTGAGTTCTTACACCATCTAAATACATATAATATATATGTATATAGTGTAATACCATAGACTAAGATCTGTAAATTTTGTGCAATAAATCTATCCATCTATCTTTTTTTTAATGTGATAGGTGGCAGACGAGCAAACGAATCACCTGATGGTAAACGATTGCCGCCGCCCATAAACACCCGCGACACTAGTGGAGTTTCAAGCGCGCTGCCAACCTTTAAACCTCCCTTTTGCCCGTATTAGACCTCCGGTATTTGATTGATAGACCCTCACACAGCGAAACACAGTGCAGTGCTGCTACTCGCCGGTTTCCTGTGAGGCCGTGGTATCACTCCGGTCGAGCCGGCCCATTCGTGCCGAAGCCAGGCTCGCCCACGGTCATTGTCGTTTATGTTGACTGACCGGATGGCGCAATTGGTAGTGACCCTGCCTCTTACGCCAAAGGTCGTGGATTCGATCCCCACCCTGGACAAACATTCGTGCGATGAACACTTGTGTTAGTTCAGTGTCTGGGTGTAATATATGTATTTAAGTATATATTTGTGTTCCTCTGTTGCCTGATATCTGTAACACAAGTGCTTAAGCTACTTAGTACGGAATCAGGTCAACGTATGAGATGTTGTGATAATAATTGTAGGGGCCTGGTACTTTTAGGATTTATATAAATTAAAATCAGATTAGTTAAAAAATGCGTGTATCGATGACCATTGATTAGCAAGAGAGAAAATTAAAAAATATAACACTAGTGATGTACACTACGCTAGTGATGTCTTGAGGTGCGATATTCAATCGATTTTCAATTGTTCTTTGATTGATTTATTAACAATAATAATAATAATTATTATTATTTAATAATATATCTACATAAATAAATATTCTATACCTAACAGTGGCGAAGGACAAAGATAAAAGAAAAATTCACAGGGCGGGGAATTCTTAGGGGCAGGATGTCATGGCTTTAAAATATGCTGCCACTTTTCAATATGTTGATCTACTAATTCCAAATACAAACACACCTTCCCCTACTTAACTGAAATAACAATAATTTAACCCCGAAATCTTAATCAAAGAGTAATTACGCCCCGCCCTCGTGGGGAGCCTCCAGGGCCACAGCCGACGGCGTCACCGCCCCGGGGGCGGCGGCTGTCAAAACGGAGTGACGTGCTGCGTAGTCTCTTAAGGCGATACCACGACGATACTAGCGCCGCCACCGAATTAGCAAACTGAAGTGGCAGTGGGCTGGTCATATTAGCCGCAGAACTGACAGCCGTTGGAGCCGTAAAGTCCTTGAGTGGAGACCGCGACTCGGTAAGCGTAGTGCAGGACGCCCTGCGACAAGATGGGATGATGACATTCGAAGGCTGGCTGGTGTGGGCTGGATGAGAGTGGCCGAAAATCGGGAGCAGTGGCGTGCATTAGGGGAGACCTATGTCCAGCAGTGGACGAGTGTGGGTTGCTGATGATGATGATGATGATGACTAGCGCCGCCAAGTGATTTTTTATGAGATAAGGGGCAGACGAGCAGACGGATCACCTGATGATGGTAAGCGATTACCGCACTTGGACACCTGCAGCATCAGAGGAGTCACATGTGATTTATATTGATTGTGTGGAATAGGAGACATTTTTTCTATAAAGTGAGCAACAAATACTTAAAAGAAATTATTTACAATTATTTGCCACCCATCTATGTAATTTTTTACTGTAAGTAACAATAAACTCCGTAATTGTAAAAAGTGTCCACTTTTAGCTATTATTATGAAGATTAATCTTACTTATAGGAAGAAATTACTACTTAAGTTTTTTCTCAAAAAAAGATACAATACAATTCTTTAAGTATTCATTGAAAGAAAGAAAGGAGAAATAAAAAAATATATATAAAAGACATCACGACACAGGGCGTACAGCAGTTATAAACACAATTAGGCACAAACAGAAAACAATTAAAATAGCATTAAAAAAAAAACAAAAATATATTAAATTATGTCCAGGCAGCGCCAAATGAATAGTGTGTTATGATGTCTAGTATAAATGGCCCTCACTCAGTTTAAGTCACGTTACAGACAAAGGCCATGACGCTGGTTTTCAGTGAAACCAGTTGAGTGAGTGCCACGGACGTGAGTCTAGTGTATTTTGTGTACCTAACGTGTATGTGTGTAATGTGGGTATATAACTAATACTTATATTTGTATTGCTCACTTTTAAATTAAATGTGTTTTATTCGCCACCATCAACATGATCACTTGGCGGCGCTAGTATCGTCGCTTTGTCGCCATAATGTTTGATGTTAATGTGTAAGTCAATTCTGGCGGTAGAACTCTAGAAACACGTCTTTGATGTAATTTAAAGCAAGGGCGTTTAACATGCTAGAGATGACAAACGAGGAAGCGGGTGACATGATGGTAAGTAATCATCAGCGTCGCCCATGAACATCTGCGAGATCAAAGAGGTCTCTGATGCGTTGCCGGCCTTTTAGACGAGCAGACGGATTGCCTGATAGTAAGCGATTGCTGCGTCGATCGACTCCCGTGTGGGCGTCGCGCCTGAGTGGCTGTGTAATTGTGTGTCTGTGTGTGCGTGAGTATTTTTGTTTGTGGAAATAAAACTCAAATTTGAATGTTTATGGCGGCGATGGCGAAGCGTATTTTCGCGGCGCGGACACTAGGCTTTTTTTTTAATATGGCTCTACCCGAAAATAATTCGCCAATGTCAAGTAACTTAATGAGTCGAAGTCAGTCAAAGTCACAGTCGCTCAATGAAGCGCCGGTGTTTTAGTACGTTTTATCGATCTACGGATTCAGCGGATATCACCCTAAAAGCAATCGGTTTATTCCCGCTGTCCACCCTCTGCTTGTCCACCCCGGTTGGACAGTGAAACAATTGTTAAAAAAATTCCCGTTGTCCACTTCCTCTTTCAACCAAGAAAGGGTGGACAGCGGGATTTTTTTTAACAATTGTTTCGCTGTCCACCCAGGGTGGACAAGCAGAGGGTGGACAGCGGGAATAAACCAAAGCAATTGCGGGTTTTAAGACTCTATTAGGTCCAAGCAAGTTGTCATGAGACTACTCACACACAATAGCAGTTTTAAAAAACTATACAATTCAATGATTCTTACTATTAGGATCACTTTTCGGCACTTCACTGCACAAATAAACACCAAATTTTGAACTAAAAACCACTAGATACTATATTTAATACCTTTGAATTGCATCAGCCCGCGCGGAGTGTTTGTCTCCTATCGCCAGATTCGGCACTAAGCTGTTGCTCTTACGAGACAACTCTGCCAATGTCAAGTGATTAAAGAGACACGTTGGGCACTAGGCTTAATCACCACGCAAAAATAATGACAACGCGAAATAGACAGGACGCCGCCATTTTGAGTGGCAGCACTCAGCGCCACCTAGCGGCGTGAGTCAGCAGCCGCAATCAGGTCAACGGCTAGCCCACATCCGGAGGGTCCTCGGTGACCCGCTGAAGAAACGGATTAAGTGTTGACATATTGGCTTACGAGATTTTTCATGCTATATCATATGGTTTAAGACATTCATTTCTCTAAAAGAATATAGATTCACATATAAGAGAAATACAAAAGAAAACTTAAATATTAGTAGTACAATTTACAGTACGGTTTCTTACTTAAGGTGACTGGTAGGGCACACTAGCGACGCCAATCGATTTTTTTTAAGCCACTAAACCGGATCTATCTTAAACAATTTCGGTGTTACAACCTCTCGGCAAACAATAATACTATTTATTAAATAACCATGCACAAGTGCGGACCCAACATTTGTACGCGAAAAATTGATTCACGCTAAAAGTGGCCGCTTTTGGCGGTAATCAATTTTTCGCTTACAAAAACAGACCCAACAAATGTGCATGGTTAATTAATAAATAGTATAAGTGTTTGTCGAGAGGTTGTAACCCCGAAATTGTTTAAAATAGATCCGGTTTAGCAACTAACAATTAAAAACGAATGGTGTCGCTAGTGTGCCCTACCCGTCGTCTTAATAATAAAATTTGCAGTTTGTACTATTTCCTTTAAGGGTTCCGTATCTAAAACGGAAAAAAAAACCGGTCAAGTGCGAGTCGGACTCGCCCATGAAGGCTTCCGTAGCAGCAAGTAAGAGATATGGAAGGTAAATTGCGGTTTACGGTTTATAACGTAGGTATTAAAAAAAACTACTTACTAGATCAAACTCACACCAATTTTCGTTGTTACTTTTCATGGTAATGTATATCATACGAATATGTATAGTATTATACCCTTCGCATCCCAGAAAACCGATGCCGTGACTTTGCTGGCCGATAAAACCAACTTTGCCTTCATTGAGGTGGGTGATCCAACTAAAATAAGACAAAGATAAAAAAAACTTTATTCAATTTAGGTCCATACAGAACACTTATGAATGTCAATATAGGTACACATATTATCATCTACGTCGCCTATAACCAGAAGACAATTAAGACGCTTCTAACGACACCTCATTTGTTCAAATTTGATAACTAGTTTAGAAGTTATGAGGGAACAGATGCACAACCATACATACATACATACATGTCATAATCATAACCCTCCTTTTTGCTTCGCCGTAGTCGGATAAAAAATGCTATACCCCAAAAATTTATATAGGTACATTTATTTAAGAGTTATGTAGTTTCCACGCTGAAGTTTCAGCAATCCCTCACTCGATAGAATGACCAAGCGAAACGTTGCTACATTTAGGTCAATTACGGATAGGATTAGTAAGCGATTTTACTAATTAATTGTGAAATAACCATTTAGTGTTCATTAAAGATATTACACGCCTTTAAAGCGTATGTGTTGCCAATGATGACATACGGAACCGAAATGTGGCCGCTTATAATGTGCCGATTAAGGAGGCTCAAACTCCAGAGAGCAATATAGAGGGCTATGCTCGGAGTCTCTTTGCGTGATCGTATCAGAAATAAGAAGATGAGATCCGCAGGAGAACTAAGGTTACAGACATAGCCCAAAGGATTGCATGCCTCAAGTGGCAATGGGCAGGGCACATAGCGAGGAGAACAGACGGCCGTTGGGGCGGAAAGGTCCTCGAGTGGATGCCACGTACAGGAAGTCGCAGCCGTGGCGCCCCCCACAAGGTGGACCGACGATCTGGTGAAGGTCGCGGAAATCCATTGGATGCGGGCGGCACAGGACCAATCTGTGTGGAGAACATGGGAGGAGGCCTATGTCCAGCAGTGGACGTCTATTGGCAGAAATGATGATGATGAAAGATATTACACCGATGTTCGTTGTGTATGGAATTTGGCGAGCTTTTTTTTAGGAAAGTTTAGGGTTATGATTTGAGCTTTTTTCAATTTTATCCCTTTACTTCTTAAGAGCCCGTTTACAGATTAGTGGCGCCGCCACCACTTTTTATTGATTGTTCTCCTCCTTGCGTCGTTTGTCACCAGTGCTGAGGGTCGTGGTCTCGATGAGTAATCTTTTCCCCTATCTTCCGCGAGCTCTATCCTCTGCCGCGTGGATCGCATCACAGACTGTGGTGTTTAAGGTTGAGTTGATTTAATCGGACCAACGCATGGGGCTTCTGCCTATAGGCACAGTAGATATATACGCAAGCAGTATGGACACTATGAACAAACGCTCGATTACGCACGCAAACAGACATACACTTTACACGGATTCTAAGGTCCTATTGGAGTACTATCGTAGGAACTAAATACAAAGTTGTCGGTTTTACTCGAGTGCCGCTAACTTTATTTTGGTAGAGAAAATAAGTAGATACATTATTATGTATGTTACCAAATAATTTACTGTTGCCTGCTGTAATTTACGATTTACGATCACAATTACATTTTGGGGGGGGACGGAGATTGATATGGGGGAGATGGTGGGAGCCTCACTGTGTCTTGGCCCGAGCGATCGGGTGCAGGACCAATATACCTTAACGTGGTTTCCAAGTAACGAAACAAAACGTTATGAAAATTATGTCTAATTTTATGTATCTTTGCGTAGCTTTTTGCAACTTGAGGAATCATTTGTGTACCTTTGTGTACGAATATTGTATGCTAGCATTATGCTTATTTCTTAATAAATATCATTAGTTCTAATTTAACACGCATCAGATGATCCTTGTTGCACCTAGGACCCCGCGATCACGGCCCGGTACTTAAACCAGTTGTCCCAAGGTAAGAATAATATTTTACAACAATAAGAGGACAACCCTATACGGTAAGTAACTTTGTGTCAAAATGGCGGAGTGTCGATACCGCTTTAGCGTATTTATCTACTGTGCTATAGGCCCTCTTCCGCTCCCCTTTCCCGTCATAAGTAGCTTGATTGATTGTTAATTAACATAATTGTTAAAAAAAGTGATTACTAAAACTTTAAGTCTTGCTATAGATGACTGTGACATGAATGGCTTGTGCAAAATAAGCTTGATAAATCGCAAATCCTTTTTTTATGTTTTGATCAGTATTTTTATTATTTACTTAATTTCGTTGTAATAAATAATAAATTCATAAATGTAAAAAAAAATTGCAAATAACTTATTGGCGACGCCACTGATTTAATGTTTTAATTTAAATTTTTAGCTACCAAATCGGATCTATTTTTAACAATTTTAGGGGTGTCAACCTCTCGGCAAACACACTATTTATTAAATAACCATGCAAAAATATGTCGCAAAGTGATATTAATAAGAATCGTTGGATTGTATCATTTTTAACACTACTATTGTGCGTCGAGTGCGTTGTCTCGTGACAACTTGCTTGGACCTAATAGAATAGTCTTAAAACCCGTGGTGCTTTTAGAGATATCCGCTGAATCCGTAGGTCGATAAAACGTAAAACACCGGCGTTTTATTGAGTGACTGTGACTTTGACTGACTTCGACTGTTGACTACCTACTTATTCTCAATAAGTTACTTGACATTGGCGAATTATCTTCGGGTAGAGCCATATTTTTTTTTGTTACAATAGTGCAGACAAACGAGCAGACGGCTCACCTATATATATTTTGTCTTGTCATTTTATGATTAGAGATTTCATTTTTTAAACAACGTGAACAAAAGCGTTATTAATTTGTCATCTGTTAAAAAAAAGTTATTATTTTAATTTTAAAATTCTTTGAGTCTAATCTAGAAATAGCATTTTTCATTTTGGGATTTGTTTTTTTGTCGTGTATTGTCCATTGCTGCGTAATGGCAAAACCATCTGACTGACTTTATCTAACATCGGAATCAAAACTCATTGATAGGAATCCCACAGGACATCGTTTATCTTCCATGGGATATCTGAGCGTGCACATGCGGGCCGCACATCTGGTTACAAATCAGCTCTTATTACGAAGGGATAGAGTGCTATTTGTGGGGTATTTTAATTGATATTTATAGTGCTTTGATTGTGAGTATTCATTGGGTTTCAATGGTTTGATAAAGTGTAGTTTTTTATTTATGCTAGAGTCGACAAGTGAGCAAGCGGGTCACCTGATGGTAAGTGCACTGGCTTAAACTGAACAAACAATAAACTCCATAATCGCTGAGAGAGGCCTCTTTTAGCTTTTATCAAATTAATCTTACTTAATAGGAAGAAAGTATTTCATAAGTTTGTCTCAAAAAATAGAAAATCATTTCCTTAATCTAGTTCTTAAAAAAATGTCTCTTATTCGTCACAATCAAAATAAATCACTTGGCGGCGCTAGTATCCTGCGACGATACTATGGCCTTAAATAATTGATTTTCCTCATTGTTTTTGTACAGAAATGTGTGTTTTTTTTTTACAAATAACCATTTATTGTTTATTTGGCACATCAACAATATAAACACAAGGATTTTACATATACAAGGCAAGGGACTATTCTAGAGTTTACATCAATTACAGACATGCACATCATGATATTTAAGAGATTACAGTAATTTACTTAAGGTGACGGGTAGGGGCCGTGTAGCCGTGTGGTCCCCGGCAGAGTAGAATAGGCCACCCTCACTCTTACCGAGGTGTCGTAAGAGGCGACTAAGGTAAAGCTGCTGGCGTGATCATCAGCACCCAGAGATGGAAAACTTTGCATTTATATCATAACCCTCGCCAACCCGTCTGCCAAGCGTGGTGAGTATGGCAATTACCCCTCATGTGATTGAGGGAGGCCCGTGCCCCAGCAGTGGGGACTTAAATGGGCTGATGATGATGACGGGTAGGGCACACTAGCGACGCCAATCGATTTTAATATTTTAGCTACTAAACCGGATCTATTTTAAACGATTTCGGATTTTCAAACACTTATACTATTTATTAAATAACCGTGGACAAATGTTGAGTCCAACGCGCACGCGAAAAATTGATTCACGCCAAAAGCGGCCACTTTTGGCGTTGATCAATTTTTCGCGTACAAAAACGGAGGCAACATTTTTGCATGGTTATTTAATAAATAGTATAAGTATTTGCCGAGAGGTTGTAATCACGAAATGGTTTAAAATAGATCCGGCTTAGTAGCTAACAATTAAAATCTATTGGCGTCGCTAGTGTGTCGTACCCGTTACCTTAAAGGGTAAGCTTAACAAAATTTGAATAATGTTCTGTATGAACTTAAATTAAATAAAGATATATATATTTTTTTTTACTGTAGATAGGTAAGCGTTTGACCATATTTCACCTGATGGTAAGTGATAATATGGTCTAAGATGTAGCACGATTACCTAGAAGATACCTATTCACTCGCGCTTTGAAAACCCCCAAATTGTAGCCACTAGGGAACACCTCTTCGGGCAACTGATTCCACTGTTTCGCAGTACTATAATAGTATGTATAGCAGTAGTGTTTTTGCTATAATGTATGATTCTTCCATTTAAAAAACTATTGAAATGATAAAGTGTAATTTTTAGACCCTCCGGCCTTTTCGACAGTCGCTATCTATATATATAAATAAAGCCTATGCCTTTATTTAAACTAAAACCTTATGGATAAACCATAAATAATCGCGGGTGACGTTTTCTAACGAAATAGGGCTTACGTCAAAGATCATGAGTTGACAATTAAAATAATTATACAAAAACTGTTGAAATGATAATAAATTAAATTAGAAGAGCAATTAGCTTTAAATGTAGTTTCTCTATTTCAGGTAAGAATAAGCCTAGTTATGTTTGTAAATAATCCCTTTTTATGTTATAGATTTTGGTTCAAATAAAATCTCTCTATTTCAGAGCAACACATTTAAGTTTTTGTTTCTATGTTCATAGAACTTATTAGGATATATATATAAGTATCTTGCTCTCGCAAGAAAAGTTACAGACGGTTGTCTGTGGTGATACCTGGTCTTAAAGCTTTCGGTCCCACGCTACTTTAGGGTTGTGACCATCTAATTTAATTGGTTATCTTTTTTTGAAAATCTTTACCATGAACACATGTGCCTGTCTAAAAATCTACTCACATTCATCTTTACTTACCATTACCATTACCTATCCTTTTCTTTCATAAACAATTCCCATAAGAGGAAATAGAGATGCCCATTTTAAATTTTATAGGGTTCCGTACCCAAATGGCGAAACCGATACTCTTCCTAACACCACTTTTCTTCCACCACATAATAAATATATGTATATATATATATATATATATCCTCCAACCGATTACGATTACGGCGGCCAATCTAAACGTTCGGCCGCGTACACAAGATATTTTATAGTGCTCAAGTGTATGCGCAAACACAAGTGCACTCTCTATTCCTATACCTTAATTATCCGATGGGACACCAGTGTGACACGACTCGAGTGCAGGACCAACGGCTTTACGTGCTTTCCGAGGCACGGGGTACAAGACCGCCAATTCCAGATTCCGGACTGATACCTACTGAGAGTTTCTTACCTATTTGTATGTACGGACAGCGTCAAAAGTAGCTTAACACTTTAGTACCATGCCAAAGTAACTATTCTGCCCATTACAGTCAGTTTCTAAGGGTTCGTTAAAAATCTACTTTGACATGGTACCAAAGTGTTAAGCTTTTTTTGTTGCTGACGGTACCTAATAGATATATAGAACACCAGCTGTCAACATCGTGTCATCGTTGCTTATTAGAAGGTGGCTTAATTTAATGCCGTCCCGTAACGAACGAGAATATACCTGTCGCATCCAGACAAAGACCTACAGGAGATGGTGAGCAGCCTGGCTGAATCTTCCAAACATATCGGTCTTCGGATGAACTTGGATAAAACCAAGGTCATGTTCAACGAGCTCGTTGATCCGAAACCGGTCGCTGTTAATGGAATACCTCTCGAAGTTGTTCAGGAATATGTCTATCTAGGACAAACGCTCCAATTAGTCAGAAACAACTTCGAGAGAGAAGCCAATAGAAGAATTCAGCTCGGCTGGGCAGCATTTGGTAAACTTCGTCAAGTCTTCTCGTCACCCATCCCTCATAGTCTTAAGTCGAAAGTCTTCGACCAGTGCGTCCTTCCGGTCATGACTTACGGTGCCGAGACGTGGACACTCACGGCTGGACTGGTCCACCGGTTCAAAGTCGCTCAAAGAGCTATGGAAAGGGCTATGCTCGGAGTATCTCTGAACCAGAGTCACCGACATAGCCAACCGAATTAGCAAACTGAAGTGGCAGTGGGCTGGTCATATTAGCCGGAAGACTGACAGCCGTTGGAGCCGTAAAGTCCTTGAGTGGAGACCGCGACTCGGTAAGCGTAGTGTAGGACGCCCTGCGACAAGAGGGATGATGACATTCGAAGGCTGGCTGGTGTGCGCTGGATGAGAGTGGCCGAAAATCGGGAGCAGTGGCGTGCATTAGGGGAGACCTATGTCCAGCAGTGGACGAGTGTGGGTTGCTGATGATGATGATGATGATCGAGACAAAGGAGACACACAGCGCGTGTGAAAAAGGGGAAAACTCCGATTCGGTCGTAACGTCTTGCTTAAATTAGGCCCTCAGGCTACGCATACACATGCTCTCGGCAAAGTTCAGCGAAAGACAGAGGCAAATGGAACGTGTGAAAGAGAGATCAAATTCGGGTAAACCTAACCCACACGAACCTAACCTGTATCATAGAAATCGATTTTGAGACATCGGAAAAAGTGGGGAAATGACCCCACTAAGTGGGGAAATGACCCCACTTGTGGGGAAATTTCCCCAAAATCATGAGTTCATATTTTGACGTCGAAACGTCAAATTCGGGTAAACCTAACCCACACGAACCTAACCTGTATCATAGAAATCGATTTTGAGACATCGGAAAAAGTGGGGAAATGACCCCACTTGTGGGGAAATTTCCCCAAAATCATGAGTTCATATTTTGACGTGGAAACGTCAAATTCGGGTAAACCTAACCCACACGAACCTAACCTGTATCATAGAAATCGATTTTGAGACATCGGAAAAAGTGGGGAAATGACCCCACTTGTGGGGAAATTTCCCCAAAATCATGAGTTCATATTTTGACGTGGAAACGTCAAATTCGGGTAAACCTAACCCACACGAACCTAACCTGTATCATAGAAATCGATTTTGAGACATCGGAAAAAGTGGGGAAATGACCCCACTTGTGGGGAAATTTCCCCAAAATCATGAGTTCATATTTTGACGTGGAAACGTCAAATTCGGGTAAACCTAACCCACACGAACCTAACCTGTATCATAGAAATCGATTTTGAGACATCGGAAAAAGTGGGGAAATGACCCCACTTGTGGGGAAATTTCCCCAAAATCATGAGTTCATATTTTGACGTGGAAACGTCAAATTCGGGTAAACCTAACCCACACGAACCTAACCTGTATCATAGAAATCGATTTTGAGACATCGGAAAAAGTGGGTAAATCATGGGCAAGATCATGAGTTCATATTTTGACATAATATACAATATACAGGTCTAAACTGAAAACTGCGCGATGTAATTTACACCTAGCGACATCTGTTGGTATAAAGTGGAACTATTGTCCCGAAACGAAATGAGGGCGGGCCACTAGTATGGCATAAATTAATGGTGCACGGAACCCATTGTGCGTGAGTCCATCTAGCAATACATTGGTCGGATTTTTTTAAACACAACATTATCCCTTTCTAGCTTAAAAAGGGTAGGTCTCTTCTATTTAGGACAGAAGCAGGTGAATCCTAAGGGATTCAAAAGCCCAGATAAAAGAATATTCGGTGAAAGGGTTAAAGTATTATGTTGAGTGCCTTCGCTTCAAAGGGTTTAGAGTACTTGCTCTTTTTGCAAAGGATATTATATTCGTTGTATTTTCTAAATATAAATTCCTTTCAGAAACTTTTTTATTTTTTATTTAAATCATGCTAATATTGGGAGGATAATAGACGGGCCGTGGAGGCCACGTACAGGAAGTCGCAGCCGTGGCTCGCCCCACAAGGTGGATCGACGACCTGGTGAAGGTTGCGGGAATCCATTGGATGCGGGCTGCACAGGACCGGTCTGTGTGAAGATCATTGGGGGAGGCCTATGTCCAGCAGTGGACGTCTATAGGCTGAAATGATGGTGTTATTTCTGAACGGAATTATATTTTTTTCCCGTTAATGTGGGATTTATTTATTTTTATATATGAAAGGTGGCGGACGAGCAGGTGGATCACCTGATGGTAAGCAATTCCGCCGCCCATGGACACGCGCACCACCAGTGGAGTCACAAGTGCGCTGCCAACCTTTTCCCCTTCCCCCCATTGGGCCTCCAGTAACCTCACTCACACTAATATTAAAAAAAATGTATAAAAGATGCGCCATTTTTCCTGGTAAAGGACGAATTGAAATTCGGTACACGCAAAACCAATCTCGTGTTTGATTAAATTGTGTGACTGAAATATAACCAAATATAGGTACAAGTTTTATAAATTAAGTTATTTAATAAAAAGTTTTAGAATATTGCTGTAGCGTGTCCAGCCAAGTTCGAAATGGACCTGGCTTTTATTTATAATTTTTATGTGATAGGTGGCCGACGAGCAGACGGATCGCCTGATGGTAAGCGATTGCCGCCGCCCATAGACACTCGCGACAGCAGTGGAGTGGCAATTGCGCCGCCAACCTTTAAGGTGACGGGTAGGACACACTAGCGACGCCAATCGATTTTAATTTTTAGCTACTAAATCGGATCTATTTTAAACGATTTGGGGTTACAACCTCTCGGCAAACACCTGTACTATTTATTTAATACTTTTAGTTAACTATTTGGTCTGCTTTTGCACTCGAATTTTGGATTACTACCAAAAGTGGTCGCTTTTGGCATGAATCAATTTTTCGCGTACAAAAACGGACCCAACATTTGTGCATTCTTATTTAATAAATAGTGTAAGTGTTTGCCGAGAGGTTGTAACCCCGGAATAGTTTAAAATAGATCCGGTTTGGTAGTTAAAAATTTAAATCGATTGGCGTCGCTAGTGTGCCCTACCCGTCACTTTAACCGGGTGCCTCCGTTACCCTCACTCCCACAGCGAAAGACGCTGCTTCACGCCGGCTTTCTGTGTGGCCGTGGTATCATCACCCCGGTCGAGCTGGCCCATTCATGCCGAAGCGTGGCTTTCCTACTGACAAGACTGAAAGATACTCCACCTTATAGACAATAACTGGCATTTAATTTTTACATAATCGAGCCAACCTTTCGCGGTATTGTCCTATTGTACAACAAATTTCACGTCTGGGACTTGCCCGACTTGATTTACGGGAGGTTGTGTGTTTTGTACTAGTGATGTTCATTTGTCGATATGAAAAAAGTATCTCAAGCACAGAAGTGCTTGAGATGATACTATATATGTTAATACTTTGTCAATCAAAATGGACATAATAAAACTGTGATATGTTATTATGTCCTTATCACGTAAACTGATTTTTAAAATTCAATGTGATAATTTGCTAAAAAATCTAATATTTAGATTAAAAGTATGATAACATTAGTTAGTAAAAGTTAGTTTTTTGTTTTTTTTGTTAGTTTGTAACTCAGTTCATCATCATCAGCCCATTTAAGTCCCCACTGCTGGGGCACGGGCCTCCCTCAATCACATGAGGGGTAATTGCCATACTCACCACGCTTGGCAGACGGGTTGGCGAGGGTTTTGATATAAATGCAGAGTTTTCCTTCTCTGGGTGCTGATGATCATGCCAGCAGCTTTACCTTAGTCGCCTTTTACGACACCTCGGTAAGAGTGAGGGTGGCATATTCTACTCTGCCGGGGACCACACGGCACGCTGTAACTCAGTTATTCACTACCTATGTGTTCTGTAGATTTTTTGCTCCCAACTACTACTTTCTGTATTGTACTTTCCGTGGCAGACTATAAGTAAGGCAGCACTATGTACACGTAACCTACAAAATGTAACATTAGTTTGTAAGGTGTATGTCTTGTTGTTTGTTCTAAATAAATAAATAAATATAGGTTGATACTTTACTTTTTAAAGTACGATAACCTTTGTCTCCCTCACTCTTACCGAGGTGTCGTAAAAGGCGACTAAGGTAAAGCTGCTGGCATGATCATCAGCACCCAGAGAAGGAAAACTCTGCTTTTATATCAAAACCCTCGCCAACCCGTCTGCCAAGCGTGGTGAGTATGGCAATTACCCCTCATGTGATTGAGGGAGGCCCGCCCCAGCAGTGGGGACTTAAATGGGCTGACGATGACGATGATGAATCTTTGGCTCGTTCAGAGACACTTTGCACGAAAAGAAAATGTCCAACTATCAAATAATATCGATAAAGAGCAAACTAACATCACTACTGATATTTCGCAGTCCCGTCCCAAGGGGGCGCTATCGCACGCAATAAACATTAAATGTCAGTAAAAGTTTTATCAAGATCGGTTTAGCCGGTAATTGCGAGGGGGACGGGGGTATTTTTTGTCTCGCTTTTTGCGGGGACATTGATATGCAGTATTTCATCCTTGATAATGTTTGTCACTTGGGGTTGCACCGTATAGGCGATTATTGAAGTAAAAATGTCGGGAATTTAAGTCATAAAAAAATTCTGCGAAAAAAAAACCGCTTTCAAAAACCGTAAAATAATATTTTAACACTTCAGATAACATTTTATAACAGTTTTTTAGATTTTCGCGTTGCATTATTATAACTATAGTGTATCAATACGGGGATTAAACGTCGGGCCAAATATGTGAGTACACAATGTTGTTTCACATAATAAATATCGTGTTAATCCCCGTATTGATACATTATTTTATAACAGTACACTAAAAGAAAGTGAAGTGAATCGTAAAAAAAAATATTATACACTTCTTAGTTCGTAGTTTTTGAACGCGGTTTTTTTTTCGTAGAATTTTTTTTTCGTCAGCAGACCTTTCCCTTTCGTATGACATAGATCTCACAACTTTTCAAGGTAGAACAACTGAGTGCGAGACTTGGATTTTGTGACAAGTTTTGTTTTTTATGGGATATCATTTCTTTTTGTAGTCCACCTACTTTTTTCTTTCCGCTACCTTCACCTTCAACTGCAAATGTAACCTTGTAATCCTATACATTTAAATGAGATTACAAAGTTATTCATGCAGTTGGTGTATTAAGAAAACAATCGAAATTGCAAAAAAAAAAAGTTCTCCCAAGAGACACTAAATTCTATTTGTATTCTAAATTTGAAGCTTCTATGTATGCTAGAAGTGCCTTGGACTTATGATGATCGGTGAGTCAGTCAGTCAGTCAGTCAGTGAGTGACAAAATTCAGGAAAACTTTAACAAGTTGTCATTCTTAAACTACTGAGTACAAATTGACTGAAATTTTAAATATATACCGTGTTTATACAATGCTTGATTAGTTACTGAAAATTCAGTCTTCTTGTTTTATCCACAACGAAATTATAGGTCGGTAGGACAGATTTACATTTCTTTATAGATATATAGATAAGATAAGAAACAATTTATTGACCACAACACTTATACATAATAACAAAAGAGAGAAAACAAGGTACAGACATTTGCGGCCAACAAGGCCCAGCCTAAGCATATGCTGCAACTGCCGCGAACAACAGCTGCACCGCCGGTTCTCAGGCTGGACCTTGGGTGACGTCTTTCATCATCATCAGCCCATTTAAGTCCCCACTGCTGGGGCAGGGGCCTCCCTCAGTCACGTGAGGGGTAATTGCCATACTCACCACGCTTGGCAGACGGGTTGGCGAGGGTTTTGATATAAATGCAGAGTTTTCCTTCTCTGGTTGCTGGTGATCATTCCAGCAGCTTTACCTTAGTCGCCTTTTACGACACCTCGGTAAGAGTGAGGGTGGCCTATTCTACTCTGCCGGGACCACACGGCATGAGACGTCTTTGCATTGGGAAAAATAATAGAAAATATTAACATGCGATATATTATAACTATGCACAAAACAAGTAAAACAAACAATTTTAAAATATTTGAATGATATAATAAAAATAAAAACAAAAAAAAGCCCAGATAGACATAATTGTCAGATATCCTTCAAAGCAATATTCAAGTATCTAACAACCTCCTCTTTTTGTCCCCAGGCGGAGACGAGCTCAAACCCGACCCTGGCGTTCGCTTCACCATCGAGCCCAGCGACCAGGTCGTGGTGGAGGACGAGGCCGCGCTGCTGAGCTGCTCCACCTCCGCAAAGCATCCCGTGAGGGTCACCTGGCGGTACAGCGCCAGCGGGATGCCTACGAGAGACCAGACGATCTCCAACAGCGATCAGCATAGGTAAGACAAATTTAACTTGGTGAGAACACTGCCATGCGTCTAAATAACTTAGCATATCGTAGTTGAGTAGACCAAGTTTTTAAGCAAGTATCCTGTGAGGGTCACGTGGCGGTATGTACGGCCCCTGAGGAATACCTAAGCGAGATCAGATTATATCAAATAGCGATCAAAATATGTAAGACTTACCCCTTAGATTACATATACAAAATAGCGGAAGATACGGCACGTCCCTTCAATTAGAGAACTGAAAACAGGCTTGCTGCACAACAACATGCACCCGTACTAACAGTTCTTTAACACAATGGTTTAAAGTTATACGATATTGGAAGACAGAGACAAACCAATTTTTACATAAGCGTGAGTGAGTCAAGCGTACTACGCGCAGCTGCGCTTCAGAGTCGAGTCCTGTCAAAACGACTTAACTCATCACACATTAGTGTCGTATGTTTCTATTTCGCTCTGCAAAATGGCAACCAAAACATTATTAAATTTAGAAATATCATGACAAATTAAAACTTTTCTTCTGCTTATAAGTGAAATGTGATTCCATGAGATTTGTTATTTCTTTTTGAATAATTTGTACAATCCTTAAAAGCGCACGAAGGCATTTTGGTAAGCTTTATCACACTTAAAACAATTATAAACTATTTATGTACACATACATATAAACTATTTATGTACCACATATATCGTCCGTGCGTCACATTAGGGTTCACATAAAACCAGCGCCATGGCCTGAAGGTACTCCTACCTAAAGCCATGGCCGAAGCTGAGTGAGCTACTTTTCACTGACTATCGCGACATACCTTACACACACACACACACACACACCTGTACGCAAATACTTAGTGCCCGGCTTGAGAAGCCGTATTATTACTTTGTTTTTTTTTCCCTTTAATTTTTTTTTTCTCTGTTTGTCTCCTTCTATATTTGTAATGTTGTGTTTGCTGTTTCAGTTTGTGTTTGATTTGATTATACTTGTTGCGTTATTATTTGTAAAATGTGGTGTGTCGTATTTTTCAGTGAATAAATGTTTCTATCTATCTAAATAATATTTTTGTCTGACACGACCGCTTACGAGTCTGACACTCGCCAATTTGCGTCTTCGTGCAATTAGGCGACGTGGACCTAATTTAAGCGGGCCACTCGGTTGTGATGAGTTACGTATCTAGATAGATATACTTTATTGCATAAAAACAACTTTAGTACTCAAAAATAAAATATATATTTATCTAACTTAAGTTCATACAACATTTATGAATGTGAAAATGTAAATTTTACTTAAAAAACGCGTATACAAACTTCCAACTCCGGTGGCAGGCACCAGATTTGCAAAAATATTTTCGGCTTATGCATTTCCGTCAATATATAATCGTGCTCTGAAATTCTGTGACATAAAACTGTCTACACTGCAGCAGGCGAAGACGGCACTGTTTGAATGGTTACTCACTCTGGACTATAACGCAAGAGAATCGATCATAACATCTTAAATTCACTATTTAAAACATGACATTTCTCCTAAAAAGCACATTACAGACATTAATATATTGTTTTTTATTTACTTTCACACTTAAGCTTTATTTCATTTCATAACTGATACTGTAACTCTGTTAATTAATAAGTTACTGGTTACCCAAGATACAGGCTGTGCCTAGTTTGGGATCCCCTGGTCATTTCAACAAAACTATTAGACAATTTATTCGATTATTACTTCTTAATAAATGTACCTAAATCTTTGTTAGTCTAAGTAACTCGGTAAGCAATAAAGCATTTTTATTTTTATTTATTTATTTAATCTACCGCTGATTCCACTGGGCATTACGGAAATTTTATATTATACTAGCTGACCCGGCAAACGTTGTTTTGCCATATAAATAAAAGGGTTGATCGTAGAAGGGTGAAAATTGAGGATTGTATGTATTTTTGTATGTTGTATCATAAAAAAGAGAAATTAAAATTTTGTCTAAAAATAAAATAAAAATTTTCAGGGTCTAGATTATCTGTATACCAAATTTCATTTAAATCCGTTGAGTAGTTTTGGCGTGAAAGAGTAACAGACAGACAGACAGACAGACAGACAGACAGACAGAGTTACTTTCGCATTTATAATATTAGTAAGGATTTGACGTTCTTATCGCTGAAGCTCCCTCTAGAAGAGAAGATACAATGACAGATGACTTTGGGCTGACCTCACGGTCAGCTTGAATTGCTTGGCAGCAAAACAACCTAGGTGAATATTTTGACTCTATCTTCTTGGGTCTTATGTCCACCCTTCAGGGCAGAAGATATTTATTCTGTGGCAGAGGGCAGATACAATTTTAATAACAATAAGTAATATATTTTTCACAACATCACATACATTGATCTGACTCCGAGATAGGTAGCTCAAGCACCTGTGTTACGGCTATCAGAATTAACAGTGGGATTACAAAATGTACATATAATACTTTTCTTTTGTAAATACATAGAAAACACCCAGACTGACAGACACGTTCTTGCACACAAATGTTTGTGCTATGCGCAGCCCTTGCACCAGAGGCAGCATTAACTACCACTGTTCCATACGGGTTACAAAACAATGTTCCGCCATTTTGATCTGTTGCTGCATGTATAACATCACTGCAGGTGATTTCTGAGTTTTTGAGCTTCTGCAACGATAGTTTGGCTTCGGGCGACCACGTATGCGCTTCTCCAGAGGATGTCAGTCCAACCCTTGTTTAGGAATGTGGCTTTTTTGACGGCACAGAGTATCATCTATCTGCAGTTCGACAGATAGTCATTAGAATTAGATTTAACAAAGTCGTTGTCATGGAATAATTATTTGTTAATAGCATCCCTTGTCAAGTAAATCTTCTCTATGTCCTCAGGAGGCAGGTCTCCAACGGCTCGCTGCTGGTGGAGAAGATGTCAGCGTCCCTGGCGGGGCAGTACCAGTGTGTGGCGGCGGTGGACGGCGTCGGCACCATCGTCTCCAGGATGGCCACGCTGTTCCTAGCTGGTGAGTTACTTACTGCCATTCCGTGCTCACACGCAGACAGATCAGGCAGTCCCTTATAATGTCCTCCAAACTGATATTTCGGGTGGCTGTTTCCCCTGGATTGGGCTCCGGTACTCACGCAGCGAAACACAGCAGAGACGCTGCTTCACGCCGGTTTTCTAACCGGTTTCCGGTCCATTCTTGCCGAACCGAGGTTCTCCCACGGTAAAAAGTCTTTTTGTCTCTTACACAACCAAGGTAACCAGAAACTTGTTTTCCTTACAGAACTCCCTACCATCACGCCAGGCCCTCGCACCATCTCAGGTTCGCCAGGGGGCGCGATGCTCATCGCCTGTGCGTTGCAAGCGCCGCCGAGACTCGCGCTGCGGCTGCTGCCGGCCGCCGAGCCGCCCGATACGCGCGTATACGGCGCGCAGAGGCTGCAGCATCAGCCGCCCGCTTTGGTGCTAAATGTAAGTACGAGAACACCGTACTCCTTCTTAAAATGCAGGCAACCAGAAAAACATCACTTCCTATACAATAAGTGACAGACTTACCACCCATTGGCAGCCAGCAGGACGTCGATTGAGAGGCAGGCCCAAAAAGAGATGGCGTGATGATTTTGACCACTTCTCGGGCAATTGGCAAACCATGACCACAGAGTCCAATGGCGGCTTTTAGGGGAGGCCTTTGCCCAGCAGTGGGATGACGAATGTCATTATCCCATCTTGTCACAGGGCGTCCAACACTACGCTTACCGAGTCGCGGTCTCCACTCAAGGACTTTACGGCTCCAACGGCTGACAGTTCTACGGCTAATGTGACCAGCCTACTGCCACTTCAGTTTGCTAATTCGGTCCCCCTAATGAGTTAATTATGTAGTCATGCTCACTCAAATGTCTCTGAGGTGGTGGCGCTATGTGGCGGGTCATTACATTCCCTCTAATATGGTTGAGTGAAATGATGGCTGACACACATACGTCATACTTGTAAACAGGTGCCACCTTTAGGGACTGGTCCGCTTCGGTTTACCTAGTATTTAGCTTTTAATTTGCTTCATTCTATTTTGTGTTGCATTAGACTGTATGACTTGGTATGAGGATAATAAACCATTTTGTAAAAAAGTTGGGGATTAAAAAGAGTAACTGGCGAGTTTCCTGCCGGATCTTCCGACCAGAAACAACTTTCCGAGCCGGTGGTAGAATCGCATTATGTTTATTTATTTCTTTAGTATATTTTATGTATCAACATATATATGTATTAACATGTAAATTATACATAAGTACTTATAAATAGTTTTAAGTCATTAAAATGTATGACGATTTGTAAGTGAAGTATACAAGCCTATGCAAATAAAGAATTATTTGATTATTATTTGATTGGCGATATAATCGATTGCTGCCGCCCATTGACTCACTAAACACCAGTAGCAATACAAGTGCGCTACTTACCTTTCCCTTTCCCTGGATTGGGCTTTCGGTACCCTCACATACTCGGCGAATCAAGGTGCTACGATAGTTTTCTGTATGACCGTGGTATCACGCAGGTCTCAAAGCGTCTCTCGCCCAAGGGCAAAAATCTCTTTTTTTATGTCATAAGTGGCAGACAAGCAGACGGATCACCTGATGGTAATCAATTGCCGCTGCCTATGAACACCCGCGACACCAGTGGAGTCACAAGAGCGCTGCCAACCTTTAATCTTGTCACAGGGCGTCCAACACTACGCTTACCGAGTCGCGGTCTCCACTCAAGGACTTTACGGCTCCAACGGTTGTCAGTTCTATGACTAATGTAACCAACCCACTGCCACTTCAGTTTGCTAATTCGGTCCCTCTAATGAGATTAACTCAGTATGGGGACCGAGCTGACTCTTTTTTTGTTCCAGGTGACGTGGCTTCGCAACGGCGTCCCGCTTCGGCTGGAGATGGGCCGCGTGTCGGTGTCCGGCAGCGGAGCGTTAGAGATAGACCCGCTGCGGCATCACGACCAAGCGACGTACCGGTGTCGCGTTAGTTTAGCTAGACGACCGCATAATTATGTGTGAGTATCTATAAAGACGTTTGAGGTGTTGTAGATAAACGCACCAAAACTCAAATGATCTTTAAGTTTAACAGTTGCAATTATAGGCGCCCTGCAGCTATTTAGCAGGTGTTGAAAATTGGAACTATTGCTATTTTTTGTATGTCATAGGTGGCAGGCTGATGGTAAGCGATTGCCACCGTCCATGGACACCCGCAATACCAGTGGAGTCACAAGTGCGCTTACAACCTTTCCCCGGGATTGGGCCTCCAGTATCATCACTCACGCAGCAGCTAAACACGGCACAGTGCTGCTTCACGCCGGTTTTCTGTGAGTCTGTGAGTGGCTCTCCCACGGTTCTTTTCCTTTACAAAGTATCATAGAAAACATTTTCCCATAGAAACAACGCCCCCCCTATCAATGTCAAAATAGGTACACATATTATCATCTACCGCTGGTTCGGAATGTTGATTTGTCTGGAAGTGTCTCACATAGGTTTATGTCTCAAATAAGCATTTCGTGATAATATGAGGTTGTTGATCTTGTCACAGTTAAATTAGCGCCATCTGTTTATGATTAGATGGTACCAGTGGCGCGCTTACTTTCCTCAGGCGATCGTAGGTGGCGCCACAGACTTGTTAATGTTAAGATGACCAGTTATGATAATCTGTATTCGTTTTTTATAGCCAATGAATGTTTTGTATTCTATTTCTTTGTTCCTGTTATATGTGTTAGAATGCGGGCGACACAGGGCCGATCTGGGCCTGTCCGGCCTATGTACAGCCGTGGACGTCTATTGGTTGAAATTATGATGATGATGATGATTCTATTTCAGAACGAGTGAGGAGGTGGAGGTGCGCGTGGGCACGGAAGCAGCGACTGAATTCCCGCCGCGGTTTGTGGCGACGCCGCACTCGCTCACCGTAATGGAGGGTGAGTGAGATAGAATGAATAATTCAGCTTGTATCGGTAAACAGTTCCAAAAAAAAATCAAAATTCAAAAGTACTCTATTTACATAGGCTTATATACAACTCTTACAAATCGTCATACATGAAAAATATAAATTATAGCTATGTATATTATACATGTAATTAAACATATATGTCGATACAAAAAATATACTAAGAAATGAATAAATATAATGTGATTCTACCACCGGAATCGGAAAGTTGATTCTGACGGGAAGATCCGGCAAGAAACTCGCCAGTTACTCTTTTTAATCACCAAAAATTTTGTAAGTACAGTATCATGGGTGTAGGCGAACAGTTTATCATTTCCACAAATTCTTGTCATTTAAGTTACTTTTACTACCCGTTATTTGGATTTTGTCTGTCACCAATCACATAAAAAGTGTTCCCATAAAAAATGACCGAACAGGTGACCAATTCTACCTATTAAGGTGACGGGTAGGGCACACTAGCGACGTCAATCGATTTTAATTTTTAGCTACTGTACGAAGTAGTGTTTAAGTCAGGGCGCGCGCGCAGTCAGCATTTGACGCTGACCCAAATCATAGCAATTTCACATTAAACCATGTACTTAATTAGTTCACCATCGGTTACCAATCTCGCCGCGTGTGCTCACCTAATAACCATAACCATTACCATTAACTTTACCATTTACCAATATATTTATTTTTACCAATTTAACCATCTTTACTTTGTTGGACTTACACCCGACAGCTACTAAACCGGATCTATTTTAAACAATTTCGCGGTTACTATGTCTCGGCAAACACTTATACTGTTAATTAAATAACCACAAATGTTGGGTCCAAAGCGTACGCGAAAAATTCGTAGATAATATGTATTTTTTTAGTGCAATGATACATTTCTGATGAGAGAGTGATACAAAACGAAACTTTATACATATTTCCCTTGTTTACTTTTTATCTCTATTTTCTTATGAGTTAAATAAAATTAAATATGGCGGGACTGTAAATGTCATAATGATGCTTGATTTATCAAATATTTTCTGTCATAGACAAAAAATAAATTTTAATTCATAGTGAGAGTAGCGTCATCTGGTGTTGCTTTTAGATATCCCCCGAAAATACCTACTGGAAAACTGCTCATTGCGATTCAACTACGATTCAGTTTTAGTTTTGAAATAGTAGAATAGCATAAATGCGTGCTAACCAAAACTGAATCGCAGTTGAATCGCAACTGAACCTTGATCGTTGTGTATTAGTTGAATTGCCCTCCTGACCGACTGCGTTTTTCATGCGTGATATTTAATTTTTTTATGTGATAGGTGGCAGACGAGCAGACGGAACACCTCAGGGTAAGCGTTTGCCGCCGCCCATGGGCACTCGCGTCACAAGTGCGCTGTCAACCTTAAACCCCTCTTCCCCCGAATTGAAAATTTCTCTGATTTCGCGGATGTTAATGGGCGGCGATGATTGCTTTCCATCAGGTGACTCGCTTGCTCGTTTGTCGCCTCTAGCATAAAAAAAATAAATTGGGCCTCCAGTACCCTCACTCACGCAGCGAAACACAGCACGGTGCTGCTTCACGCCGGACATCTGTGAGACCTTGGTATCACTCGAGTCCAGTCGGCCCATTCAGGCCGAAGCGTGGCTCTTCCACGGATTAATTCCGTATTGACATCCGTATCACATGCCACCTCCGGGTGGCAGGCGGATTTGTGTAAAAAGTGGTGAATTTTTCTGGTTTCAGGGTCTTCAGTAACGTTTGACTGCGCGGCGGTGGGCAACCCCAAGCCTGAAATGACGTGGTTGAATAATGGAGTGGAAATTGATTTAAAGTTAGTACTTAAATAAATCAATAATAATTCTCACAACATCTCATAGGTTGACCTGATTCCGTACTAAGTAGCTTAAGCACTTGTGTTACAGATATCAGACAACAGAGGAACACAAATATATACTTAAATACATATATTACACCCAGACACTGAACAAACACAAGTGTTCATCGCACGAATGTTTGTCCAGGGTGGGGATCGAACCCAGGACCTTTGGCGTGAGAGGCAGGTTCACTACCAATTGCGCCATCCGGTCAGTCGAAATTATTTTTATCAATTATCAATTATTTTTAATATTGTCTTGTATCTTGTCAGCCAAAAGACCGAGAAGAAAACAGAACTTATTTTTCTATTCGTCTGTAGGAATTTGGAATGATTCCCACGAAAAGGGAAGACCTTCCGCCGAGCCGGGAGTAATTGCGGGGACCATGGTCCAGTAATTATGGGGATTTTGGTTTGTCGTATATATCTCAAGTCGGTCTGCGAACTTTGCTTTCGCGATGTACAATCGTATGGGAATGGAGAATGTTAATAAGGTGAAAGAATTGCTTAACACTATGGCACCAGTCGATCTAATATTTATACAAATACACAAGTTTTTGTTTCATAAAAAATACAAAGTATACATAAATTCACAGTAAATTAAAATTTCGCAGGCGCGCGCTAGTATTGTGACGTCACCGTAAAACTATTTTTTTTTTTTTCAAATTATGTATCTCGTGAAATACATGACGTACAGTAATAATATTTTCAGTTATGTTTTTTTTTGATGTTGATGGAGATATGGGCGATGTATTACCGGGACACTCGAGTGGACTGAGCTAGTGTTGTGAAGTACTGAGCTGGCAATGACGTCAGTTTACAACCCGTGTATTTTGAAATCAAATATCTTGAAAACTCAATCATATTTTTTTATTTTCAACCTAGTTTAAGGAGAGTTAAGAAATAAAATTAGTGAACATCCTCCATTCCGATATTGTGTGAACAGTCAGATTAGCGCCATCTGCTGCTGGTAGGATGGTACTAGTGGGCGAACTTCTCTCTTCGGGCGATGGTAGGTGTCGCCACACGTCCTTTTGACGCACTGTGCATTTGTTTTGTTTATTATACATTCTCGTTCGTCACGGGACGGTGTCGTTATAGATTATCTGATTATTGTTCCAACCACGCATTATACACATATGTCAAAAAATGCACCCTTAGTAAAATACCGACCTAACTCAAAATTGTTGATATTTTTATAGCAATTCTTTGCAATTTATTCTTGAGTAGTCTTGAGTAAATAACGCACTTCAAATTTCATCTCGTGTTCATATGTGAGTGTACCTATTTACTTAACTTAAAATTGTTGTTAGATGACCTTTCATCCCTGGATTTTAGCCGATACTATTGTCACTTAGCATCTATATTAAAATTTTGAGTTAGGTCAGTATTTTACTAAGGGTGCGAATTACAGTTTACTTCTTTTGATTGTTAGAAATTGATTTAGAGGGTCCTTATATACGCAAACTCGAAAAGTAAATAAGAAGTTTTTGTGTGTCAAATAATGTTATTTTAAGTACTGTATGTTTCCTTACAATAAAGAAAATAAAATAAATATAAAATAAGAATAGAAATATTATTGTGGTGTAATAAATACAGGCACGTACAATGGTAACAGGAGAAGAGAGCGAAAGATAAAACAGCATCCGCGATTATCGATTGATGTATTGGCGCCATCTATTGACTCATGTTACAAGTTAGCTGTCGGTACGGCAGTACGTGGCAAAAGTCGGAATTAATGTCTTGACATTTTCGCATAAAAAAAAAACGTATTTCAATGCCCCCTGTCAATGTAACAAAAGTGTCTTCTGATCGTGTACCAATGGTTTAAAAACTTCAACATTGCATCGACGACTCCCACTGAGAATCATCTACCTTCCCCCAGCGACCTGGACTCCCGCTTCTACCGCTGGGGTTTCGGCTCCCTGCGCGTACAGTCGGCGCGTGCGCTCGACGCCGGCGCGTACACGTGCCGGGCGCACAGTCGGTTAGACTCCGCCGACCATTCTGCGCATTTACATGTCCAAGTGAGTAACTTGTTTATTATGAAGTAAGTGTATAAGTGTTCTGTATGGACCTAAATTGAATGAAGAATTTTTTATCTTTTATTTTTATCTTTATTATCATCAATATAATATGTGCATAATATAAATATGCTAGTAATAATGTCTTATGTAATTGCCTCAAATGCTTTAGATTGGGTTGGCAAGTCTTTCTTCGCAGGAAACAATAAAATTTAAGCCATTCCGGCATACCGCTGTCTTTCCTGATGGTATGATATAGACACCGATATAGTCTTATTGATGATATTACTCTTGTTAATAATATTAATATTAAGTGGTATGATTAAGTTAATTTCGTTTTGCTTCGTAAGAATCATAAAATGCTATGAAACTCTGTTACTGGCTAAGTGTGTTACGAGGTGTGATTTTTTTGTGTATGTTTGTTACAAATAAGCTGTTGAGTTTCTTAATAATAAAATAAAAAATAATGAATTTCCCCAGACATTCCCCCGCGTCCAGCTCCCTGGAGGGCCCGTATGCGTGACGCGCGCGCGCGGTGACGTCACGCTGGCCTGCGCCGTCAGAGGGCGGCCCGCGCCCAGCGTGTCGTGGCTGAAGGACGGCGAGCCACTTAGCTTGAACCATCACGACATCGCTCTCGTGGACGGGTAAGTCAAACTCAAAGTCAAATAACTCTTTATTTGTATAGGCTTGTACACAGCACTTACAAATCGTCATACATTTGAATGATTTAAGACTATTTATAAGTACTTATGTAATAATTTACATGTTAATACATATATATGCAATTGGGTACATACATTTTGGTGGGTACAATTCGTAGGTATACATATAATTGCAATTGGGTAAAAACAACTTAGAGGATGAGGTGAATAGGAGAATCCAGTTGGGTTGGGCAGCATTTGGAAAACTACGTCGTGTCTTCGTATCGTCGATACCACAGTGCCTAAAGACGAAAGTCTTCAATCAGTGCGTCCTACCTGTCATGACATACGGAGCCAAAACGTGGACACTTACGGTACGGCTGGTCCACAAGTTAAAGGTCGCTCAGCGGGCTATGGAACGAGCAATGCTCGGTGTCTCTCTCCGAGATCGAATCCGAAATGAGGTGATCCGGCAGAGAACCAAAGTCATCGACATTGCTCACCGGATTAGCAAGCTTAAGTGGCAGTGGGCTGGCCATATTAGCCGCAGAACCGACAACCGATGGGGTAAACGGGTTCTGGAGTGGAGACCGCGTCTTGGCAAACGTAATGTAGGGCGCCCTCTGGCTAGGTGGGGGGACGATCTGCGCAGGATGGCTGGCAAGAGCTGGATGCGAGAAGCCATGGATAGATCACAGTGGCGAACAATTGGAGATGCCTATGTCCAGCAGTGGACTGCGATAGGCTGATGATGATGATGATGATGATGACATATATATGTCGATACATAAAATATACTAAAAAAAGTAAATAAACATAAAGCGATTCAACCACCGGCTCGGAAAGTTGTTTCTGGTCGAGAAGATCCGGCAAGAAACTCGCCAGTTACTCTTTTTAATCGCCAACTTTTTGTACAATGGTTTATTATCCTCATACCAAGTCATACAGTCTAATGCAACACAAAATAGAATGAAGCAAATTAAAAGCTAAATATGAGGTAAACGGACCAGTCCCCAAAGGTGGCACCTGTTCACAAGTATGACGTATGTGTCAGCCATCATTACACTCAACCATATTAGAGGGAATGCAATGACCCGCCACATAGCGCCACCACCTCAGAGACATTTGAGTGAGCATGACGTATGTAAGTTAATCTCAGGGTCATTTCACTTAGTACTTTCTTCCTTAGTATAGGAGAAATAGTTCAGCGGTTTTCGTTAGATGAAGCTTGTGAAAAGCAGATGTAGCTTTAAAAAGCTGTGTGAAAAATCTGCTAGATAAAGTACTATAGGAATGAGGTCCATATACAATGTGATTGGTTATTTTTCTACGTTATCTGCGAAAATGGCAATTTGACAAACTAAACAACTAATGCGGTTGTTGTTAGACCTCAGTCCAACAGTACGCCATCTAGCGGATTTATCACACGCGAAAATCCTAATTGAATTGAAAAAAAGCAATCAAGTAAATGGTTCGCCGTGGTTTCGGTAGATGTCGCTATGCATTTTTACATCGCGCTAGTAGCGCGTGTTCCCGAAACAATGACCTCAAGCCGCCTGCCCACATTAGCAATTTTAAAAAAGTTTGGGAAATAAACCAGATATCTAGAATTTTTTCTCATCATATTTTGCTCTCTTTATAAAATTATTAGTTACATTTTTGAGCAGCTTGCAATCAAATGAATTTAGTAACATGTGGATAGCGTCGTGGGCTACAATATTATTAAGTACTTTAAGTATGTACTGTCTTAGATGAACATGTATGTTGTAGCTGTTTGCTATTCCTAATAAATAAAATAAAAATAGTATCGGACACATTTGTATCAGACAGCAATACTGTCGAAACATAGCTGACAATCGAAAATGTAAAACTTTCGATAGTTTTTGATTATTTCTGTTAGGAAACACAATACAATCGATAGTATCAGGCATTGAACAATCGATATTATCGATATCATTGGCTTTATCAATAATATTGATCTAATTTTATTTATTTATTTAAAGGATTACCAACATAGGTTACAGCAATAACACACAAAAAAAAAACAAAAAACTAAAAGATAAAAGAGCTAACTGTATTAGTATTTATAGCTAGTATATATTTATTTAATATAATGTATGTACGTATATACCATACTCGTATTTATACAATGTCTTTTTTTTCTCTCTTTTTCTGACTTACACTGCCTTACCCCTTTTCTTAATTCACTATACTTTTCCTCTACCCTGAGGTTGTTTGGAAGAGATCGCTATTAGCGATAAGACCGCCTACATTGTTTTAGTATAATAACTTAGGCTAAGATCTGTAAATTTTGTGCAATAAAGTGTATCTATCTATCTACTATTACAGAAAATCACATCATGCATAATAATAAAAAACAAAACAAATTTAAAGGAACTATAGCTACAATGTGTGTGCCACTAGTGCGACATTCACACACCTTAAAAAAAATGTTGACTGCGAAAAAAAATTAAGTAAATCTTACATACATAATAAAATAGTAAAAGAAAACAAATTACGCATGCTAAGGTCCGTCACCAACTTAAACAGAGTTTATGAACTTGGGGTGGCTTTGGAAATTTATGTCGATTTCGGGCAATTTTTTACTTAAATCAAATTATTTTTTTAATTTAATAATAATTATCGATACTATCGATAGTTTTGGCCAAAAGCAATACTACTCGATAGTACTATCTGCCTGAAATACAGGGTCGCCCTAGTTTAGGCTCCAGTTTTCACACTATCTGTGCAATGTACTCACTTGTGCAATGTAATTACTTTTGTATGTTATGTATTGCAATAAGATTGTGTGAGAAAAAAAAATCTTTTTTTTACTATTGATAGTCTGAATGATTTTCGAGGTCAACTATCGATAGGGAAACTATCGATATTTCCATAACACTATATTACATAGCTCAACTTCGCGTATTGTTATTCCAGATCGTCGCTGCGCATCCAGGGCGTGCTGTTCGTGGACGCGGGCATGTTCCAGTGCGTGGCGACGTCGCCTGTCGGCAGCGCGCAGGCCAGTCTGCGCCTCGTGGTGCTGCCGCCTGATGATGGTAGGTGTACACGGCCGACAAATTAAAAGCCTTGAAGAGGTGGAAATAGAAACTATATTCGATAGAACAAAAGTTAAGGTGAAGAGTATATCCCACTAGCGACACCAATCGATTCTAATTAATTCTCACAACATCTCTTACGTTGACCTGATTCCGTACTAAGTAGCTTAAGCACTTGTGTTACAGATATCAGACAACAGAGGAACACAAATCTATACTTAAATACAAATATTACACCCAGACACTGAACAAACACAAGTGTTCATCGCACGAATGTTTGTCCGGGGTGGGGATCGAACCCATGACCTTTGGCGTAAGAGGCAGGGTCACTACCAATTGCGCCATCCGGTCAGTCTTATTAGCAACTAAACCTGGTATCTTTTTAGCAATTTCGAGGCTAGGATCTCATTCATTTAATACTTATACTTAACCTTGTAAGTCTGTTTTTCTATTCGAAATTTGGATTAACGCCACAAGTGGCCTTTTTGGCGGTAATTCATATTTCGAGTACAAAAGCTTAAGTATAAGTATTAAATAAATAGTGTAAGTGTTTTCCGCGAGATCGTAGCTTCGAAATTGTTAAAAATATATCCGGTTTAATTGCTAACAATTAAAATCAATTGTCGTCGCTATTTGACCCTACCCGTCACCTTAATTTAATACATCAAGGCAAGACCAGATAATTGTTAATACTCTATGGAAATAAAAACGCGCAAATCCATGCGTAATGTAGTATTCACCCAGCTCCAACTCCGTACAATATACACTGAGCGCTTGAAGGCGCGTCTATAGAGTAGGTTTAGTGAAAAAGTAAAGGAAAGTAAAGTATCAGCCTATATACTGTCCCACTGCAGGGCAAAGGCTTCCATCATAGAAATCAAGTCATCGCTACTATGATGGGATTAGGCTTAATCACCACGCTTGCTTAAGGAGACGCGTAGGGCACACTAGCGACGCCAATCCATTTTAAGTTTTATCTACTAAACCGGATCTATTTTAAACAATTTCGGCGTTACAATCTCTCGGCAAACACTTATACTATTTATTAAATAACCATGCACAAATGTTGGGTCCGTTTTTGTACGCGAAAAATTGATTCACGCCAAAAGCGGCCACTTTTGGCGGTAATCCAAAATTCGAGTGCAAAAGCAGACCAAACAGTTAACTATAAGTGTCTACGCCAATAGGTCTATTTTAATAATTTAAATCTTAATTATATAATGTTAGAGTGTATTTTACTTTGTTTAATTATGGAAATGTCAAAACCAATCAGAGGTCTTTGCGTGGCGAACGTCACATAGTTTTTAGCCAATCAATTTCATTCAAAATTTTGTACTGTAAAAAAGGAGACTTAAGCTAAACACACGCCTTTGTAATTTTTTAACGTTATTTTGGAGTAAACCCAAATTTTCTAGTCCAAATCTTCTTTTATTTGTTTGCCCTAGCGCGAACAATAAGTATTAAATCAATAGTATAGGGGTTTGCCGAGAGGTTGTAACCCCGAAATTGTTTAAAATAGATCAGGTTTAGTAGCTAACAATTTAAATCCATTGGTGTCGCTAGATAGGGCTAGCCGCAACCCTTAATGCGGATTGTTGCGGTTTAGTGTAGTGTAGGACATTTAGTAGCGTACACAATGGAACAATTACTTGAATATAGATAGATAGATAGATACTCTTTATTGCATAGCATACAAAACTTAAAAGCTAGGTATACAGAGATACAATGTACGGTCAACAGCACAGCACGGTATACACTTGCAGTTCGATAATAAAGTTCATGCCCCGGACATAAGGGCGGTCTCAAGGTCAAAGTGTATAGTCTGATGTGCTTTTGACTGTACAATTTAATTTTATTTCTAAGATTCTGCCTGTCGACTAATCCATTCTTACATCGATCTGAATAAGAATTAAGAATATTGATTCAATAACCACACATGTGTTTTAGGTAATGTATCATACTACGACGGTGGCAAACAATCATGCCGTTCATCTGATAGTAAGTGATTACCGCCATCTATGAGCGCCTGATATAATCTACAAACCATATATTGATAAATTTGAAAATTGGTTATTTAAACAATCCTTTTTCATGTACAGTGTCTTTAAAAAATATATGTTTTTGTATTTATTTTATTTCTTTCTTATTTTACTTTCACCTATTTATATGAATTATTATTTTTAGTACTACCTTAGATTTTATTTCGTGTTTTTTTTTTATTTTATATTTCTTTTATTCATTTATATTTTAGTTTTCGTTTTACCCATTTCATTTCCAGATATCGATTCTCCAAACGCGACAGACCCCGATATACCGACTTACACCGATAACTTTGAAAATACCATTACATCATCCACATATCCCAAATCCAGTCGCAATTCCACCCATAGCCAGGATATTTTCAATAGTTTAATATCCTCGGGGCACTTTGGAGACCAAATGGCAGACCCTATACCCGATGACATAGACTTCCTAGGAGAAACCTCCTCCGCCTTCACATCTGGTCCTGAACTTGAATATGACTATAACTACGAGTCAGATCTAACAGATGATGACGATTTTCACGCTGACCAAGGACTGGATTTAGAGCATCTAAGGCGAGCGAACGCGACTGCCGTCTCTAAGCCTAAAGGGCTAAGGGCGGTAATTGTGAAACACCGCTTCGTAACGTTGAGCTGGGAGGAGCCGGAGAGCAAGAATGAAAATATAAGTGGATACGCGGTTATATACAAAGTGAAAGGGAGTGAAAGGTGAGTAAGACCTTTATTTAATATCAAAATCCTCTTAGTGAGATAGATACCTATTTTTCATGGGAACAATCACCACCGCCTATGGATACTTACTGCAACAGAAAGTATGCAAATGCCTTACCGGCATTTTTGATTGATGTAATCTCGTTTCTTGAAGAATTAATTATAGTCGAAAGAAATATTTTAATTACCGTTTTCAGAGAACGTGTAGCCCGTGGCGGTCCTAGGCACGAAATGAATGTAGCGGCCCTCCAGCCTAACACAACTTACTTATTCCAAGTCATCGCGTATACACAACATGCCTTCTCGCCGCCTACAGATGTAAGTATTATATAATATATCTTTATACCTCCTTTAATATATTTACATACCTATCATATCTTCGTGCCATTTGCGGCTGCGTCCAAAGCCATCGATTCGGAGTTTGGAGTAAGCTTGGACCATAATCCAGGATTTGATGAGTCTGAATTACTATGATCAATTGACGAAATTCTGCTGTTTGATGCACTTTATAGCGATATTTGTGCGTCAAATTATAATTAATCCGGAAACCAAGTGGAGAAAGTAAACGAGAAAATTTGACCCTATTTTTTTTTATAGTGGCACAGTTGCTATTAGCTTGCTTTAACCTGATAGTAAGAAAAAGGAGAGTACACGTTGCAATACAACGGACGCTGTTCCCAGACGATGGGCATACCTACATATGATGATTATGGTGAATTATGAATAATTTTAAATCTCATGAGGAAACATCTGCTTACGTAATACTTGAACGGTCAAGTGTTACGTAAACAGATTTTTCTTATTTCAGAAATGTTTTTGCAACAATGAATTAAAATATTGTATTAAGTAAGTTTTCAAAGTAATATGAATTGGTGTTGTTTATATTTTTGGGATTAAATCCAAAAATAAATTGTCTACTTTTCCCAAATAACTTTAGTGTAAAACGGAATGAACAGTCACAGGGATAAGCTGTCATTGTTACTGAATCGATATTTTGAGGTTATTATTTTAGTACTCATTTTTAACTGGGGGTCCGGGTGTTTTAACTAGAGTATTATAGTTGATATACTAAACTTAGTTTTGTAATAATGTTTCTCCTAGTTCTTCAGTTATTCCCAATATCAATCCCACTAATTTTAAACGATCTTTTGGAATAAGAGGGAAAGTGTTTCTATGTGCATCTTCTTCTGTAATTTATCAAAAGTAAGCAAAGTTAGAACGCCGCTCCCCCAATCGACGCTTACGTGGGACTTGAACGGCCCCCGAATGCTATATTTCCAGGCGATCGAAGTGATCACCCCGGAGGAGGAAGTGTCGCACGGCGCCCCGCGGGAGGTGCGCGTGGAGGCGCTGTCGCCGCACGCGCTGCGCGTGTGGTGGGCGCCCCCCGCGCCCTCCGAGCGGCTGGCGCCCCCCGCGCCGCCCGAGAAGTACCAGATTGTTTGCACTGAGGTGAGGATTTATTTATTTGCTAGTCACATCGTATTACAGTTTTACCAATAGGGTATTTGACTAAGCTCGAGATTTTATCAAAATATGGGTAAATACGTGCCAATAGTAAAAATTCTCAATTAACAATATAACGTCTAGCTGGTATCATGGTCGTTCAAAGATTCATGGATAAGTCCATTTTAAAAGTATGAAATTATTAAAAAATAATTATACCATTGAATAACCCATACAATAAATAAATCATCTACTGGTCGCAGTGGCTATGAGACGCAGGGCTCACCCCATTTCTAACAAAATAAATAAAACCCATACAATTTGCACCAACTATATAATAGAACCATTGCCATAAACGAAATATTTAATATAGCTACCATAAAAAATTCAAACGAAATTCATACAAAATACTTGCGTGACGTCACATGCCAGTCGCCATTCGTATGGAACGTTTTGGGTTTGCCCAAAATAATGTGATTTTAAAGTTGTGATACCTCAGGTAGTTTAAATGAGAATCAAGTAATTCTTCCAACGATGATTCTATAATTGAGAGGTCTTTTGATTATAAAAATATAACGTCTAGCTAGAGAAAAAAAATTTGACAAATACCGTATTTTGTAAGTTACGCCAATGTACCTGCGCAGATGTCTTATTTTCTAAAACTCCGGCAAAATCTTAACCAATCACAACGCTCCATTTACGCGCGCCAAAAATTACAATTTCTTATTGGTTGATGCTTCAGTGCTAAGTTCGGTGCGAGTGCGGTTAGGAGAGAGATAGCATTCCTATCTGGAATTATTGTATTTAATCTTAACGCAATGCAGTAAAGTCTGTATTTCAACTGCTTTCGCAATCGAAATCAATCGGATTTAACTTGCCCTTCTGCGTATTGCAATAGGGTATGAGAAAAAAATTAAACAGGTTCTAATCCGAAAATCGTTTCGAGGCATTTGTATTTTAAAGCATATTTTAATATTCTAAAAATTTAAAACCTCTGGATCAATGATATTTTCAATGAAATAGCGTTGACCTTCATTTGACCCTAGATACACTAGCTATTCAGACAGGTTGTATTCAGAAGATTACATTTAGGTGACAACAATGTCTCAGTGACTTATTCACCCGGACCAAGTAACAGATGGCGCTAGTTTGACTTATTTGCAGGGGACACCAAAACTAAGACAGTGGACTGTCTTTATTTTGTTTTGCCGTAATGTTACCAGATAGTCATTTAAAATTTCCCCGATAAAAAGGCATTTTTAGTAGTTTTCCTGCGATCTATTTCCCGCAAATTTGGGAAAATGACATATGGGAACACTAAGCTTATTTATGACGTCACAAATACGCTTCGAATTCAAAATGATTGAAAATTAATAAAAAAATAACTACCTGCTATTTTACGAAATTGGAAAAAAATATTAAAACCATACTTCAAAATTTGTTCCCATAGCCTATTAAGAGAGAGACATAACAATGATAATATAGATACATTAAGTTTATTCACACCAAAAGAAAAAAATGATATTAATTTTATGATCTTCTTTATCATCAAATAAATAAATAAATGTGTGTAAGTCATATTCTTTTTGTCATACCACCTTATTACAAACGTGATCTTGAGACATTATCGTATTAAAGCTCACGCCATCCCGTTCGAACACGCACACGCAATGTTGAAAGGGACTGGAACGAGTTATTTTTTTCATAGATTGCGTTTTGTGACGAGGGTGATGATATTTCAGCTGGAGACCGGCCGTGAACAAACCGTTTGGGTGGACGCTACCTCTGAAACTGCGTTGAATGCCACCATCACTGGGCTGAGGGCTGCGGCCCAGTACAGCATCAGGGTGTCCGCCGCTGCAGGTAAGTGTAATAATATTCTCCAATTGATTACGGCTACGGCCAATCTCAACGGTCAGCCACGTACGCAGGATATGAATGAAACATTTATTGACATAACAAATATCACAAGAATTAAGATATGGGAACAATACATACCAAAAACAATAAGAATAATATAACATAACATAACACAATAAATATATGTACAAGTGTTGTGCCAAATAGGCGCCCGCTCAGCATAAGTCGTGCCGGGACGTTGCTGACACGTCACGACGCTGGTATTATAAGGGTGACCCTGTAGCATATAGTGTGTCTGATCAAGATAAAAAAAAATTATAAGAGTAGAAAAGAACTCGCACCCCGGGGTGCGAGTATAGACGTAAATAGTGTGCGAGCGAGAAGTGAATAGATGCGCCGCCGTTTCTGATCCCCTTCTTTATCCGCACGGTTTGTACGGTCTGTTGTTGTTGTTGTATCATACTAGTATTTTTCTTTTGTGTAATAAAGACCATGAATCCATCCTCTTAACTAACCCACAAAGAAAAGACAAACACAATCCACACACCTTATAACCTAGTAGTAGTATCGCAACATAAAGCCACATATCGTAAGCGACAGTGGCGCCATCATCCATTTTCCGACTTCACCGGGAGAGCCCAATCGATCCTCACAACTACTGTCAGAGTGACAATCAAATGGATATATGTGTAACACAAGTGCACTCTCTATTCCCTTACACTCATATTCCGATGGGACACCAGCGTGACACGAGTCGTCTTTTTTGATAAACAAAAACTTGTGTATTTGTATAGATAATTAGCTCTACTGAGACCATAGGTTTTAAGTGATTTTGTATACCTATCAACATTCTCCATTAGAGGACGGGGACGTAATCCACGCGGTTGAGACGAGTCACCTGTGCTATTTTGATTTGATCTAAGCAAATAAATGAATGAATGAATGAGTATACTTTTATTAAAGATAAAGATAAAGATAATTTATTTGTTCAAACATGTGTACAATATAGGTAGTAAATTATAGCTAGTTTCAACATGTCGTACCGTTACGGTGTACAGATTATGTTTAGTTAAGTAGGTATTAAAAAATTGAGCAAGAAATATTTATAACATGTCATTTAAAAAAATCGTCATATTATTTGCAAAAATAATTAAATATGTCGAAAAAATCATAATACAATAAAATAATACAATAATAAATTACACACATTAACATCATTTGAATTTGTCATTTAAAAAGTCATTTATATTATAATAACATTTATCAATTAAAAATCTTTTGAATTTCATCTTGAACATTTTTGCATTAAGAGTTTTATATTCATCTGGAATTTTATTATAAATTTTGGGGGCCATACATACTATGCTGTTTCTCAACAGTGTAGTTTTAGCAGGGTGCAGACAAAGCCTTGTATTGTTGCGACGATTGCGTACAACTTTATCACACATACGTGGAAACAGGTGGGGATTATTCCTTACAAATATCGCTGTCTCCAGTATGTAGAGTGCCGGAAGTGTAAGAATTTTATATTTCGTAAAAATTGGTTTACAGCTGTCAGTGCTTTGTAGACCGAACATGGCTCTTATACAGCGTTTTTGGGATTTGAAAGCTATTTCTTTATTGGTTGAATTACCCCAAAAGATTAGTCCATATCTAAGTACACATTCCACCAATCCATAGTAAGCAGTTATCAACGTTCCTTCACTGACTGTTCTAGATAACCTAAATAGTGCGAATGCTGCGCTACTATTTTTCTTAGTAACTTCATCTATATGACACTTCCAATTTAGATTTTTATCAATTTGCAATCCCAAAAACCTCGCCGTATTCACTTGGCTGATAGTATCACCCTGATATGATACTTCAAGATTAGTGGGATTCGCAAATCTCTGGCTAAAATGCATTATGTGAGTTTTTTTTAAGTTTATTTTCAAATTATTATTATTAAGATATGAGATTACTGATGTCAAGGTTTCATTAATGTCAAATTTATAATCGTTAATGTCATTACATTCAATAATTATTGTGCTGTCGTCGGCAAATAAAGTCATTGGTTGCTTAGTGGCCTTAGGCATGTCATTTATATAAATTAAGAATAAAAGGGGGCCCAGGACGCTCCCTTGTGGAACACCATATTGTACATGACGCTCATCCGACAGATGAATTTCTTCTGTTTTAGTTTTCATGTTGAACCTAGTTATGGCACTCAAAATATAGTATGAAAACTTAAAAACTAGGTACCACAGGGTGTGTACAACGAAAAAAAAAGATTGATATAAATGTTTTTTTTTTTACATTATGGGAGACAAACGAGCAGACGGCTCACCTGATGGTAAATGAATTACCGCCGCCCATGGACATCTGCGACACACGGGGCATCACAGTTGTCGTTGCGTTGCCGGCTCTTAAGGGAGGAATAAGCTCTTTTCTTGTAGATCACCAGGTAGTATCTGTTCGGAAACACCATCGTTGGTAGCTGATTCCATAGTTTTAGATAGATAGATAGATATTCTTTATTGCACAAAAAAAATACAAGCATGATACAACAGTAACAGACAGTACAATAAGGCGGTCTTATCGCTTGTAGCGATTTCTTCCAGACAACCTTTACCAGTTTTACTATGATTGTTTGTTTGGTTGTCATTGCAGGCGCGAGTAGCGAAGAGCTGCGCGCGCGCACGCCCAGCGACGTGCCGGCCGCGCCGCCAGCCAACCTCACCGCCGTGCCCACCGGGCCCGCCGTCAGTATCTAACGTGCTTACAGTCTATGCTAAAGCCGACCAACGAGCGAGCTACTCACCTGATGGTAGACCAGGCAAAAGCGTATCTTTCAAAAGATTGGAACTTTTGCATCTGGATCAGTGCAAAGATGCGGAACAGTGAACCGCATCATTTGGAACATTGACTCTTCCGCTCATTCGGATCATTTGGCTCACACGAATCATTCGGCTCATCCTGTATCAGTGAGCGAGATTACTACCGCGTACCGATTGACCACGAGATCCATTTGAGTAGAATGATACATTCGGAGTAACATTAGAGATTCTGAACAGTGTATCATTTCTAATTGATATTTTTTAATAGCAATCTTATGCAATTTATTCTTAAGTAAATGAACACACTTAAAGAAATAATTTTGTGTTGAGGTGGAACTCGAACCCACATAATCCACAATCCGGGTGAATTTTCTACCAATTAGACCACTGAGCGCGTTAATAAGCCGACGAAATTTGTAACTGCTTGATTAGACATGAACTGTCAATAGCCTATTTATTTATTTAGTACAGCCACATGATACATATTATTACAATCACAAGCCACATATTAATAAGGTCACAGTTCTGATATGCATCAAAATAACGGCGTACATAGCGCTTATGAGAAAAACAATTGCTTAGATTCCTTATGTTTCTTAATTAAATTAGTAAAAAAACTTAGTGCTAGGCGTGACAGTAGTGACAGAGCTAAGAGCATCCATCAGGCTAGTGGCCAGATAGATACTCTGTCACCAACGATTTGAATTTAGAAAACACATTGTCGAATATGTCTAAATTAGGAACAGTTTTACTTACAGCCTAAACACGAGATGAAAATTTTAAGTGTGTTATTTACTTAAGTGTATCGAGTCGGATCACTGAGTCGTTTCAGTAAAAGAGTTACACACGTCTACCTGATGGAAAGTAATCAACGCCGCCCATGAACATCCGCGAAATCAGAAAGATCGCTAATGTGTTGCCGGCTTTTTTAAAAAGAGTACGCTCTACTCTTGAAGGTCCCTAAGTAGGGTTGCCAGTTTAAATTTACCTATAGTCGGGAGCAATCATAAATTTTCATGTTAAACCATGCGACGCTGCGTTTGGCAACAATGTCAATGTGGCAAGTGACATCTGACATTGGTTATCATCATCATCAGCCCATTTAAGTCCCCACTGTTGGGGCACGGGCCTCCCTCAATCACATGAGGGGTAATTGCCATACTCACCACGCTTGGCAGACGGGTTGGCGAGGGTTTTGATATAAATGCAGAGTTTTCCTTCTCTGGGTGCTGATGATCATGTCAGCAGCTTTACCTTAGTCGCCTTTTACGACACCTCGGTAAGAGTGAGGGTGGCCTATTCTACTCTGCCGGGACCACACTCGGCAGAGTAGAATAGGCAGATATTTCTTGATTTTTTAGAATACCGTGTTATGTCCAAGCTAGTTATTGGACCACATTTTTCTTTTTTCGTAACTGGTTGCCTACAAAGAATTATTTTATGAGTATGGTTACATACTCTCTAGATATAGATTCTCAGTTCAGAACTAACAAGAAAGTTTTTCAGTTGACGATTTATAAACCTATGAAATAAAAAAAATACATACAAATATCGTGTATAACGACCGGTTGAGTAGCAAGAATGTTAATTCTTCTTCGGCAACTGGTTGTGAATCTTAGTTGCCTATGTGGCCGGAGGGGATGATGATGATATACCCTGTATTGAGAAAAGAGGTTTTCTTCACGAGTTGTATCAATTTATTAGGTAAAAGTGAAACAATATCTCTGCATCTCATTTTCCAGTCCATCCTGGTCCGCTGGGATCCCCCCCCGGCCCGCAGCCAGCACGGCGCGCTGACGGGATACAAGATCCGCTACCGCGCGCTCGCAGCCGCTTCCGACGCCAGCGCGCCGCCCGCGGCGAGGCGGAAAGCGGATTCGCTGACCACCCCCGCCGACGCCAGGAGGGCCGAGTTGAGGGGGCTGGACATGGCTACTACCTACCAGGTAAGCATAGAGTAACTTATATATACTGAGATATAGGCATCAGTCGGCAAGCCAGTGCTAGCGCCATCTAGAGGAAAACGACCAATCCTCAACGGCTTTGTAGTTCGGCCATCTTCGGGAAACAGTCAGTACAGGCGACGTACAAGATCCGCTACCGCGCACTTGCAGCCATTTCTGATGAAAGCGCTCCGCCCGCGGCGAGGCGAAAAGCGGATTCGTTAACCACATCCGTCGACGCCAAGAGAGCCGAGCTGAGGAGGCTAAACATGGCTACTACCTACCACGTAAGCAACAGAGTAACATATATATACTGAGATCGGGGCATCAGTCGGCTAGCCCGTGCTATCGCCATCTAGAGGAAAACGACAAAAACGGCTTTGTAGTTCGGCCATCTTTGAGAATCAGTCAGGGAGACGTAGAAGATCCGCTACCGCGCGCTTACAGCCGCTTCTGATGAAAGCGCTCCGCCCGCGGCGAGGGGGAAAGCGGATTCTCTGACCACCCCCGCTGATGCCAGGAGGGCGGAGCTGAGGGGGCTGGACATGGCTACTACCTACCAGGTAGGTAACATACAGTAACTGATATATACTGAGATAGAGGCATCAGCTATCTATCTGTCATCTTCGCACTTGACGCGTTTCCGTTGTCGGGGTAAAACCATTACCCGGGCTGCATCTCGCCTATTGTGGCGCTGTGAGCTTGCTCCCTGGGAGAGGAGGTTTCTTCGACCCCGGTTGGGGCCTGCCAGCGGCCCTGTCGCGCTAGTCTGTCTGGGAGGGGGAAGGGGGTAGTCACTGTGATCAGTCAGTCTCTAGGGAGATGTTCTCAGCGTGATCTTTTGCTGACTCATCATTGGGTGAGAGGCATCAGTCGGCAAGCCAGTGCTAGCGCCATCTAGAGGAAAACGACCAATACTCAACGACTTTGTAGTTCGGCCATCATCATCGAGAATCAGTTAGGGCGACGTACAAGATCCCGGGTGAGGCGGAAAGCGGATTCGCTGACCACCCCCGCCGACGCCAGGAGGGCTGAACTGAGGGGGTTGGACATGGCAAGAAACCTTAAACTTGGCACGACTTTGTCTAGATTTCATTACTTTTTAGAGATAAACAATCAGCTCCATCGAGACTTGGCTAGTTTTTTACAGAATGTTTTTGGTGGGATTTCACTTCTTTTTGTAGAAACTATAGAAAATCTTATTAAATAAATCATTATGCCACCAGTCGCGTATAAATGGTATGAGTATATTTTTATGTATAGGAGAACGGTAAATATAACTTGGTAATCTCACATATTTGTATGGTATTACCAAGTCCTTTATGCAGTTGGTTGAACTGAAAAACTGGGCCATTTCGAATAAAATTTTAGTTAGGAGAACAGCAAATATAATTTGGTAATCTCACATATTTGTGTGGGATTACCAAGTCATTTATGCAGTTGGTTCAAATCAGGTACTCCAGATCTTCGATTATCCTAGTTTTTATAGTTTTCCTTCTATATGGCCAAATCCCAACTCTGTGCCAAATTTCAGTTCTCTCAGATTATGGGAAGTACTAGTTCTATTTTGATGATCAAGAGTGAGTGTTTGTCGAAAATGCGAAACTTTGCTTTCGCCTAACTTCGCAACTAACGGCCGCACTCAGAGACGTCATTTAAGCTAATGTTCATTAACTTTAGTATCGGTAGTCTTTATGCGTATCAAAATAAGTGTCAATATTTTTTCTTAAGTAGCCAACTAAGTTAATCAACGACTCTGATTGTGGCAGTAAGTCTGTATGTCACAGACTTGGAATTTAGGATTAAAAGTAGGTTATTATAGCTTAATGAATGACAAACATTTCTGCGTTCTGGTCTTATCCGGAGGTTCCTAGAATAGGAGCCCTAATAATGCGGCGAAATGGTTCCAGTAAAGGATGGTACGGCAGTGTTTGCTTCGCGCCCGACTGTGACAGTCGACGACCCGTTTGGAACAGTGGTAGTGCACGCTGCCTCTGATACAAGGGTTGCGGATTCGATCCCCGCACAGTACAAACATGTGTGTGCATGAACATGTTTGTTTGTATTGGTCTGGGTGTTTGCTATGTATTATAAGTATATATTTACAAAAAGAAAGTATTATATGTATATATTTGTAATCCCACTGTTGATTCTGATATCCGTAACACAGGTGCTTGAGCTACCTATCTCGGAGTCAGATCAATGTATGTGATGTTGTGAAATATTTATTTATTTATTTATTTGTGTGCACGAACATGTTTGTTTGTATTGGTCTGGGTGTTCGCTATGTATTATAAGTATGTATTTGCAAAAAAAAAGTATTATATGTATATATTTGTAATCCCACTGTTGATTCTGATATTTTATTTTATTTTATTCGGAAGACCAACAGCTGTCTTAATACAGTAGCAATTACAATGAATGTCTTAAAGCTAATAACAGGTCTTCACTGATAGAAATAATCCGTATATATCCGTAACACAGGTGCTTGAGTTATTTATCTCGGAGTCAGATCAATGTATGTGATGTTGTGAAATATTGATTTCATCGTCATCGTCAGCCCATATAAGTCCCCACTGCTGGGGCACGGGCCTCCCTCAATCATATGAGGGGTAATTGCCATACTCACCACGCTTGGCAGACGGGTTGGCGAGGGTTTTGATATAAATGCAGAGTTTTCCTTCTCTGGGTGCTGATGATCATGCCAGCAGCTTTACCTTAGTCGCCTTTTACGACCCCTCGGTAAGAGTGAGGGTGGCCTATTCTACTCTGCCGGGGACCACACGGCATTATTGATTAATATTGATTTATTTATTTATATTTATATATAGGGGCCGTGTGGTCCCCGGCAGAGTAGAATAGGCCACCCTCACTCTTACCGAGGTGTCGTAAAAGGCGACTAAGGTAAAGCTGCTGGCATAATCATCAGCACCCAGAGAAGGAAAACTCTGCATTTATATCAAAACCCTCGCCAACCCGTCTGCCAAGCGTGGTGAGTATGGCAATTACCCCTCATGTCATTGAGGGAGGCCCGTGCCCCAGCGGTGGGGACTTGAATGGGCTGATGATGATTTATTTATTTAAAAATATTTACAGTGTGTACTAAAGATTCGTTCCCCGCGTTTCCAGATCCGCGTGTGCGCCATAAACGTGAACGGCTCGGGCCCGTTCAGCGAGTGGGTGACGGCCGCCACGCCGCGCCAGCAGCAGGACGAGACCAGGGTCCCCCCGCAGCCCCCGCCGCTCACCAGTCAGTACACTTCAACATTTTAAAACATCTTTTAAAAATACAATTTTCGTGACTTTAATCATTGGGATAACAGTGGGAGAGCCACGCTTCGGCATGAATGGGCCGGCTCGACCGGAGTAATACCACGTCCTCACAGAAAACCGGCGTGAAGCAGTGCATGCGCTGTGTTTCGCTGCGTGAGTGAGGGTACCGGAGGCCCAATTCAGGGGAAGGGGGGTTAAAAGGTAAGCAGCGCACTTGTGACACCACTGGTGTTGCAGGCGTCCATGGGCGGCGGTAATCGCTTACCATCAGGTGATCCGTCTGCTCGTCTGCCACCTATATCATAAAAAAAAAAAAAATTGATCTGGAAAGGGCTATGCTCGAAGTATCTCTGAAGGACCGCATCAGAAATGATGTAATCCGACAGAGAACCAGAGTCACCGACATAGCCCACCGAATTAGCAAACTGAAGTGGCAGTGGGCTGGTCATATTAGCCGCAGAACTGACAGCCGTTGGAGCCGTAAAGTCCTTGAGTGGAGACCGCGACTCGGTAAGCGTAGTGTAGGACGCCCTGCGACAAGATGGGATGATGACATTCGAAGGCTGGCTGGTGTGGGCTGGATGAGAGTGGCCGAAAATCGGGAGCAGTGGCGTGCATTAGGGGAGACCTATGTCCAGCAGTGGACGAGTGTGGGTTGCTGATGATGATTATGAATCATTGATCGGGCAGGTGACATAGAACCAGTTACCCAGTCCACTAACACCTCCACTCAGTGGCCCAATTTGTTTAGTTTTTCCATTTTTTGCAATAGCCCTACATCAACCTGGGACTGTCCTTGGCTACACTTCCATAGTGTATACTGGGAGAGTCGCCAGCTGGTGTCACATCACATTAGACTAAGAGACTAAGTCTACGTGTTCGCTTCGGCCCCACGCACGCCGCCCAAAAGTCCGGGATATAATTGCCCGTGGTTGTGGAACGATTGACAAAAATAATAATAATAATTATTCATTTATTTCAGGCAACAAGATAAATTTATTTATTCAAGTTACAGAGTCCATAGGTGTTAGTAACAATATTACCTTACAAACTATGTTAGTACATATTTCTAGCAGTAACATAATATTAAAAACTCCCTTTATTTTTCTTCTTCTAAAAAAAATAAATTAAATTAAATTTATTTAAGATAAACAGCACTGTGCGGTGTTTCGCTGCGTGAGTGAGGGTACCAGAGGCCCAATCCGGGAGAATGGGGGTTTTAAAGGTTGGCAGCGCCCTTGTGACTCCACTGTTGTCGCGAGCGTCCATGGGCGGCGGCAATCGCTTACTGTGGGGGGAATCACACTTTTTGATGATGAGAGGGTTTCAGGGATGATAAATCAAACCGCTCCGTTCGAGTGCTGCTGCTACACTGATTTTTAATGATTGTTATTTTTTAACGATTGTTAAAGAATAACAGTCGTTAACAAAATCAACTCGCGGCGATGCCGACAAATAAAGGCGCCGCCACACATGCATGATTGATACGCTTAAGGCGTCGCTACGTAATAATATTTTACACAAATGTACGATGGCTCGTACACTTACCATCAGGTGATCCGTCTGCTCGTCTGCAACCTATCACATAAAAAACATTTCAAGAAGGGACTAGATCCAAATTAAACTATTTGGTTCTTCAAAGTCGATATGTCGGTATGCTGTGAAGTGCTGTGTACAAGCTTATGTAACATATTTTTTTATTAGAATAGCCAGACATTTGGCCACAATCTCACCTGATGGTAAGTGATGATGTGGCCGAGAATGGATCATGCCTGTCTAGTAACAGCCTATTCATTCTTTTCTTGAATAAGTTCAGATCATAGCGTTTAGTGAACACATCTTCCGGCAGAGAGTTCTATTCCTTAGCTGTACGCAACATGAATGTACCTTTGAACCGTTTGGTACGTGTTGCCGGTATTTCTACCACATAATCCAGGTGGTAGCCCCTTCTCCGTCTCGTGTCCCGATGATGAAAGGGGGCCGGTGGAATTAGATTATGTACAACCCGTGCGGATAAAGAATGGGATCTATTCACTTCTCGCTCGCACACTATTTGCGTCTATAATCGCACTCGTGGGGTGCGAGTGCATCTATTCACTTCTCGCTCGCACACATATTTGCGTCTATAATCGCACTCGTGGGGTGCGAGTGCATCTATTCACTTCTCGCTCGCACACATATTAGCGTCTATAATCGCACTCGTGGGGTGCGAGTGCATCTATTCACTTCTCGCTCGCACACATATTTGCGTCTATAATCGCACTCGTGGGGTGCGAGTGCATCTATTCACTTCTCGCTCGCACACATATTTGCGTCTATAATCGCACTCGTGGGGTGCGAGTATAGACGCAAATATGTGTGCGAGCGAGAAGTGAATAGATGCGCCGCCATTTCTGATCCCATTCTTTATCCGCACGGGTTGTAGTTAAATATATTTTTGTTGATTTGGTTCGATTCGCGGTTGCAGCGCGCGCGGGCCGCGACTGGATCAGCGTGTGGTGGTCGGAAGGCGGCGGCGCGGTGCTGACGCGCGGCTGGTGGCTCGGCTGGGGCCGCGGGGTGCCCGACGACCACGCGCGCGAGCTGCCGCGCCAGCTGCACTCGCACGTCATCCGCGGGCTCGGTGAGACACACGCACACACTCGCGCGCGAGCTGCCGCGCCAGCTGCACTCGCACGTCATCCGCGGGCTCGGTGAGACACACGCACACACTCGCGCGCGAGCTGCCGCGCCAGCTGCACTCGCACGTCATCCGCGGGCTCGGTGAGACACACGCACACACTCGCGCGCGAGCTGCCGCGCCAGCTGCACTCGCACGTCATCCGCGGGCTCGGTGAGACACACGCACACACTCGCGCGCGAGCTGCCGCGCCAGCTGCACTCGCACGTCATCCGCGGGCTCGGTGAGACACACGCACACACTCGCGCGCGAGCTGCCGCGCCAGCTGCACTCGCACGTCATCCGCGGGCTCGGTGAGACACACGCACACACTCGCGCGCGAGCTGCCGCGCCAGCTGCACTCGCACGTCATCCGCGGGCTCGGTGAGACACACGCACACACTCGCGCGCGAGCTGCCGCGCCAGCTGCACTCGCACGTCATCCGCGGGCTCGGTGAGACACACGCACACACTCGCGCGCGAGCTGCCGCGCCAGCTGCACTCGCACGTCATCCGCGGGCTCGGTGAGACACACGCACACACTCGCGCGCGAGCTGCCGCGCCAGCTGCACTCGCACGTCATCCGCGGGCTCGGTGAGACACACGCACACACTCGCGCGCGAGCTGCCGCGCCAGCTGCACTCGCACGTCATCCGCGGGCTCGGTGAGACACACGCACACACTCGCGCGCGAGCTGGCTCCGCTCAGTGTCCTAATGTCTATACCATTTATGATAGTCGCTGAAAACCAGCGTCGGGGTTGGTCTCTTGGATCAGCACCGACAATTGCTGATCGACCGCCTACTTGGCACATACAGGGATAATTTCGTCCTATTTTTTCATTTATTATTTATGTCTATGTTATGTTCTAATTGACTTTCCTTGTTTTGTATTGTCCCAAAAAAAGTAATCATTCATTAATACATTTATAAAACAATAATTTTAACAACAAACGCCAAAGTTTGTATGGAAACCAAAAACCCACGTTTCTGTATGAATTAGGGTTGCCGATCAATAATCGACACTCGGTAGTCTATTGATTGATAACTTTAGTATCATCTAAATAGTAACGATAGGATATTACCGGATGCTCGCACGTAAAAACTTGTTGAAACGCAGTCATCTGAAATCATTTATTGACCGTAAAAGTAGGATAAATGATGACACAATTCACCAGAAATTGACATGCAAAGTGTGACAATAATAAATTAATAAACTTAAAAATAAGAAAATAGATTATTATAATGTTAGCTTTTGCGTTTACAGCATAGAATAATTATTAATTATATATTTAATTTTAAACTTTGCATTATACAAATAATTAATGTACACGGAACAAAACGCCGTGCACCCCCAGCCCGCTTGTGACCACGGCCGTTGTAACGCGGTCGCAACGTCAAGCTGTGAGTAGGTATATGCTACTACGAATATGTACTTACATATAAATGTAACCGAGTTTTGTCCCGTGTACATTAAATATTTTATGGCAATAAAAACTATATTATGTCAATGAATACAAAATTGTATCAAATATAAACATTCACAAGATACCAAATAAATAACTGTTCGGACACTATTTAAAAAAATATTTATACAGGGTGTATTTAGTGGACTGGACATTAGTATACTCGACTTAGACTTTCAACCGGAAAAAGTTAAAATTTTTGCACATTTTTTTGCATACAAAATGACCGACCCACAGAACAGCCGAATGAAAAACTTTAAAATAAAGACTACATTAAGGCGACGGGTAGCCCTAACTAGCGACACCATTCGTTTCGGTCTCCAGGTTCCGCGCCCAGACTGTGTGGTGCATTATTATACGCAGGTGTGTGTGGGTCTGAATTATGTGTCAATGTGGGTGAGTGACTGTTGTTCGTTTCAACAGTGATTCTGTCTTAGAATAATTAAGGTAACGGGTAGGGCACACTAGCGACGCCCATCGATTTTAATTTTTAGCTACTAAACCGGATCTATATTAAACAATGTCGGGGTTACAACCTCTCGGCAAACACTTTTAACCATGCACAAATGTTGGGTCCGTTTTTGTACGCGAAAAATTGATTACCGCCAAAATCGGCCACTTTTAGCGTGAATCAATTTTTCGTGTACAAATGTTGGGTCCGCATTTGTGCATGGTTTTTTAATAAATAGTATAAGTGTTTGCCGAGAGGTTGTAACCCCGAAATTGTTTAAAATAGATTCGGTTTAGTTGCTAAAAATTAAAATCGATTGGCGTCGCTAGTGTGCCCTACCCGTCACCTTAAGTGTTTGAAACTGTTACACCCTCCTCAATTCCTCATCTTATCTTATGATTCCCGGTTGCGTCTAAAGCGGTCGCTCTGGAGCCCGGGGTATACTTAGACCATGATTCAGGATTTGGGGAGTCTATTACAATGAAGCGACTGTTGTCTGACCTTCGCAACCCTTTACAGGGAACCAGACCAATTGAATCATGGTTACACGTTTCAGAAACTAACAGAATCGTACAGGTTTCCCTAGGATGAGTTCCCTCTCCGCCGAGCGGATGGTAGAAAATGCACATGGATTTGACAAATCCAGTGGTACACTCTCGCATTCGAACCACCAGTGTTGTCCATTCCTTAATACAGACAGCCACACATGAAGTCACATGTGAAAAAATTCCTCAATTATACATAACGTCCATTTTATCCAGCGGGGTCTAAAGAAATCGTGACGTCAGCATCGCTGACGTCACCATTTCCATCACTTGGCTCACTCATTGCAAACAATAAAACTCAATGCTCGAATACACTTATTTATTCCACCAACACAAAATCTTATGCTCTAGACACAACCTAGGCTACCTTAAATACCTATCTAAAGTAATACAATTTGTACTCACAGGGTGTAGTTACGTCTTGCACTACCAAAATCTCCCACAGTAATGTCCACAAACCACTGAACTGAACACAAACCAAATATTGCGCTTGGCGGTAAAACGAGTAATCAAAACATGACTTTTATTTAATAATTGTAACGTAATAATTTTATCACAATATTGAAATAGATCTGTAAATTCAGGAATATTTTTTATAAGCAAACGTAAGCCTTCAGTTTAATTTTAATCTGAAATTCAGTTGGAACATCCGCCGACCATTTCAGAAATGGCGGCAAGTGTTTAGCTAATAAAATTACTAGATTAATAATTATTACGGTATCAAAATAAATCTCTAAATTCCTAAAACGTTTATAGAAGTAGGTTTAAGCATTCAGACTAATTTTAATCTAATTATCAAATGCAACTTCCGTCACCCATTCTCATAATGGCGACGCGTATTCCGGAAGGCTAAGCAAAATTAAATTTGTTTATGAATTTAGGACAGCTAACAGATATTACGTTTAAACTTATTCATTGTTCATGATAAATCAATAAAAGCATTTTAAATCAATTATTTTAACCTAATGCGAACATTATTACGACATACAAAAGCAACAGTAAAAAAACGTTATGTTGAGAATCGATAAGAAAATTTACAGATTCGTATGCATTCACGTGTGGCTGTCCGTACATTTTAAATTCTAATATTTATCCGAAAGCGAATTATATACCACCTACATACAAACGTCGCAACTTTAATTATTTAATGGCTTAGAAAAATAACTTCTATTCAATTAAAGAATACTTAGATTTAAAAATAAATGAATGCATGTTTAACTGGTAAATATTTTGACATATGTAATGTTATAATATTTTAAATTAGCATTGTCATAAGTAAGCTTAGACAATTGTCTAAGTAAGTAAGATATACTTGACTATGCATGATTTCTACGAAATCAGTGCCCCATATTCTTAAAAAACCATCTTTTCTCTACTTAAGAAAGATGAATTCTTTTCTTATAAGAATCTTTCTTAAAATGCATATTTCTGAAACGTACCACTAGATGGCGTTAGCAGTACTTTACAACGCACATGCGTTTCGATTTTCCGGATTCATAACATCCTGGGAGGCTAACGTTAAGGTTACCCTATTAACTTCTAATTTCTTCTGTCTTTTAATTTTTGACGACACAGTGTCGTTCACTGTGTTAAGTAAATTAAGATAAATATTAAATTATATATGTGAGTAAAATTTAAAATTACAATTTTTACTTATTTATTTAAAACACCCTAAGTATATATAAGCAACATGCACTTTATGCGACAGTACGGCTAAATATAATTAAATTATATTATTATCGATTTTTCAATGTGCATTATTTACTTAGTTTTTTTGTGTGATTGAATAGTAATTAAATACAGTACGGTTTGTGATCACCAATCCGCTTTTGGCAAGCGTGGTGATTAAGCATAATTCCATCATAGTAGCGATGACTTGATTTCTATGATGGAGCCTTTGCCCTGCAGTGGGACAGTTTATAGGCTGATACTTTCAGTAAGTACTTTTAATAATTTAACAATAAGTTTTAATCTTATATTAGTTACAATACCATCGCGTGGAAATCTGAACTAAATAACAAGGAGACACTCAGCTACTAGTGATGTGATCGTAGAGATTAGTGTTGTGCAATGTGCATAGCTAGCTGTCGATTTCGTTCTGCTTACAAATAATGAAATGTTATAGATAGATAGATAGATATACTTTATTACACAAAATACACTACTTAAGTATAGCCATTGCAGAAATTTTGTGTACAATTTCGGCGGTCTTATCGATTTTTAAAAGACAACCTTCGGGTAAAGGTCATTTAATAGTTATCAACTCATCGATAAAATATTTTGGATATAATTGGTTCACAATCATATTGTAACTATTTTGATTATGATATTTAATATAAAAAGTATAAGTGTTTGCCGAAAGTTCGAATTTTATTGAAATAGATAGTAATTAACTAACAATTTGAATCAATACTCGCGTTACCTTTCGCCTCAAAAGAGAGAATTAGTCGGTACGAAGTTCCAAGTCAACGAAACACAGATTTTTTTATGTGATAGGTAGCAGACGAGCAGACGGATCGCCTGATGGTAAGCGATTGCCGCCACCCATAGACTCGTGACCCCAGTAAAGTATTGTTAAAATAAAAACACTTTTTATAATATGAATGATTCATAATTTGCTTGCTGATTCAGAATGTCAATTTGTAGAATAGACTCAAAAATCTATAGTTCCAAAACTTACCGCTAGATGTCGTTAGTAATACTTTCTATCGCACATTGGTTTCGATTTTCCGGAACTATAAGACCCTGAAAGGTGTCGCTTGTGGTAACTATCAACTTCCATTATTTTTTAATTATTCTGATTTTTGTAGAGCACGGTGCCTTCATTGTGCTTAGATATTTTATATTAGAGACAGATATTCATTCAATAAGGCACAGTAACAAAATACAAGTATATTGTTTTAAACTTTCATGGTCTCTAACATTAGAATAGTTATCTACGAGATTTCTACCATGTACCTTATTTTTGAGTTTCCGATATTTCGGCACTGTTGCAAGCGGCATGGTCACGGAGTAACTGAAGTGTTTGCGGGTAAGATGTTACTGGCAGACAAATCGGTCTACCCTCCTTCGCAGTGTTTTACTACGCGCACCTGCGGTAGCATTAAGGTACATGGTAGAAATCTCGTAAATAACTATTCTACAATACAAGTATATATACAACAACAGACAGTACAATAAGGCGGTCTTATCAGTATTAATATTTGTTTGATGATCTGATCTATTTGTTTGAAACGTAAAATATTTTTAATATTTTACGTTTTATTGGCATGATAGTAACTTATGTAATAACTTAAGACAGAAGGTTTTTTTTTATATTAAATAGGTTTGCACTTGACCTCATTTCACCTGATGGAAAGTGACAATAAGGTCTAAGATGTAGCGTGCTTACCCAGAAGAAGCCTATTCACTCTCGACTTAAAGACACCCAAAGTGTAGCTCTCTGGGAATACAGAAGCCGGCAAGTTGTTCCATTCCTTAGCAGTTCGTACCAAGAAAGAAGAAGCGAAACGCTTACTACGAGCTGGTGGAACTTGCACAGTGTAAGGGTGGATTCCTGTCGTCTTCCGTAATGTCCGGTGGTAGGAGAAGGTGGTATCAGGTCGTGAAGCTCATTCGAACACTCTCCAAAATGCATCCTATAAAAAACCGATAGACAGGCCACTCTACGTCGGTGAGCGAGGCTTTGGGATTTACCCTTCACTAATTCTGCGTCACCAACTAACTTCATAAGTAAAGGTCGAGTTTAAGTAGAGACTAAAGAGCTTAATCGACTTGCTATTACACGTCGGATTCTCGCATTAAAACTGTATAATCTCAAATTTTTTTTTTACAGGAATTTTTATGGTTTGACGTATAATATTTTTGAAAATAATGGTCTCATTATTTTGAAAAATATTACACATTCTTTTAATTTTAGCTAGTTATATTATCTGTCTTTCAAATTTAAATTAAATTATGTAATAGCCGAAACGTAGGTAAAAAAATTGTCGTTTTGAGTTTTAAGAGTTTTCCAGCTAAAATGTTTCTTAATTTTTACGATATAATTTGAATAAGAATATTTAATTTATGAAATACGATTAATATAAGGGAAAATATAGTAGTATTACAGTAAAACAATGATATTTTATGAAACATTTATTTCTCTCAGTACTGTTATGAAATTATTCCACTAATTATGTATTATTACATAAAAATATTTTCTCACAAAAACTTTACAATTACAGAATTATACAATTTTAAATGGAAAATTTATTCAAACTTTGCTACACATTTACAGCAATAAGTATTTAATTTCGAAGTTTGTATTGTACTAATGAAATAGAACTAAGCGTTCATGATGATACAATTTTCGTTTTTGTATAGTTTTGAAGAGACACAATACATGCACTGGTCGGTCGCTTGAACGTAAATTACAAACTGTATCGTATTGTTTAGTTTTAAATTGGCTGAAGCGAGACAAATTCTCACTTCAGCCAATTTGAAACTAAACAATGCGCCATCTAGCGCGAGTTTGTTGAGCTACGCTGCTTTGTCAGTGTTTAAGAGAAACATATTGGTGATACCAACTGTTTCCGCGTAATAACTTAATTTCGAATATTTTCGGGAATTGTACACTTTTAACGCGAAGACGCGATGTATCTCACAACTTTTAAGGTAGAGAGACTGAGCTGCGAGACTTGTGTATTTTTACAGGATGTTTTTGACGGCATCTCACTTATTTTTGTAGTCTTGTTTTTTGGTACCATCTACAGCGAACTTCCTTAAAAACAAAGTGCTGAACACAATCCTTTTACTACAGTTATAAGGTTTGCACGCTGTACTCCTCAAGTAAAGATTACTTCTATTTAGAGCAAACTGTACCTCTTTTTACACGTGCGGCCTGTGGGCTGATTATACGCAGAGGGCGTACGGGGCCCTCCGTGTTCAATACAATAACGCCTTCAGGAGGTTAATACCTAGGATTAAGATGTTACCTAACAATATATGAGTTATTGACTTGAAATAAATGATTACCAAATAAGACAGTAACAGAATACCAGCGTCATTGCTTTCAAAGCTAGGACACAATGCTGAGTGGCCACCATTTTAGTAGCATTTAAGTTCTAGTATGTTAATGTTAGTCTTAAGGTGACGGGTAGGGCACACTAGCGACGCCAGTCGATTTTAATTTTTAAGCTTCTAAACCGGATCTATTTTAAACAACTTCGGGGTTACAACCTCTCGGCAAACACTTATACTATTTATTAAATAACCATGCACAAATGCGGACCCAACATTTGTACGCGAAAAATTGATTATCGCCCAAAGTGGCCGCTTTCGCGTACGCGTTGGAACCAATTTTTTTGCATGGTTATTTAATAAATAGTATAGGCCGTGTGGTCCCCGGCAGAATAGAATAGGCCACCCTCACTCTTACCGAGGTGTCGTAAAAGGCGACTAAGGTAAAGCTGCTGGCATGATCATCAGCACCCAGAGAAGGAAAACTCTGCACTTATATCAAAACCCTCGCCAACCCGTCTGCCAAGCGTGGTGAGTATGGCAATTACCCCTCATGTGATTGAGGGAGGCCCGTGCCCCAGCAGTGGGGACTTAAATGGGCTGATGATGATGATGATGATAAGTGTTTGCTGAGAGTTAAGTAGATCCAGTTCAGTAGCTAAGATTTAAAATCGATTGGCGTCGCTAGTGTGCTCTAAATATATATTTTTTTGTTTTCTTAATTTATAAATCGAAATTATGAACAAAAATGGCAAACTAATAGGTTATGTTTCGATGCACATCCATGCAGCAAGAGGGCGCGCGCACGTATACGTGCGGCTGGCGCTCGCTTGAGGGCATTCACCTTATGTGTGGCGCTATTTTCCTATGAGAATGTTGTTCAGTTTCATGGGCTTAAGACACCCTTACCCACCCTATACCCTCTCCCGTATAACTATCCACAACTATATATTATTTTCTATTATATAGTAATAATGTTTCAAGAACTGCAAAGGTAACCTTGTAATCCTATACATTTACATGGGATTACAAAAATATTTATGCGGTTGGTGTACTTAGAAAACTGGACCGAAATTACAAAATATTTTAATTTTCCCATGATTAAGACACCGCCTTATTGTACTGTCTGTTGCTGTTGTTGTATCATGCTTGTATTTATTATTTTTGTGTCATAAAGAAGATCTATCTATCTATCTAACTATCTAAGGCCACTAAATTCTATTTGTATTCTAAATTTGCCGTTTAGCCGTGTGTTTTCCGGCAGAGTAAAGAATAGCCACGCTCACTCTTAACTAATAGGTTATGTTTCGATGCACATCCATGCAGCAAGAGGGCGCGCGCACGTATACGTGCGGCTGGCGCTCGCTTGAGGGCATTCCACCTTATGTGTGGCGCTATTTTCCTATGAGAATGTTGTTCAGTTTCATGGGCTTAAGACACCCTTACCCACCCTATACCCTTCTCCCGTATAACTATCCACAACTAGTAATATTATTTTCTATTATATAGTAATAATGTTTCAAGAACTGCAAAGGTAACCTTGTAATCCTATACATTTACATGGGATTACAAAAATATTTATGCGGTTGGTGTACTTAGAAAACTGGACCGAAATTACAAAATATTTTAATTTTCCCATGATTAAGACACCGCCTTATTGTACTGTCTGTTGCTGTTGTTGTATCATGCTTGTATTTATTATTTTTGTGCAATAAAGAAGATCTATCTATCTATCTAACTATCTAAGGCACTAAATTCTATTTGTATTCTAAATTTGCCGTTTAGCCGACTCTTACCAGGTGTCGTAAAAGGCGACTAAGTAAAGCTGCTGGCATGATCATCAGCACCCAGAGAAGGAAAACTCTGCATTTATATCAAAACCCTCGCCAACCCGTCTGCCAAGCGTGGTGAGTATGGCAATTACCCCTCATGTGATTGAGGGAGGCCCGTGCCCCAGCAGTGGGGACTTAAATGGGCTGATGATGATGATGATGATGATGATGATTCTAAATTTGAAGCTTCTATGGCTGCTAGTGCCTTAGTATTACTGATGATGATCGGTGAGTCAGTCAGTCAGTGAGTGACAAAATCCAGGAACTTTAATTGACTGAAATTATAAAGGTACCGTGTTTATATAATGTCTGATTAGTTACTGCAAATTCAGGCTTCTTATTTTATCCACAACGAAATTATAGTTAGGTCGACAATAGCCTGAATTGCTTCAAGAAAAGGATGGTACGGCTCGACTTGGCGGGGGCACTACCGGGCCCCCAGAGTATTAATCACGCATGTGGGCCGGTCCCTTTATTTGTCGGCATCGCCGCGAGTTGATTTTGTCAACGCATCATTCTTTATACTATAAAAGTATCAGCCTATATACTGTATCACTGCAGGGCAAAGGCCTCCATCATAGAAATCAAGTCATTGCTAATATGATGGGATTGGGCTTAATCACCACGCTTGCCTAATGCGGATTGGTGATCACAAACCTGAGCAATGTTCGAAAAATTTGAAACATAATTTTTGCTCGACCTAGGAATTGAACCCAGGACCCTAGGTTTATACTGTAGCATAGTTATAAAGAATAAATCAGTGTAGCAGCAGCACTCGAACGGGGTGGTTTGATTTATCATTCCTGAAATCCTCTCAGCATCATCACAAAAGTGTGGTCCCCCCACAGAGGACACGGTATCACACTGGTCAAGCCGGCCCATTCATGCCGCGACAAAATTTTAAACATACATAATAAATAAATAAATAAAATACTAAAATGTTGGGCCGTGTGGTGCCCGGCCCAGGTAGATAGGCCACTCACTCTCTTACCGAGGTGTCGTAAAAAGCGACTAAGGTAAAGCTGCTGGCATGATCATCAGCACCCAGAGAAGGAAAACTCTGCATTTATATCAAAACCCTCGCCAACCCGTCTGCCAAGCGTGGTGAGTATGGCAATTACCCTCATGTGATTGAGGGAGGCCCGTGCCCCAGCAGTGGGGACTTAAATGGGCTGATGATGATGATGATGATGATGATGATTCTAAATTTGAAGCTTCTATGGCTGCTAGTGCCTTAGTATTACTGATGCATGACGGTGAGTCAGTCAGTCAGGAGTGGACCAAAATCCAGGAACTTTAATTGACTGAAATTATAAAGGTACCGTGTTTATATAATGTCTGATTAGTTACTGCAAAATTCAGCTTCTTATTTTATCCACAACGAAATTATAGTTAGGTCTGTGAACAATAGCCTGATTGCTTCAAGAAAAGGATGGTACGGCTCGACTTGGCGGGGGCACCTACCGGGCCCCCAGAGTATTAATCACGCATGTGGCCGGTCCCTTTATTTGTCGGCATCGCCGCGAGTTGATTTTGTCAACGCATCATTCTTTATACTATAAAAGTATCAGCCTATATACTGTATCACTGCAGGGCAAAGGCCTCCATCATAGAAATCAAGTCATTGCTAATATGATGGGATTGGGCTTAATCACCACGCTTGCCTAATGCGGATTGGTGATCACAAACCTGAGCAATGTTCGAAAAATTTTGAAACATAATTTTTGCTCGACCTAGGAATTGAACCCAGGACCCTAGGTTTATACTGTAGCATAGTTATAAAGAATAAATCAGTGTAGCAGCAGCACTCGAACGGGGTGGTTTGATTTATCATTCCTGAAATCCTCTCAGCATCATCACAAAAGTGTGGTCCCCCCACAGAGGACACGGTATCACACTGGTCAAGCCGGCCCATTCATGCCGCGACAAAATTTTAAACATACATAATAAATAAATAAATAATAATACTAAAAATGTTGGCCGTGTGGTGCCCGGCAGAGTAGAATAGGCCACCCTCACTCTTACCGAGGTGTCGTAAAAAGCGACTAAGGTAAAGCTGCTGGCATGATCATCAGCACCCAGAGAATGAAAACTCTGCATTTAGATCAAAACCCTCGCCAACCCGTCTGCCAAGCGTGGTGAGTATGGCAATTACCCCTCATGTGATTGAGGGAGGCCCGTGCCCCTGCAGTGGGGACTTAAATGGGCTGCCGATGATGATGATGAATACTAAAAATGTTTTTATTTTCCACAACAATATTAAAAATGCTTACGCGACTAACGTTAGTAAAAGTGCAGCTTAAGTATAAGTTTAGAGCTTAAAATAAAATAATACAAAACAGAAACTAAATAAGAACCAAGTTAAAACTGATTAGTGCAAGCATACAAATATTATGGGGGACTGGAGCCTAAGTTAGGTTACACTGTATTTCAAGTCTCCAGGTTCCGCGCCCAGACTGTGTGGTGCATTATTATACGCAGGTGTGTGTGTGTCTGAATTATGTGTCTATGTGGGCGAGTGACTGTTGTTCGTGTCAACAGTGATTCTGTCTTAGAATAATCAAGGTAACGGGTAGGGCACACTAGCGACGCCCATCCATTTTAATTTTTAGCTACTAAACCGGATCTATTTTAAACAATTTCGGAGTTACAAACCTCTCGGCAAACACTTATACTATTTATTAAATAACCATCCACAAATTTTGGGTTCATTTTTGTACGCGAAAAATTGATTCACGCTAATAGTGACCGCTTTTGGCGGTAATTAATTTTTCGCGTATAAAAAAGGACCCAACATTTGTATATAAATAAATAAAGAAATATTTCACATCACATACATTGATCTGACTCCGAGATAGGTAGCTCAAGCACCTGTGTTACGGATATCAGAATCAACAGTGGGATTACAAATATATACATATAATACTTTTCTTTTGTAAATACATACTTATAACACCCAGACCAATACAAACAGATATGTTCATGCACACAAAATGTTTGTACTGTGCGGGGATTGAACCCGCAACCCTTGTACCAGAGGCAGCGTTCACTACCACTGTTCCAAACGGGTCGTCAAATATAGTTATCTAATAAATAGTATAACGTGTTTGACAAGAGGTTGTAACCCCGAAATTTTTAAAATAGATCCGGTTTAGAAACTAAACATTAAAACCGATTGGCGTCGCTAGTGTGCGTCGCTAGTGTGTCAGCTAAAGTTGCACTAAATAAATTGTAAGTGTATCTTTGAATCCCCAGAACCCAACGCGGAGTACGTGATCTCGCTGCGCGGCAGCAACGCGCTGGGGCTCGGGCCCGCCGTGTACGCGACCGTGCGCACGCGCGCGCCGCCCGAGGCCGACGCCGAGGCCGAGGCCGACGACGACGACGACGAGGACGAGGACGACGAGCCCGGGCCCGCTGACCTGTTGCCGCCCGTCGGGCTTAAGGTACATCTAGCGGAGGTTGTTGACAAATAGGAGAACGTATGCGGTGCACGCCGTGTGTCATCGGCTCAGGGTGGGGCACTCATGAGTTTAGGGTGAGACAGTAATGGGCTCAGGGTGGGGCATTCATGGACTCAGGGCGAGGCAGTCATGGGCTCAGGGCGGGGCAGTCATGGTCTCAGGGTAGGGCAGTCATGCGCTCAGGGTGGGGCAGTCATGCGCTCAGGGTGGGGCACTCATGCGCTCAGGGTGGAGCAATTAAGGACTCAGAGTGAGATAAGTCATGGGCTCAGGGTGGGGCAGTCCTGCGCTCAGGGTGAGGCAGGCATGGGTTAAGTGTGGGGCAGGCATGTGCGCAGGGTGGGGCGTCAAGGACTCAGGGTGGGGCAGGTGTGGTCCCCGGCAGAGTAGAATAGGCCACCCTCACTCTTACCGAGGTGTCGTAAAAGGCGACTAAGGTAAAGCTGCTGGCATGATCATCAGCACCCAGAGAAGGAAAACTCTGCATTTATATCAAAACCCTCGCCAACCCGTCTGCCAAGCGTGGTGAGCATGGCAATTACCCCTCATGTGATTGAGGGAGGTCCGTGCCTCAGCAGTGGGGACTTAAATGGGCTGACGATGATGGGGAGGGGTCATCGAAGTAAAAAAAAACACCTTAACGTTCGCGCGCGAAAGCCGCGGGGCGGAATCGGAACGGAACATTCACTGTTTTAGACATTTTAGATGTTTCACTTTAAGAAAAAATAAAATAAATTGAACTTGACTTACGCTTCCTCTTAATTGAACGTGTGGCCGTAAAATTTCTGTACTAAACGTTTTAAAACTTTTGGCAACTATTTTAAGGAAAAAACAAACGAATTTGGGGAAATTTTACAAACTAGATCTAGCAACACTGCCATTGACTGACCGGATAGCGCAATTGGTAGTGACCCTGCCTCTTACGCCAAAGGTCGTCGGTTCGATCCCCACCCCGGACAAACATTCGTGCGATGAGCACTTGTGTTTGTTCGGTGTCTGGGTGTAATATATGTATTTAAGTATATATTTGTGTTCCTCTCTTGTCTGATATCTGTAACACAACTGCTTAAGCTACTTAGCAAGGAATCAGGTCAACGTATGAGATGTTGTGAGAATTATTATTATTGTTTTAGGTGATAATGCTGAGCGGCACTACCGCGGTCGTGTACTGGACGGACCCCACACTGCCCAAAGGACAGGTAACATAAACATTCATATCAAGCTGTTTGACAACCTACAAGAAAGCGAACACAGAAACTCAATAATAATATTAGGTCTTATAGTTGATATTTTTATAGCAATCTTTTGCAATTTATTCTTAAGTTAAATTTCTTCGGCTTAGTAACGCGTTCAGTGGTCTAATTGGTAGAACATTCACCCGGATCGTGAAAGGTGTGGGTATGTTATTTACTTAAGAATATTAGGTCTTTGCACGCCGTGTGGTCCCCGGCAGAGTAGAATAGGCCACCCTCACTCTTACCGAGGGGTCGTAAAAGGCGACTAAGGTAAAGCTGCTGGCATGATCATCAGCACCCAGAGAAGGAACCGTGCAGCAGTGGACGTCTATCGGCTGAAATGATGAATATCTATCTATCTATCTATCATACAAACTTCAATCCCTTTTTCACCCCCCCCCCCCCCCCCCCCCCCCCATAAGGGTTGAATTTACAAAAAATTAAAATTGCTAGACCCCCATACCGCGTTTCATCCCCTATTTATACCCCTGTAAGGGTAATTTTCCAAAAACTTTTGATGAGTTATATTTAATTTCCAATTATAAATCTAAATACCAATTTTTTACATTCCTAACATCAAAGATGGCGGACTTTCATACAAACTTCTAACCCATTTTTACCCCGTTAAGGGTTGTTTTTTAAAAATCCCTTCTTAGTGCTCATTTTTAAGTTTCTAGGGTCAGTAGTTAGGGCTTTGGGTCCATTCCTAGTTACTTCTTAGTCACTCAGGTTCTCCTTTGATACACAGTTATTTTTATCGTTTACATCCCGAAAACCTCATTATAGGTATCATGAATGAATTCCATTTAGCATGTTAGATCAACAAAATAAGCGACGAATTCCATACAGTATTCGCTTTTTAGATTTTTGGTTGCATTTTAACTAAGTATAATTAATAAAGACGGGAATTAACACTAAATTTATTATGTGATACAACATTATGTACTCACATATTTTGCTCGACGTTTCGTCTACGTGACCACGGCCAATAAATACATTATTGCCGGATATTCTATTTTTTATATTTAGTGTATATGTTACAGCCAAAGTAATAAATCTGGATATTATGTATAATGGCTAGCCATTATGCATAATATCTACTCAGTTTGGTTAAAGTGATAATGGACACGAAATTAATCACATTAACTAGCTATTATATATAATATCTTTGATGACTTGGATAATGTAATAAAACACGTAGATATGCGTTTAAGATTATAAAATTATATTTCAATTTGCCTTAACTAATCATAAAGATTATTATTTAAAAAATTAAAATAACATAAGATAGTATTTTCACGTCAATTAACATTGTCATAAAGTTATTTAACTTTAATTTATAAAGTAAATTTAAAGCTCACTGGCTATAAAACATAAAAATAAAAACACAGGGATCAACACCCAATAAAGACAAAAATAATAAAGTTTTTAAAACGAACTGACATTGCCTTAAGCATACCTAACTTATCATAATGATTATTTTAAAAATTTAAAATAACAAGATAATAATTTCACGTCAATTGACATTGTTATAAAGTTATTTAACTTTAATTTATAAAGTAAATTCAAAGCTCACTGGCTATAAAGCAAAAAATAAAAACACAGGGATCAACACCCAATAAAGACAAAAATAATCAAGTTTTTAAAACGAACTGACATTATTAACCAGGTCATAATGATTATTTATTCTTACAAGTAAGGCTCTTGTGACATTTTGAGTTACACATGAGGTTTGACTTTTTACATTTACACCTATTTGAAACGCATTCTCTAGTACAGTTGCAATGCTGAAATCCTTGGCCGCCAAGATGTGACTCTTTTTTTGCACATTCCCTGATGGCAACTTCATGTTGAGGAACGGTATCTATTGTAAAAAACGTTTCTTTGCAGACAGTGAACTGATTCCTTGCGTAAAGTTGATTTAGAATCCCATGCTTAGTGCCTAACTTGTACATTCCTTCTGTCTCCTGAGAAATTATAACAGCCATAATGTTTCTGTCATCGGCTTTGGCGCGGTCTACATCAGGAATTTTTACCACTACATTATCGCCTGTATTAGCAGCAGGATATTTAAGCGAAGATTGAGCTAACATTTTATCTGCTTGTTTTTTCATCGATTGTCCAACAAATTTTCTGATGTTTCCTAAATCTTGTTTCTTTTTATCGAGAGCAATTACTATTTCTTGATGACTTTGCGTTATATTAGATGGATCTGTAGTATTTCCTTGGTTTTCGGTCTCAGTATCAAGTTTTCCTGCCAGGTTATCTAAATTTTCATTTTGCGAATCAGCGTTTAAAGTTGTAGTATTTTCTATTCCATCATCTACATTAATCACAGCTTCGGTAATATTGGATTCGGTTTCCTTCTCTTCATTCAACTGGATTTCGTCTTCATTTAATATATTTTCTAGCTCTTCTTCTGTTGACAGGTCAACCAATGCATCTTTAGGAAGACTATTTAATCCGACTTTAGCTTTGCAGCCAAACATTGCTTCGTAAGGGCTACGATTTATCCCTGCGTGATATGCTCTGTTCTTCATAAATTGAATAAAGCGTAATCCTTCAGACCATTTCGTCGTCTTGTTAGATTCCAGCCAGGTTCAAAGCATCTTCTCTACGTCTTGGTTAGCCCTTTCAACAGATCCTTGTGATTGAGAGTGTCGGGGTTTACCATGAACGATTTTTAATTCCGGCCACATCGCACAGACTCCTTTAACCACATTGTTAGCAAATTCCCTCCCATTATCGCTTTGCAAAATACTAGGCGCTCCGAATGTAGTAAAAATGTCTAATAAATGATACGCTACCTCTTCTGCTCGCTTACTTTTTAGGGAACGCAGCTGCACGAATTTTGTTAGGTGATCTTGATACACCATGATGAATTTATAATCACCATCACTCTGCGATTGCATATCTATGAGATCCACTTGGCACCTTGAATTAAGCTCGTTGCTGATAATCGGTTTTACGACAAGACCTTTTCTTGGCAAATTTTTCTTTTTCTGACAAGATTCACACAGATTCAAATACACTATGACTAGTTCAGCAGTTATATTTTTATATCTTAATTTTAACTCTTTCATCATTCTAACTCTGCCGCCGTGTCCAATACTAATATGACAGTCGTGGATTATTTGAAAGGTTTCGTCCAGGTGGGCATAGTACATAATAGGATCACCTTCATTTTTTACCGGAATTATTAGTTTTTCTGAAACTCCAATTTTGACGACATCGTATCTTGCTAAGCGTTGATAATCTTCAGGTGTTTTCTTAGTAATCTTGTTCTTACATTCTTTTACTTTTAAAATTAAAGACAGATATTGATCATTTGTAAACAACTGATTATTTTTTCCTTTACTTGCAATAAGAACAGTGATAATTTCATAGAAACGTTTTTTCATTTCATCTGCCATCATCAGACACGGAGACGAATGTAAATACTCGCGGAAATTCCGGCACACACAGCGCGACCTCTCATTACAAGACGACAACAAACACTATTGCGTCAGCCACTAAATGACGCCGATCACGCCACGCGGTAGCGGGATGAAGAGCGGGAGGGGTAACAAGCCGGCTAGACCTATTTATTACTTTGGCTAACTTTGACACGCTATTATGAATAATGTCCAGACAAAGTGATTAATTTATTACTTTGTCTAGTGAATTTGGCCATTATACATAATGACCAGTCATTATGTATAATAGCTATTTAATCACTATGACTGTAACATATATACAACGTGTTATTTAAATAGCGCAAAATCTCTCGGATGGTAGCTCAGTCTATGAAACTGAACATTTTTGACTTTTCATCGATCAGCGCATCAAGCCAATTTGTATGAAATCGGTCCCATAGTTAAAGATGTTCAGTTTCATGCGCTGAGCTACCACCTGAGAGGTTTTGCGCTATCTAAATAACACGTTGTGTAGTTAGATTGATTTGACTCGCCGTGTGGTCCCGGCAGAGTAGAATAGGCCACCCTCACTCTTACCGAGGTGTCGTAAAAGGCGACTAAGGTAAAGCTGCTGGCATGATCATCAGCACCCAGAGAAGGAAAACTCTGCATTTATATCAAAACCCTCGCCAACCCGTCTGCCGAGCGTGGTGAGTATGGCAATTACCCCTCATGTGATTGAGGGAGGCCCGTGCCCCAGCAGTGGGGACTTAAATGGGCTGACGATGATCCCATAGGTTTTGATTCCCTTAAAAATGTCGAAATATACCTTTGTCTGTAAATAGACGAACGTATTTTTTTTACTGAATTGAGGAGTTTCATTTTTCAGGATTTTAAGAGACCATTGACCTTAGTACAGTTTAAATTTGATATCTTCACTCGTTCCCCAGCAGTGGGGACTTAAATGGGCTGATGATGATGATGTAGTTAGATTATTATTTCTCAAATAGTATTTTTGCGGCTAAGCCCGAACATCTAGGAAGTAAAGTGACGTGGTGTTGTGGTGTGTCGTTGCGTACAGACGGCGACGGACGGGCGTCGCTACGTGGTGCGCTGGGCGGCGGCGGGCGCGGGCGGGCGCGCGCGCAGCTACAACGCCTCCGACCTCAACTGCATGCTCGACGACCTGCGCCCCAACACCCACTACGAGTTCGCCGTCAAGCTCATCAAAGGTAGGCTACAACGCCTCCGACCTCAACTGCATGCTCGACGACCTGCGCCCCAACACCCACTACGAGTTCGCCGTCAAGCTCATCAAAGGTAGGCTACAACGCCTCCGACCTCAACTGCATGCTCGACGACCTGCGCCCCAACACCCACTACGAGTTCGCCGTCAAGCTCATCAAAGGTAGGCTACAACGCCTCCGACCTCAACTGCATGCTCGACGACCTGCGCCCCAACACGCACTACGAGTTCGCCGTCAAGCTCATCAAAGGTAGGCTACAACGCCTCCGAACTCAACTGCATGCTCGACGACCTGCGCCCCAACACGCACTACGAGTTCGCCGTCAAGCTCATCAAAGGTAGGCTACAACGCCTCCAACCTCAACTGCATGCTCGACGACCTGCGCCCCAACACGCACTACGAGTTCGCCGTCAAGCTCATCAAAGGTAGGCTACAACGCCTCCAACCTCAACTGCATGCTCGACGACCTGCGCCCCAACACGCCACTACGAGTTCGCCGTCAAGCTCATCAAAGGTAGGCTACAACGCCTCCGACCTCAACTGCATGCTCGACGACCTGCGCCCCAACACGCACTACGAGATCGCCGTCAAGCTCATCAAAGGTATATTGAAGACTCCGATCTGTGGGTAGTGAACGCTGCTTCTGGTGCGAGGGTTGCGGGTTGGAAGCCCGCACAGTACAAACATTTGTTTGCAATCCATTAGGAGATGGGTTAGAAAGTCGGCGCCACGAAAGATGTCCCGCGGCTAAATCTAGTGTAAAAACTAAAGTCTCAGGTTCTTATTTATAAATGTTTGTTATTCTTTTGTTAACCAACACGGTGTTTTAAAACAGTTTTCATTTCTTTTTCAAGTTTTTATGATTTTGTTTTAGTTTAAAATGTCAAAATTGCTCTATAACGTTTCCGTTAGCTAACAAAGGTGTCCATGGGCGGAAGCAATCGCTTATTATTAGGTGATCTGCTTTTCTGTCACCTATCACATTAAAAAAAAGGCTTGTGAATTAAGTCACTTGTGTTTAACTCGGCGTGGATTCTAATTTGGAATATCCCTAGCTAATGATGTGTATTTTTAACCCCCGACGTAAAAACGACGGGGTGTTATATGTTTGACGTGTTTGTGTGTGTGCGTGTGCGTGTGCTTGTGCTTGTGTCTGTCCATGGCATCGTAGCTCCCGAATAAATGAACAGATTTTGGGGAGGTGTGTTCTTAGCCATGATGGATAAAAATCGATCCAAGATGGCCGCCGTCACAAAGATATGGATTGTATGTTTTAACACAACTAACACAATATGGGTATTATATAACAGGGCTTGAGGAGCAGAATGTATTTTTATTGTGGCAAATTTCAAATCCAAGATGGCCGCCATCACAAAGATATGGATTGTATGTTTTAACACAACTACCACAATATAGGTATCATATAAAAGGGTTTGAGTAGCAGAATATATTATAATAATAATAATTCTCATAACATCTCTTACGTTGACCTTCCGTACTAAGTAGCTTAAGCATTTGTGTTACAGATATCAGACAACAGAGGAACACAAATATATACTTAAATACAAATATTACACCAAGACACTGAATAAATACAAGTGTTCATCGCACGAATGCTTGTCCAGGGTGGGGATCGAACCCACGAACTTTGGCGTGAGAGGCAGGTTCACTACCAATTGCGCCATCCGGTCAGTCATTACAGGAGTAATGTACAGTTAAAAAAAACGAAAGGTTTTTTTTTACATTATAGCGGACAAACGAGCAGACAGCACACCTGATGGAAAATGATCATCTCCGCCCATGGACACCTGCAACACCTGAGGTATCACATATGCGTTGCCAGCTCTAAGAAAGGAATAAACCCTTTTCTTGAAGGTCACCAGGTCGTATCTGTTCGGAAACACCAGTGGCGTGAGAGGCAGGTTCACTATCAATTGCGCCATCCGGTCAGTCAGTATTAAAAAGTGTTTCGAATTCTAGATTGCCGCCGTCGGGGGTTTTGTAAATGTTCAGTTTTGTTTGACATATCTTATCTTATCTTATCTGTTAGGGGCCATTTTTATGGGGCACGTCGACCCTAAGGGATCTTTTGTACCTCCCCTTTCTTTTGCGCTCTTACTCACGAAAGATTCGTTTCATCAGCATCACGATGTCTTTCGGATTGAAGTGCCTGTAGTCTCCTGGTTTAGGATAAGACACATTCTGCCTCTGGCTAGTGAGTCGCATTCACATAAAAGATGTTCTATGGTTTCCGTCTCCTCCTTGCATGCTCTGCAGTCGCTGTTCGATGTCATGTTCATCTTCATCAGCATTTTGTTCGTTGCATAATGCCCTGTTAACGCTCTGTTTGACATATAGTTGATTAGATGTGATTGTTGGTGTGGCAGGCGGGCGTGAGTCGCAGTGGTCCATGCTGGTGTCGAACACGACGCTGGAGGCGGCGCCGTCATCCCCCCCGCGCGAGCTGCGCGTGTCCCCCGCCGCCCCCCCCGCGCGCGCCGCCGACCTCAGCTGGGCGCCGCCAGCGCGCCCTAACGGGGTCATTACAGGTAACGTTACACGATATTGCCACTTGCTTGCATTACAACAAACCGACCAACCACAAACTGGATACCTTGAGTGTCCGAAAATCGATTTATAAGGTCTATAGATTATGGAGGCGCCAAATAGCGCCACTTGTTAGGTACTGTAGCATCTCGGCACGCGGCCAAACGGGGTCATTACAGGTAACGTTACACGATATTGCCACTTGTTTGCATTACAACAAACCGACCAACCACAAAACTGGATACCTTGAGTGTCCGAAAATCGATTTATAAGGTCTATAGATTATGAAGGCGCCAAATAGCGTTTGTTAGGTACTGTAGCATCTAGGCACGCGGCCAAACGGGGTCATTACAGGTAACGTTACACGATATTGCCACTTGTTTGCATTACAACAAACCGACCAACCACAAAACTGGATACCTTGAGTGTCCGAAAATCGATTTATAAGGTCTATAGATTATGAAGGCGCCAAATAGCGTTTGTTAGGTACTGTAGCATCTAGGCACGCGGCCAAACGGGGTCATTACAGGTAACGTTACACGATATTGCCACTTGTTTGCATTACAACAAACCGACCAACCACAAAACTGGATACCTTGAGTGTCCGAAAATCGATTTATAAGGTCTATAGATTATGAAGGCGCCAAATAGCGCCACTTGTTAGGTACTGTAGCATCTCGGCACGCGGCCAAACGGGGTCATTACAGGTACAGCTTGTACAACCTGTGCGGATAAAGAATGGGATTAGAAATGGCGGCGCATCTATTCACTTCTCGCTCGCACACTATTTGCGTCTATACACGCACTCGTCGGGTGCGAGTATCTGATCCCATTCTTTATCCGCACTGGTTGTACCACGTTTATAAGTTACATCGGCTAAATTCCTCTACGCACAAGTGTGAGCTTTAACCGCTAAAAGACGTCACTTTAAAGTGCCAATCAGTTTTCAGAGCACTCCCCTTGATGTCAAGCCTGCTATCGGGATCCTTGGTGTCGAAATTTCGAGCGATATCCAGTTTCGCGGTCATCTGGATGACAAAGCCATAATAGCTTCAAACAAACTTGGTGTACTTAATGTTTACGTTTAAATAAAAGCTTCAATTACATAAAAGTACTTTTTACAATTACAGAAAATTTACTTGTCCACACTGGTGGCCAATGCAAGGCAAAGGAAAAAGATTAAGGCGTTAATAACTTTCCATCAGATGACTCACTTGCTCGTTTGTCCGCCTGTAGCATAAAAAAAAAGAGGACGACCATTAACCAGATGGGCTAACGACATAGACAAAGCGGTGGGTAAAACCTGGCGAGCACAGGAGGAGGGCTATACCCTGCAGTGGGATCATCATACAGGCTGATAATTAATTTGTTTGTCTCAAAAAACCTACTTTTCTAATTTTCCTGTCCTGTACTTGTGGTTCCAGGCTACGTTATCATGTACCTAGCTCAGCGTGGCGGAGGAGAGGAGTGGACCGCCGTGGCTGTGGTGGGGGACCGCCTGCGCGCCCGGGTGGACCGGCTGCGGCCCAGGACCACGTACCAGTTTAAAGTGCAGGCCAGAAATGCGAAGGGATTGGGCCCGGCCACGCCCGCTGTGCCTTACACTACCGCCATGGGTGAGTAATATAAAATGATAGTTATTTTTGATATTTTTAGTTGAAATATATTAAATCAATAAACTATGTGCAATACAAATTGACGAATACACTCGACATAATGGTAGAAAGAGAGTAACATATAGAAAGAAAGAGAGTCATATATAGGTAGAAAGAGTAACGCAGCTAGCAAGAGATATACTGACAGAGTAATATAGAGAAAGAGAGAGACAAGAAGAGAGAAAGAGAGACATAGACAGAAAGAAGGAGATAGATACAGAGTAAGAAAAAGAGAGAGAGACAGATAGAAAGGAAGAGACAGACATTTGAAAAGAAAGACAGTCATGTACAGGGTGAATTTGAAATCATTGGCATCCTTTTAAAATAAGAACCTACTAGTGATTCATAGTACTTTCCCCAAATATGAGGCAAATCCGTTAATACAAAAACTGAAATTTTTAAATCCAAAAAATCATAAGAAACACTATGCCGATGGTCAATAATACATTTTAAAGTAAAAATAAGAGATAATATTTAAATACAAAAAAATAAAAATGAACAATAAAAATTCAAGTATCAAACAAGTTTACTTTTCTTCACAAGTGCGCCGACAAAACGCGCGCGCTCTTTTTTTTGCCTAGATTCATTCAAGTTCGCACGCATCAAACAAAACGCCTTTAACACACACACCCCTGCGCCCGCGCCCCGTCCCGGACACCCCTTTCGTCGCTTTTCGGCACGCGCCAATCAGTTCCGCATTGTCTAATAAGGTGTGATGACGCACGTCGCCTCTCCGGAACTATCGCGCGCGGACCTTGACTGGACAGGATTGCAGTGGATTGGATTTTTTAAGTGTGGTGTGCTTTTAACAAAGTGTCAATAAAATGCCTCCAACGCGTGGCACCGTGTGTCCAAAGAGTTGGCGAGCACTTCGAACAATTATTAAAGTCCGTGTAAGTGAGCGACTGACTATCTTTAAATTATTGTACATAGCATATTTGAACTTATTATTGTGATTGTGATTCCAACTTTTTAATTACGACAAATAATACGTTATTTGTTAATAGGTAAGTTTGTTACGACCTTAGAATAATTCTAAGGTCGTAACCTTACAATTACACAAACTTACCTATTTCTTTGCAAGCAAATCTGAACTTTCTGACCTATTAGTTAAGCAAAATTTTCGGTGCAACAGGTATTACTCTAACAAATTTACGAAAGGTAATAAGTGCTCATAACATATCAAACGAATCAATTTGATGAACGAACGAATGAATTTTGAAAACTGACGAATCGAGACCATTTTAGGGAAATTCTCAGATTGCGTTTCTCACGTCGTTTCCTACCGCGCACAGTAAAACTGTGGAACCAGCTGTCATCCGTGGTGTTTCCGAACAGATACGTCCTGGTGACCTTCAAGAAAAGGGTTTATACCTTTCTTAAGAACCGGCAACGCATATGTGATACCTCAGGTGTTGCAGGTGTCCATGGGCGGAGATGATCATTTTCCATCAGGTGTGCCGTCTGCTCGTTTGTCCGCTATAATGTAAAAAAAAACCTTTTCGTATTTTAACTGTACATTACTCCTGTAATGACTGACCGGATGGCGCAATTGGTAGTGACCCTGCCTCTTAACGCCAAAGGTCGTGGGTTCGATCCCCACTCTGGACAAACATTCGTCCAACGAACACTTGTGTTTGTTCAGTGTCTGGGTGTAATATATGTATTGAAGTATATATTTGTGTTCCTTTGTTGTCTGATATCTGTAACACAAGTGCTTAAGCTACTTAGTACGGAATCAGGTCAACGTATGAGATGTCGTGAGAATATTGTTTTTTAATATCTAGTTTTAAGTTTTTATACGTATGTTTTGTTGTAACGGTGATAGTAATGATTAATTAATAAGTTGATAATTTGTTACTGCAGAATCGGGTGAAGGTGGAGGTCTCGCGTCCGCCACGTCGGCGTGGCTGTGGGCCAGCGCGGGCGGCGCGTGCGCGGTGCTGGCGCTGGCGGCCGCACTCGCGCTGTCGCTGTGCTGCAGGCGCAGCCGCCCGCCGCTGTCGCCCGACACCAGGTAGCTAGCCGAGTGATGCCGCGGCCTCACAGACAGCCGGCGCGAAGCAGGCTCCGCTGTGTGTAGCTGAGTGAGCACTCGCGCTGTCGCTGTGCTGCAGGCGCAGCCGCCCGCCGCTGTCGCCCGACACCAGGTAGCTAGCCGAGTGATGCCGCGGCCTCACAGACAGCCGGCGCGAAGCAGGCTCCGCTGTGTGTAGCTGAGTGAGCACTCGCGCTGTCGCTGTGCTGCAGGCGCAGCCGCCCGCCGCTGTCGCCCGACACCAGGTAGCTAGCCGAGTGATGCCGCGGCCTCACAGACAGCCGGCGCGAAGCAGGCTCCGCTGTGTGTAGCTGAGTGAGCACTCGCGCTGTCGCTGTGCTGCAGGCGCAGCCGCCCGCCGCTGTCGCCCGACACCAGGTAGCTAGCCGAGTGATGCCGCGGCCTCACAGACAGCCGGCGCGAAGCAGGCTCCGCTGTGTGTAGCTGAGTGAGCACTCGCGCTGTCGCTGTGCTGCAGGCGCAGCCGCCCGCCGCTGTCGCCCGACACCAGGTAGCTAGCCGAGTGATGCCGCGGCCTCACAGACAGCCGGCGCGAAGCAGGCTCCGCTGTGTGTAGCTGAGTGAGCACTCGCGCTGTCGCTGTGCTGCAGGCGCAGCCGCCCGCCGCTGTCGCCCGACACCAGGTAGCTAGCCGAGTGATGCCGCGGCCTCACAGACAGCCGGCGCGAAGCAGGCTCCGCTGTGTGTAGCTGAGTGAGCACTCGCGCTGTCGCTGTGCTGCAGGCGCAGCCGCCCGCCGCTGTCGCCCGACACCAGGTAGCTAGCCGAGTGATGCCGCGGCCTCACAGACAGCCGGCGCGAAGCAGGCTCCGCTGTGTGTAGCTGAGTGAGCACTCGCGCTGTCGCTGTGCTGCAGGCGCAGCCGCCCGCCGCTGTCGCCCGACACCAGGTAGCTAGCCGAGTGATGCCGCGGCCTCACAGACAGCCGGCGCGAAGCAGGCTCCGCTGTGTGTAGCTGAGTGAGCACTCGCGCTGTCGCTGTGCTGCAGGCGCAGCCGCCCGCCGCTGTCGCCCGACACCAGGTAGCTAGCCGAGTGATGCCGCGGCCTCACAGACAGCCGGCGCGAAGCAGGCTCCGCTGTGTGTAGCTGAGTGAGCACTCGCGCTGTCGCTGTGCTGCAGGCGCAGCCGCCCGCCGCTGTCGCCCGACACCAGGTAGCTAGCCGAGTGATGCCGCGGCCTCACAGACAGCCGGCGCGAAGCAGGCTCCGCTGTGTGTAGCTGAGTGAGCACTCGCGCTGTCGCTGTGCTGCAGGCGCAGCCGCCCGCCGCTGTCGCCCGACACCAGGTAGCTAGCCGAGTGATGCCGCGGCCTCACAGACAGCCGGCGCGAAGCAGGCTCCGCTGTGTGTAGCTGAGTGAGCACTCGCGCTGTCGCTGTGCTGCAGGCGCAGCCGCCCGCCGCTGTCGCCCGACACCAGGTAGCTAGCCGAGTGATGCCGCGGCCTCACAGACAGCCGGCGCGAAGCAGGCTCCGCTGTGTGTAGCTGAGTGAGCACTCGCGCTGTCGCTGTGCTGCAGGCGCAGCCGCCCGCCGCTGTCGCCCGACACCAGGTAGCTAGCCGAGTGATGCCGCGGCCTCACAGACAGCCGGCGCGAAGCAGGCTCCGCTGTGTGTAGCTGAGTGAGCACTCGCGCTGTCGCTGTGCTGCAGGCGCAGCCGCCCGCCGCTGTCGCCCGACACCAGGTAGCTAGCCGAGTGATGCCGCGGCCTCACAGACAGCCGGCGCGAAGCAGGCTCCGCTGTGTGTAGCTGAGTGAGCACTCGCGCTGTCGCTGTGCTGCAGGCGCAGCCGCCCGCCGCTGTCGCCCGACACCAGGTAGCTAGCCGAGTGATGCCGCGGCCTCACAGACAGCCGGCGCGAAGCAGGCTCCGCTGTGTGTAGCTGAGTGAGCACTCGCGCTGTCGCTGTGCTGCAGGCGCAGCCGCCCGCCGCTGTCGCCCGACACCAGGTAGCTAGCCGAGTGATGCCGCGGCCTCACAGACAGCCGGCGCGAAGCAGGCTCCGCTGTGTGTAGCTGAGTGAGCACTCGCGCTGTCGCTGTGCTGCAGGCGCAGCCGCCCGCCGCTGTCGCCCGACACCAGGTAGCTAGCCGAGTGATGCCGCGGCCTCACAGACAGCCGGCGCGAAGCAGGCTCCGCTGTGTGTAGCTGAGTGAGCACTCGCGCTGTCGCTGTGCTGCAGGCGCAGCCGCCCGCCGCTGTCGCCCGACACCAGGTAGCTAGCCGAGTGATGCCGCGGCCTCACAGACAGCCGGCGCGAAGCAGGCTCCGCTGTGTGTAGCTGAGTGAGCACTCGCGCTGTCGCTGTGCTGCAGGCGCAGCCGCCCGCCGCTGTCGCCCGACACCAGGTAGCTAGCCGAGTGATGCCGCGGCCTCACAGACAGCCGGCGCGAAGCAGGCTCCGCTGTGTGTAGCTGAGTGAGCACTCGCGCTGTCGCTGTGCTGCAGGCGCAGCCGCCCGCCGCTGTCGCCCGACACCAGGTAGCTAGCCGAGTGATGCCGCGGCCTCACAGACAGCCGGCGCGAAGCAGGCTCCGCTGTGTGTAGCTGAGTGAGCACTCGCGCTGTCGCTGTGCTGCAGGCGCAGCCGCCCGCCGCTGTCGCCCGACACCAGGTAGCTAGCCGAGTGATGCCGCGGCCTCACAGACAGCCGGCGCGAAGCAGGCTCCGCTGTGTGTAGCTGAGTGAGCACTCGCGCTGTCGCTGTGCTGCAGGCGCAGCCGCCCGCCGCTGTCGCCCGACACCAGGTAGCTAGCCGAGTGATGCCGCGGCCTCACAGACAGCCGGCGCGAAGCAGGCTCCGCTGTGTGTAGCTGAGTGAGCACTCGCGCTGTCGCTGTGCTGCAGGCGCAGCCGCCCGCCGCTGTCGCCCGACACCAGGTAGCTAGCCGAGTGATGCCGCGGCCTCACAGACAGCCGGCGCGAAGCAGGCTCCGCTGTGTGTAGCTGAGTGAGCACTCGCGCTGTCGCTGTGCTGCAGGCGCAGCCGCCCGCCGCTGTCGCCCGACACCAGGTAGCTAGCCGAGTGATGCCGCGGCCTCACAGACAGCCGGCGCGAAGCAGGCTCCGCTGTGTGTAGCTGAGTGAGCACTCGCGCTGTCGCTGTGCTGCAGGCGCAGCCGCCCGCCGCTGTCGCCCGACACCAGGTAGCTAGCCGAGTGATGCCGCGGCCTCACAGACAGCCGGCGCGAAGCAGGCTCCGCTGTGTGTAGCTGAGTGAGCACTCGCGCTGTCGCTGTGCTGCAGGCGCAGCCGCCCGCCGCTGTCGCCCGACACCAGGTAGCTAGCCGAGTGATGCCGCGGCCTCACAGACAGCCGGCGCGAAGCAGGCTCCGCTGTGTGTAGCTGAGTGAGCACTCGCGCTGTCGCTGTGCTGCAGGCGCAGCCGCCCGCCGCTGTCGCCCGACACCAGGTAGCTAGCCGAGTGATGCCGCGGCCTCACAGACAGCCGGCGCGAAGCAGGCTCCGCTGTGTGTAGCTGAGTGAGCACTCGCGCTGTCGCTGTGCTGCAGGCGCAGCCGCCCGCCGCTGTCGCCCGACACCAGGTAGCTAGCCGAGTGATGCCGCGGCCTCACAGACAGCCGGCGCGAAGCAGGCTCCGCTGTGTGTAGCTGAGTGAGCACTCGCGCTGTCGCTGTGCTGCAGGCGCAGCCGCCCGCCGCTGTCGCCCGACACCAGGTAGCTGTCATACAGTCACTTGTACCGTGGCGGTCAAAACATGTTTACCAGTTTTGAAATTTGATTCTATATCACACTTTTTGCAAGTCAAAAATGCCATATCAAGTTTTTTTTTAGTATTTATTTATTAAATACAAACACAGTACTTATTACAAAATCTGCCAAACTGCGGAACAGTTTGTCGGCAGTAGCTCTCGTGGATGCTGTACACAGTTCTTAAGGTGACGGGTAGGGCATACTAGCGACGCCAATCGATTTTAATTTTTAGCTGCTAAACTGGATCTATTTTAAACAATTTCGGGGTTACAACCTCTTGACAAACACTTATACACACACATAAGACACATAAGGAGAAGAAGAACACAGAAGCAGCCATAAAAAAACCTAATTTCTTTGAAATGACATGACATTTGTCATAAAACTGTCAGCTGTCATATTATTAAAAAGATCCCATATATATGGTATCTATCTCTATATATATTTTAATAATATTACAGCTGACAGTATATCTATGATCAATATTATTTAATATACATATAGAACTTATCACCTACATGTGTGCGTGCGAATATGGTCCTTAGCGTGATAAACACTTTTTGACCGCGACCGTACATACTGAGATAGAGGCATCAGTCGGCTGGCCAGTGTTAGCGCCATCTAGAGGAAAACGACAAATACTCAACGGCTATGTAGTTCAGCCACCTTCGAGAATCAGTCAGAGAGACGATTAAATAAAATATAAGAAATGATTTTCTTTGCTATTTTAAATAATATTTATTTTTTAATTTTATTGGAAACAAAATTTCTAATACCTTCAAGTTCTGGTTTATTTCAGGGTCGTTTCGCTTAGTACTTTTCCTTAGCATGCGAAAAATAGTTCAGCGTATTTCGTTAGATGGAAGTTGTAAATTGCAAAAAGCAAATGTTAGCTTTTAAAAAACAATCAAACAGTTCGACTTTGTTGTTGTTGTGCACAATTATTAAATAAATAGTTTAAATGTTTGCTTGAAGACTGGAGCTCCGAAATTGTTTAAAATAGACCCGATTTAGTAGTTTTTTTTTTAATATAAATAAAAATATTTCACATCACATACATTGATCTGACTCCGAGATAGGTAGCTCAAGCACCTGTGTTACGGATATCAGAATCAACAGTGGGATTACAATTATATACATATAATACTTTTCTTTTGTAAATACATACTTATAATACATAGATAGCTCCCAGACCAATACAAACAGATATGTTCAAACACAAATGTTTGCAGCAGTTAATAATTGAAATCGAATGGCGTACGCTAATGCGGCATACCCGTCGCCTTAAGCATTCGAGCGTAAATAACTATTTATATTTTTTATTTATACATAACTTCTGTTTTTTTTTCAGCACGTATCAAAAGTCGTCGGCCTCGGCAGGCATCAAACCCCCGGACCTGTGGATCCACCACGACCAGATGGAGCTCAAGCACATGGACAAGAGCCTCCACAGCTCTGCCAGTAAGAGTACGACACGCATATATTACCTTAGCTTTGTATGTTAAGCCGTTGGACCCACCATTTAACTGACACTAGTATGGAGTAGCAGACCTTTCCATCATCATAGTTTTTTTATTCTCTTATTTTGGTTTTACATGGTTATAGGTATACAATAAATTATCACCTGAATGCCATCTTCGCGAAATGCCAACTGCTCGCAAACAGCCTTCTTCTCAAAATGCCTAATCTTGAAATGGCATTCTTTCTAAATGTAAATATTTTTGGCCTAGGGGGAAACTCGCCCAAAAAAGTTCGTTCTTTCACCTAAGAATACCCACATCGCGAATGCCAACCGCTCGCAAAATGCCAACTTCGCGAAATGGTCGCAATGTCAACTTCTCATACTAACAACTTAAAAAAGCAAACTCCGACTATCAGTTCCACTGACAATAAATATGAAACTCGTTTGAATAAAACTCGTCCCACAATTTCAATTATTTTTTGCTGGTCTCTGTTGTAACTATAATATAGTATGCCTAACCTTACCTTACCCATTTTTTTGTGATAATAATATATACCAAAATGTACAAAGCAAAGAATATTGTTTGGGTTAGGATTTTATTTTATTTTCCCGGGTTAGATGCCCGGGTCGGACCAAAAAATTTGTACCTAAGTTTTCGATAAGAAATTCCTTAAGATATCGATCTATCGATAAAAAAATTGATTCTCTCACACACGCACACGTACACGCGCGCACACGCCCACGCCCACGCCCACGCGCACGCGCACACACACAGAGAGACACGTCAAACTTATACACACCCTGTCGTTTTGCGTCGGGGGTTGAAAAAAGACTATTGAATCAAATGATGAATGTGCCAGGTGCAAAACTGCATAAAAACTTTTTGCTCGATCTAATATAAAATTTTAGCTAGGACGAAACGAAACTGAAAATGCAAGTTGGACCAATAGATGTGTCCAGAAGTGTATTATAAATAAATAAATAATAAATAAATATTTTCACAACATCACATACATTGATCTGACTCCGAGATAGGTAGCTCAAGCACCTGTGTTACGGATATCACAATCAACAGTGGGATTACAAATATATACATATAATACTTTTCTTTTGTAAATACATACTTCGCACCCTTAGTAAAATAACGACCTAACTCAAAATTTTAATATTGATGCTAAGTGAAAATAGTATCGGCTAAAATCCAGGGATGAAAGGTCTTCTAACTCTTGAGTTAAGTAAATAGGTACACTCACATATGAACACGAGATGAAATTTGAAGTGCGTTATTCACTCAAGACTACTCAAGAATAAATTGCAAAGAATTGCTATAAAAATATCAACAATTTTGAGTTAGGTCGGTATTATACTAAGGGTGCGACTTATAATATATAGATAACGCCCAGACCAATACAAACAGATATGTTCATGCACACAAATGTGTGTACTGTGCGGGGATCGAACCCGCAACCCTTGCCCCAGAGGCAGCGTTCACTGCCACTGTTCCAAACGGGCCGTCGTAAATATGTTCACACCACAGAAATCTTCAAAGAGCTCATAACATGGAATTATACAGAGACTGAGCAGTTCCTTAGGATTCCAGTTTAAAAATTAATTTTGTAATCCTTTTTTTTTTAATTTATTTTTTCATTCACTCTAGAATTACTATGATATGTAGCATTTTAATTTGCCATTCTTTTGAAATTTTTAAAAAACTTTTTAATTGTATTTCCTCCTAAATCAATATTGGAAATCATGGATATGGTCCTCGCAGGACAGGCTATGCCTAGTGCGAGGTCCACTGTCTATATCATTGTTTGTTGTATACTTGTGTTTACTTAATTTAATGTTCGCCTGTCTTTGTGTACCTTATTGTTACCGCTTAGCTTTAAGTAAATAAAAAGTTTTTATTTTATTTTTTACCCGACTACGGCAAAGCAAAAGGAGGGTTATGATTTTGACAGGCTATGTATGTATGTATGTATGTATGTATGTATGTTCATCTGTTTCCACGTAACTTCTTAACTACTTATCAGAATTCGACAAATGACATATCATTATAAGCGTCTTGATCGTCCGCTGGTTATAGGCTATATGAAGTTTCACAAAATCTAATGTGGCGCCCTCTAGCGGACAAAACATACAGAGTAAAAAAATAAAGTTATGATAAATATGCCGTGTTTGGTATCATTTGAAAGCGCTTGACTTGTACATTTTGAATATATATATATATATATATTACTAGCACTTGGACACCAAAATAGTACAAATAAAATAAAAGTAAAAAACGTCGCTGAAAAAGTATAAAACAAGCCTTCGTTGTCAATTTATGCAATATTCACTATGTAGAGATTTTTTGTCGTAGTTGGGTTTTAGTTTTTTTACTTTTATATTTTTACTTGTTCCCAGTCTCGGCGGGCAGCGTGGACGCGCCCAGCGCGCTGGCGTCGTCGACGCTCACTCTGCCGCGAGCTCCGCCCGCCGACTACGAGCCGGCGCGGCCCAACCCCGCCCTGGACCCGCGCCACTACGTGCCCACCTATGTCGGTTAGTACATAGGCCCTTTATATATATACTAGCTTTTGCCCGCGACTTCGTCTGCGTGTAATTCAAATAAAAGCAAGGTCTTATAGATATCTTTATAAATTATAGCCTATGTGTTATTCTGATCTATAAGCTACATTACTGTAAATTTTCATTAAAATCCGTTTAGTAGTTTTTGCGTGAAAGAGGAACAAACATCCATCCATACATCCATCCAAACAAACTTTCGCCTTTATAATATTAGTAAGGATAGTAAGGATAAGGATTTCGGCACAATTCTAAAATAAGGTACATGGTAGAAATCTCGTAAATAACTATTCAAGTTCATCTTTTGTTTATACATCGTTTTTTTAGGGTTCCGTAGCCAAATGGCAAAAAACGGAACCCTTATAGATTCGTCATGTCTGTCCGTCCGTACGTATGGCACAGCCATTTTTCTCCGAAACTATAAGAACTATACTATTGAAACTTGGTAAATAGATGTATTTTGTTAACCGCATTACAATTTTTACACAAAAATTGGAAAAAATAAAAAAATGGGGGGTCTCCATACTTGAAACTGAAACTCAATTTTTTTTTTCAATAAACCTATACGTGTGGAGTGTCTATGAAAATGAAAAAAAATGAAAAAATCTTTATTTACAATCACAATTTACACATTTTGCTACGAGTGATTGGGACCACCTATTAAGTATGCGCAGATCTATGGATAGGTCTTTAAAAATGATATTGAGGTTTTTATCGTCATTTTTTTCTAAACACAATACTTTGCGCAAGAGATGCTCCCAAAGTGGTAAATTGTATGTCCCTCCTCTAACTTCTATAATAAATGAATTATAAAACTAAAAAAATATATGATGTACATAATCATGAAAACTAACAACGAAAATTGGTTTTAACTAGATATAGTAAGTAGTTTTTTTATAATACGTTATAAACCGCAATTTACCTTCCATATTATCTTTACTGTGCTGCTACGGAAACCCATTCATGGGGTGAGTCCGACTCGCACTTGGCCGGTTTTTTTTTATCGTATACTTACATCCCGAAACCTCATAATAGTTGATCGTTCATCAGCACCCACACTCGTCCAACTGTGGACATAGGTACTCCCCTAATGCATCTCCACTGCTCCGATTTTCGGCACTTCTCATCCAGCACCCAGCCAGACTTCGAATGTCATCATCCCATCTTGTCGCGAGGGCGTTCCTACACTACGATTCTTACCGAGTCGCGTCTCCTACTCAAGGCTTAACGGCTCCACGGCTGTCAGTTCTGCGCTAATATGACAGCCAACTGGCCATTCAGTTTGCTAATTCGGTGGCCTATGTCGGTGACTCTGTTTCTCTGTCGGATTACATCATTACTGGATGCGTCCTTCAAGATACTCGAGCATTGTCCTTTCCATAGCTCTTTGCGCGACTTTGAACCGGTGGACTAGTCAGCCGTGAGTGTCCACGTCTCGGCACCGTAAGTCATGATCGTTAATTCAGGTAACGTTAATAAAGTCCATTTAACATGTCAGATCAATACGCAAAAGCAAAAATCAGCTGTTCCATACAAATTGAAATTCCACTCGGCGATAATGTATGGAACAGCTGTTTTTTTTTTCGCTTATTTTGTTGATTCAACATACTTGATGGATTTTAGTCTCGATACCTATTATAAAGTTTTAGGGGATGTGAACGATAAAAAAAAATAACGGTATATATTTCACGCACTCATAATAAGGTAAGGTTTCGTCATGAATAGGCCGGCTCGAACGGTGTGATACCGCAAGTAAATACCACACGTCGGATTTCTGTGAAATCCGACGTGTGGTATTACCTTGCTCTTTGATTTATTGTACCTTTTTTCTATTTGAGAAAAGTTAAAAAGTGTCCTCATTACTTTTGTTTTATCATCTGCCTAAATGTTTTGTTGTATTTGGAACTGTTTTTATTAAATTTGTTTATACTTACATGCTCATAGTTTTTTATAATTTTTCCATTTATATTGCTAAAAATTCCCTTTCACCTTGACACTCACCCAAACCAATTTGGTCAGGGTCGATCACGTGACGACTAACATTTCATTGATTTTCAATCGTATTACGTATTTTTGCTATAATTGCGTGCGAAAATATCCGTAGATGCGCTCTGTATGCCTAAGGTCCATCTATAGTCGGATTTTTATTTAGACGAAGTAAAATGAACTAAATTTCAAATCCCCCATACATTTTGACATTTAGCATTTGCAAATATTGAGAATGAAACATTGACATCTTTCATCTTTTACTTCGTCTAATTAAAAAATCCGCTTTACAAGGTGATTGGGTATTTTAGACGTGTTATGTTAAATTGTCATTTAACGAATAGAATCAGCCAATGATGTTGAAGTTGGTATCTTATGGGGTCCTCGCCATATATCTTAACTTGCTGCTACGGAACCCCTTCATGGTTTTTAGTCGGACTTCTCACTTGCCGGTTTTTTTTATCGTATACTTACATCCCGAAAACCTCATAATAGTTATCGTTCATCAGCAACCCACACTCGTCCACTGCTGGACATAGGTCTCCCCTAATGCACGCCACTGCTCCCGATTTTCGGCCACTCTCATCCAGCCCACACCAGCCAGCCTTCGAATGTCATCATCCCATCTTGTCGCAGGGCGTCCTACACTACGCTTACCGAGTCGCGGTCTCCACTCAAGGACTTTACGGCTCCAACGGCTGTCAGTTCTGCGGCTAATATGACCAGCCCACTGCCACTTCAGTTTGCTAATTCGGTGGCCTATGTCGGTGACTCTGGTTCTCTGTCGGATTACATCATTACTGATGCGGTCCTTCAGAGATACTCCGAGCATTGTCCTTTCCATAGCTCTTTGCGCGACTTTGAACCGGTGGACTAGTCCAGCCGTGAGTGTCCACGTCTCGGCACCGTAAGTCATGATCGTTAATTCAGGTAACGTTAATAAAGTCCATTTAACATGTCAGATCAATACGCAAAAGCAAAATCAGCTGTTCCATACAAAATTGAAATTCCACTCGGCGATAATGTATGGAACAGCTGTTTTTTTTTCGCTTATTTTGTTGATTCAACATACTTGATGGATTTTATTCTCGATACCTATTATAAAGTTTTAGGGATGTGAACGATAAAAAAAAATAACGGTATATATTTCAACGCAACTCATAAATAAGGTAAGGTTTCGTCATGAATAGGCCGGCTCGAACGGTGTGATACCGCAAGTAATACCACACGTCGGATTTCTGTGAAATCCGACGTGTGGTATTACTTGCTCTTTGATTTATTGTACCTTTTTTCTATTTGAGAAAAGTTAAAAGTGTCCTCATTACTTTTGTTTTATCATCTGCCTAAATGTTTTGTTGTATTTGGAACTGTTTTTATTAAATTTTGTTTATACTTACATGCTCATAGTTTTTTATAATTTTTCCATTTATATTGCTAAAAATTCCCTTTTCACCTTGACACTCAACCCAAACCAATTTGGGCAGGTCGATCACGTGACGACTAACATTTCATTGATTTTCAATCGTATTACGTATTTTTGCTATAATTGCGTGCGAAATATCCGTAAGATGGCGCTCTGTATGCCTAAGGTCCATCTATAGTCGGATTTTTATTTAGACGAAGTAAAATGACTAAAATTTCAAATCCCCCATACATTTTGACATTTAGCATTTTGCAAATATATGAGAATGAAACATTGACATCTTTCATCTTTTACTTCGTCTAATTAAAAATCCGACTTTACAAGGTGATTGGGTATTTTAGACGTGTTATGTTAAATTGTCATTTAACGAATAAATCAGCCAATGATGTTGAAGTTGGTATCTTATGGGGTCCTCGCACTTGGTGCGGTTCGGGTGTCGGGGTAGCACCATTACCCAGGCTGCATTTATTTATTTATTTATTGCATCTCGCGCCTTTCGTGGTGTTGATGCTCCTCTGGGAGAGGAAGCCTCCCGACACTGCGCAGTTGGGGCGGTCTTCGACCCCGGTTGGGGCCTGCCAGTGGCCCTGTCGCGCAAGTTTCTCTGGGAGGGAAGTTGGACCTCAGTTCACAAGCACGCCATCTAGCGGATATTTCACACGTGATAGCCCCCATTGCAAATCAGAAGCCTGTCATTTCTATTCAACCACGTAAATTTATTAATCAATTTAATTTATTTCATCATCAGCAACCCACACTCGTCCACTGCTGGACATAGGTCTCCCCTAATGCACGCCACTGCTCCCGATTTTCGGCCACTCTCATCTCTCAATCAATTTAATTTATTTACTTAATAAATATTCAAAATCAAAAGGATTACACCACCCTCCCCTCTTCTATCTAATGTCCTTTAACTGAAGGTTGTCTGGTAGAGATCGCTCCCAGCGATAAGACCGCCTAAATTGTACATTGTATCTCTGTATACCTAGCTTTTAAGTTTTGTATGTTGTGCAATAAAGAGTATCTATCTGTATGAATGAATGAATGAAAACTTTATTTGGCACAATACAAAACAAGGAAACTTAATTAGAAACATAACCTAGACATAAATCATTAACAAAAAGTAGGACAACATTATCCCTGTATGCGCCAAAGAGGCGGCCGCTCAGCATTAGTCGGTGCTGATCCAAAAGACCAACCCCGACGCTGGTTGTCAGCGACTACCATAACATTATTGCGCATCTGTTCCATATCTATGCAACAGTCGCTTGCATAAAATTTCGATCTGTCTATTTATTTACTTTTGATATTTTTCTGTACTTATATACATTTTTTTAATAATTTTTACTCTTTTTTTATTTTTTCGGTAAATTTAATTTTTTTGTTACATTTTTTTTTTAAGTTGTTTTGTATTTTGTTTTGCTTGATGTCCCGTAATGCCGGCCGCTCGTAGAGTCGGTCCGGCCGGGCTCGCGCTGCGGCAGCGGCGACGCGTGCGGCTGCGCGCGCGCGTGCGCGACGAGGCGGCGCGACGAGAGGGACTATTCCGACTACTCACGTAGGTTATGTTTTGTTGCATTCTTTGGTTTTACTTTTTGGTGTTTTTTTTGCTTCGTTTTCCAAGTAGATAATGTATTTAGGTACTACCTACATACATTCGTAGCGATTCAAATCTGTCTTTACTGCCTACTAGGTAGTAGACAAAGACAAAAGACAAATACTTTTTATTTCACATATGTTACATATGTGAAATAAAACTTTGCCCTGCAGTGGGACACTATGGGCTCATAGTAACAATAATCATAGTCCTTCAATAGTCCCAGTTATATAGTCAATCAGCACCTCAACCCAATAGCCCAGGTTATTTTGTTCCCACTTCTTCCAAGCAAAATATTACATAGGTATTAAAAAGTATCAGCCTATAAACTGTCCCATTGCAGGGCAAAGGCTTCCATCATAGAAATCAAGTCATCGCTACTATGATGGGATTAGGCTTAATCACCACGCTTGCCAAATGCGGATTGGTGATCACAAACCCGAGCTATGTTCGAAAAATTCGTAACATACTTTTCGCTCGACCCTGGAATCGAACCCAGGACACCTAGACCAACAGGGCGTTACATCTCTCACATAGGTATTATAAATATTTTTTTACTAAAATCGTTCATATTAAGTACATGTTGAAAGCAATGAAAATAAAATATACAGGATGTATCTATGAACATTTACATCCCTTTAACCACGTGTTTTACTAACCATTATGAACAACATTTGTTCTATCACTTTTGGAAATTTTCATGAAAAAATTTCAACTTTTCATACAAAGCCGGTCACTTGGTCATTTTGTATAGTTTTCGATGAATTTCGAAAAGTCGTTGAAAAAATCAAAAATCGCAAGCTATAATTATCAGGTGGCGTGTAATTCCCGGTTGCAGCCAAAGCTGTCGCTTCGGAGCCCGGGGTACGTTTGGACCATGATCCAGGATTCGGGAAGTCTGGTAATTTATGAAGCGACTGCCGTCTGACCTTTGCTCTATATTAATTTTCTCTATAATTTCGAGCTAGGATTCAAAATTATAACTACTTTTTGAAACGCGGATGGGTAAATATGTAAACAGATGCTACCATACCGAACCGACAGCTAATATGTAATACATGTCACTGGATGGCGCCACTGCGCCAGCATATATTTGCGCGTGCTGTTTTAACAGCGTTTTTTCTCCTGTTGCGATTGTGCGCACCTAAATATCAATAATCAGAATAGGTAGTGCAATCTAGGGTCAACGACTTCAAACATTACAGTTGTATGGATACACCCGCGGGATGGCGAGATTTCGGAAATGTTCTATACATGTAAAATACTAATCATAAATTTAAAAAAAAGATAAGTATTTAAGTTAGTTAAAACATTTAGTATAAGCAACCCTTATCGAATTTTTTATCCATTAATACGGGCCGTTGGCGTGTGTGAGTGGAATGTTTAGATTTTGTCAAAAATTGAAAGAAAGAAATTAAAAATATATATTATAGACATCACAACACAGGGCATACGAGTACAGCAGTTGTAAACACACAACATAATTCGTGTGATATCTGTTATGTATTTGTTGTGTCACTAAATGTCTCATTTATTCATTTCACATATAGAAAACAATTAAATATACATATAAATAAAACCAAAAAAAAAAACAATAATAAATGACCAGGCAGTGCTGAATGAATAGTGTGTTATGACGTCTAGTATAAATGGCCCTCACTCAGCTTAAGTCACGGCCCAGACAAAGGCCATGACGCTGGTTTTCAATCAGACCAGTTGAGTGAGTGTCTAGTGTATTTTGTTTATGTAATTGCACACCTAATTCCGATCACTGCTAATTATACGCAATAAATATTTTTATTCTTTATTTTTACGAGTTTACATTTTATACATTGTACTAGTAATAATACTGTTCGGTGCGAACACTTTACTTACTCAACAAATTCATAATATGACACAATGCCGTAATTAGGCCATTGACCGCCGTCACACAGCATTTTTGTCATATTAGATATTTTTACTTTAGTGCAAATATCGCTGTCGTACTATCCGGTCGCATTCACTAACATTCTTCATCTTAACATTTTAACATTATATGAACATCTTTGTAGAAATTTCAATATACGCTCTGTTTCCTAAACATTATATCATTCAAACAAACATTCCCAAGGCCAGGCACCAACAAATACCATAGACAAAGATATTTAAACTTTGTGCATTTAGTATCTATCTATCTACTGGACCCTGTGCATCGTTTGCATAGCTCAGGTACAAAGCAAAGTAGTAATTGGTTGTGTTGTTTCTGCTTAGCGATGACGGGCATGGGCGTGGGCGTGGGCGTGGGCGTGGGCTGCACGGCCACGTGCGACCGGCGCACGCACCCGAGGCACGGGATGCCCGACCAGGTCAGTAAACCTTATAGAATCTAGACGTGTGTAACGACTCAGTGATCCGAATGCGTCATTCGACTCAAATGGATCTCGAGTTCGAGTAAACCGAATCAGCCGAGTGAACCGAATGAGCTGAATGATCCGAGTGAGCCAATTACAATTTTCATAATATGAGTGTATCATATTATGAAAATTATAAACTTTATCATAAACTATTTTGACCTAGTCAATATACATTAATTAAATTAATAAATATAAATATTTCACAAAATCACATACTTACATATTGGTCTGACTCCGAGATAGGTAGCTAAAGCATCTGTGTTACGGATATCAGAATACCACACCAAGAGTGATACCACGGCTTCACAGAAAACCGGCGTAAAGCAGGACTGTGCTGTGTTTCGCTGCTTGAGTGAAGATACCGGAGGCCCAATCCGGAGGAAAGGGGGGTATAAAGGATGGCAGCGCACTTGTGACTCCACTGGTGTCGCGGGTGTCCATGGGCGGCGGCAACTGCTTACCGTTACGTTGATCCGTCTGCTCGTCTGCCACCTATAACATAAAAATAAATAAATATTTCACAACATCACATACATTGATCTGACTCCGAGATAGGTAGCTCAAGCAATCACAAATATTTACATATAATACTTTTCTTTTGTAAATACATACTTATAATACATAGAAAACACCCAGACCAATACAAATATATATGTTCATGCACACAAATGTTTTTACTGTGCGAGGTTCGAACCCGCAACCCTTGCACCAGAGGCAGCGTTCACTACCACTGTTCCAATCGGGTCGTCAAAATAAAATCTCAGTGTATGTTTCCGATACAAGTTTATTTATTTATTTTTATTTATTTATTTATTATTTGGAAGACTAACAGCTAAATAATACAGTAAACTTATATCAATAAGAAAAATCAGTGCCAATAATAAGTCTCCGCCTATGGTTGTAACAATAGCTTCGGGAAACTAAATATGATTTAAACATTCTGGTGTTCCAGGAAACAGTAAACAAGTGGGAAATTATTACTAATTATCAATTATTAATGGAGAGAGTGCCGCCATGTTACACCTAATCAGAATGCATGTCCTCAGCGTAACTAAAGACATGCACTCTGATCCAGTGTTAAAGTTAATTCTTGAAATAATTTTTTGCAAGTTGCCGTCTGAGCGATGTGGTACTGGTGCAGAATAAATCGAAATCAGATGGAAGGAGATTGAATGCTGAGCTAGCACGCTGAAAGAACGCGTTCTTGCGATAGTTAGTGACCGCCGGAGGAACGTAAAGCTTTACTCTATTACGCAGACCTGAGTGGCTGTGTCTTAATCCAATTTTGGATAAGAGCTCGCAACTGTCATTGCATTGAATAACATTAGTGTGTGGGTGTACAGAGCACGCCGCTGCTGTCGGGCATGTCGGGCGTGTCGGGGGGCGGAGGGCTGGTGTCGCCGCAGTCGTCGCTGGCGTCGCTGCACCCGCCGCACCCTGCGCACGCGCACCCGCCGCCGGCGCCATGTGAGTACTTTACTGAATACATTGTTAGATGTACATTTTTTTATGTTCTAACGCTTGACTACAAACTCACCTGATATAAAGTGACGATGAGGTCTAGGATGTGACGCGTTCGCCTAGAAGATGCCTGTTCACTCTTGCCTTAAAGATGTACAGATCTATTTAAATATAAAGAGAAATTGATTGGATAATGGACGCATGGCCCAAACTATTGGACTAAGAGACTAAAGGGAGGAAGGTTTCATAAATAATAAATGTGAGCACTTTTTTTTGTGATAGGTAGCAGACGAGTAATCGGTTCACCTGATGGTAAGCGATTGCCGTCGCCCACGGTGAAAATAACGGTAAAAATTCAACCCCTAAGGTGATAAATTGAAGTGAAAATGCGTCATCTTTAATTTTACGAATGCATTAATTAGTATTTAGGCTTATAATGGGGGTTGTCGCGTGTGGAAATCCGCTAGATGGCGTAATATAGCAGTGAGGTCCATATACAATGTGATTGGTTATTTTTAAACGTGATCTGTCAAAGTGTCAAGTTGACAAACTAAACAACCAATGATGTTGATGTTGGACGTCAGTCCAACAGTACGCCATCTAGCGGATTTTTCACACGCGATAGCCTCCGTTGAAGAAATCCATTAAACGTTTAAGAAAAAATCAACTCCTTTCGTGGTTATATGCCCTATAAATGTTAAAAAGAGAAGTAAGTTATGTTTGCGCTTTCGCAAACATAACTTACTTCTCTTTTTAACATTGCGCTTTATTAAATGATACGGTAGCGTTCGCTAAAAGGCGTCATTTCCACCACCTTTTCTTCTTCGAACCCTTTCTGGATGAAATTGAGATCTTTCCGCCCTTTGAAAAGTAACCCCCCCTCACAATACTGCTCCAGGCGTGCACCGCACAAGGGTAGCACGACCCAGGGGGCGGCAAATTGAGCGACCTCTCACGTATCAATTTTTTTTTGTTCACACAATGGAAAATGCTTTGCGCCCCGTCCCGTCCCGTCACGTCAGTGGTTCCCCTAGGACGAAGTTTAAATTTTGCCGCTCCAAACCCAGAGTGCCGCCCACCTTACCAATTTCGAAATTCTAAAAGGATGAAGCCGAGATTGAAAATTGAGATGAAAGGGCACCCCTTCCCCCCCACTCTACGCCACTGGGGCGATATAATCGGCGATGAAACAGCTAGCGACGGCCCTTTTTTTTTGTCGCTGTGAAAAATGCTTGCCTTATGCATACCCGAGATAGCGGGGGCCATCAGGGGTTATGTCGGGCTCTTCTCTAGGTATGCGCCCAGAGACATACCGACTAAAAAACACAGCGGCGTTCCCTCAATTCTTTTCCCAATTGGGGAAAGGTTATGCTGAATACCAAAGCCTTGAACTACCACGACTTCGATTTCTATGATACAGGTTAGGTTCGTGTGGGTTAGGTTTACCCGAATTTGACGTTTCCACGTCAAAATATGAACTCATGATTTTGGGGAAATTTCGCCCACAAGTGGGGTAATATCCCCACTTTTTCCGATGTCTCAAAATCGATTTCTATGATACAGGTTAGGTTCGTGTGGGTTAGGTTTACCCGTATTTGACGTTTCCACGTCAAAATATGAACTCATGATTTTGGGGAAATTTCGCTCACAAGTGGGGTAATTTCCCCACTTTTTCCGATGTCTCAAAATCGATTTCTATGATACAGGTTAGGTTCGTGTGGGTTAGGTTTACCCGAATTTGATGTTTCTACGTCAAAATATGAACTTATGATTTTGGGGAAATTTCGCCCATAAGTGGGGCAATTTCCCCACCTAGCGACAGCCCTGCTCCAGCCTAACTTGTGTCCCCGCACCCCCGCAGGCGGAGGCGCGTGCCCACTGGGCGCAGCGTGCTCGGCCCCGGGCTCCGCGCCTGCGCCCGGCTCCGACATCTACGCCTGCGCCGCGCGCGAGCGCGGGCACTACGTCGCCTACGAGCCGCTGGGGCACTACACACAGTAAGCTACACACTTTGTACCCCTCTAGCACGCAGGCCCCCCACAAGGTGGAGCGATGCACAGTAAGCTACACACTTTGTACCCCTCTAGCACGCAGGCCCCCCACAAGGTGGAGCGATGCACAGTAAGCTACACACTTTGTACCCCTCTAGCACGCAGGCCCCCCACAAGGTGGAGCGATGCACAGTAAGCTACACACTTTGTACCCCTCTAGCACGCAGGCCCCCCACAAGGTGGAGCGATGCACAGTAAGCTACACACTTTGTACCCCTCTAGCATGCAGGCCCCCCACAAGGTGGAGCGATGATCAGGTGAAGGTCGCGGGAATCCATTGGACGCGGGCGGCGCGGGACCGATCTATGTGGAGAACATTGGGGGAGGCCTATGTTCAGCTGTGGACGGCTATTGGCTGAAATGATGATGATGATCCTTCTAGCGTTTCACAAACCCGAAAGATACAGGGAACTGTTCGACATCCACGCATGCGATGCGTGGAAGAGAGACACTACGTGACATATAAATTTGTCAAATTTCTTCAATAAACCTTTACCCTAATTTAGTTTTCATTTATTGAGGAAATTAGGCATAGCACCTACCTACATATTCATTCGGTTCTGCGGCTGCGGAAACCGCCAATAACGGCAACAGCATGTAACAATGATGTCAATTTTATTTTTACGTTTCATCGCCAACTTGATCTGTTGCTTTCCGTGATCTTCGCATGTTAAAACTGTTACTTACTTTATTTCTATCAGTGAAGACCTGTTATTAGCTTTAAGACATTCATTGTAAATGCTACTGTATAAAGACAGCTGTTGGTCTTCCGAATAAAATAAATAAATAAGCCACTGGGGCATTGAACACAGTGAGTACGAGTGTCACACACGTTCATTTAACGTTATTTCCTAATAGCACAGTGACTGTGCTATTAAAAATAGAACTGTGACACAATCACAAAATCACAAGATACAAGAAGTTTTGCGACATCTACGCCTGCGCCGCACGGGAGCGGGGGCATTAAGCGGGCTATGAGCCACTAAGGCATCATAATGTCCTCCAAACCAATATTTCGGTCATGGCGGCCAATCTCAGCGATCAGCCATCGACGCAGGATATATTATAGTGCACTAGTATTTGCGCAGACATAAGTGACGCTATTCCCGTACTCTCTTATTTCGATGGGACACTAGTGTGACACGATCGAAGAGGGATTAGGCGCAGGACCAAAGGCTTAACGTGCTTACCGAAGCACGGGGGTACAAGACCGCCAACTTCCAGACTCCCCCCCAATTCAAAATTCAAAATTCAAAAGTGCTTTATTTGCATAGGCTTATATACAGCTCTTACAAATCGTCATACATGAAAAATATAAATTATAGCTATGTATATTATACATGTTATTAAACATTATATGTCGATACAAAAAATATACTAAGAAATGAATAAATATAATGTGATTCTACCACCGGAATCGGAAAGTTGATTCTGACGAGAAGATCCGGCAAGAAACTCGCCAGTTACTCTTTTTAATCACCAAATTTTTTAAGTACAGTGTCATGGGTGTAGGCGAACAGTTTATCATTTCCACAAATTCTTGTCATTTAAGTAATCATTAACTGTATAATAGGCTTTTGCCATTAAATAATTTTTAACATGTGTTTTAAATTTGGGCATTGGTAAATCAACAAGCTTTTGTGGTAACTTATTAAATATTTTAATGCTCATTCCTACGAATGAATTACCAATCTTATGAAGTCTGAGATGTGAAACAGCAAGCTTGTGTTTATTTCTAGTATTTAGGTTATGGTTGTCGGATTTTCGAGGGAAGTTTTCTAAATTTTTATAAACATACATAATACAGTCAAAGATGTACTGTGATGCTAATGTTAAAATGTTAATTTCTTTGAACAAGTTTCTAAGCGAGTCTCGTGGTCTAAGTCCGTATATGGCCCTGACAGCTCGTTTCTGTAGCACAAAAATAGCTTGAATATCAGCCGCAGAGCCCCATAACAGCAGACCATAAGACATAACGCTATGGAAATAACTGAAATACACAAGTCTGGCTGCTTCAATATCGGTCAGATGTCTTATTTTTTTGACTGCATATGCAGGGCTGCAATATGAGAACCCCACTGTAATTTTGAGTCTAACGTGACGCCTAGAAATACTGTAGAATTAATTACTTCAACATTTTGACTATTCATATTAATCCTAGTGCTGACCTGTCTTACGTTGGGCAATGTAAATTTGACAAATTTAGTTTTTTTAGCATTGAGAAGTAAATTATTTACAGTAAACCAATGTAGCACTTGAGTGAGAGCATTATTTACATCGTCAAAGTTATCTTTATGTCTATTAGTTTTGAAAATTAAAGAAGTATCATCTGCAAATAATACTATGTCACACAAGTTTTTAGTAAAGTAAGGTAGGTCATTTACATATATAATAAACAGTAAGGGCCCCAATATCGAGCCCTGGGGCACTCCCATCTGTAAAAGGGCGCCAGAAGAATTAGTTCCATTAACATTGACTTTTTGAATTCTATCACTTAGGTATGACCGTACCAAGCTCAGAGAGCTATCTGTGAGGCCGTAATGCTGTAGCTTCATTAATAATGTTTGGTGATTAACGCAGTCGAATGCTTTGGAAAGGTCACAAAATATACCTACAGCATCTTGCTTATTTTGCCATGCATCAAAAATGTGCTTGATGAGTGCAACTCCCGCATCAGTAGTAGATTTGCCTTTAGTAAATCCAAATTGTTTACGGTTTTAAAATGACGGGGACCCCAAGCACAACCGTCGCTTTAAAGTGCGACCTACTAACCATTGCGCCACCGAGGCAGTCTGAATGTTACACTTCTACATAACAACAGGGCTTATAAGTGAACAGAGAAGGTAAAATATTTGTGCGATGCAATCGACGTTCACCGCCATCTATTGGTATTGTTTGGAACTAATACCAGCGCGGGCTCTGTCTGACATGTACGCAGGCGCGGCTAGGGAGGAGCCGCTAGGTAATAAACAGTAAGTAAGTAAAACATTTATTGACCACAAACATGGATACAATTACAACAATATGTTAACAATAAGACAGAAAGGAACAAATAATAAGTAAGTCGCCTCTTGCATCAACGATTATCAACAGACTCAAGTGATCAACAAGATCCAACCTCAGAATCCTATTCACAATCCTTTACTGTTCAATCCATTCGTCTCTAGAACTCCTTACCCCTTCCAATCAGGAAATCAAAATATATTCAAGTCCCGTGTCAAAACTCACTTCCTATCTCTATAAATAGGTACACTGTTTTTTCCTTGTCTCTTCTTCCTTTTTTATGTGGTCTGCTCTCTGGTCATTTATACCTATCTATAAGAAATATTTTTATTGAATTTTTGTTATAAATTATCTATGTATATATTATTGAGTATGTATGTATTGTTTATTATTATTTATGTAATGTAATAATATTAATATATAAAATAATGTATATTTCTGCCATTCTCAATTCCATTTGTTAAACTACTTTGCACTGCCTTCCCTTATTATTACGAATACAATATTTCTTTCCTCTACCCAAAGGTTGTCTGGAAGAAATCGCTACAAGCGATAAGACCGCCTTATTGTACTGTCTGTTGCTTGTATTTTATTTTTGTGCAATAAAGAATATCTATCTATCTATCTATCTCAGCATGGGCTGCAACTGGTCGGCAGCGCTGGTTTTCAGTTTGGACCTTGAGTGACACATCACATCTAAAAAATATAAGAGATAAACTTGTTAACAACTCCTTTCAAGCAATGCGCTACACTAACGACGCCGCCTTTTGATTAAAGTTGTTAGCATTTAAAACGGATATATTTTTAAAAATTTCGAAGTTCGAGCCTCTCGGAAAGAACTTATTACTATCTATTCAATACTTATAATTAACTTTTTGGTCTGCTTTCTACTCGAAATATGAATTACCGCCAAAAACGGCCACTTGTGGCGTTAATCCAAATTTCGAGTGCAAAAACAGATCAAAAAGTTAAAAGTATTCAATAAATAGTGTATATTCTATTCTAGAGGCTCGAATTTCGAAATTGTAAAAAGATATCCGGTTTAGTTGCTATCAATTTAAATCGATTGGCGTCGCTAGTTAGGGCCATCCGTCGCCTTAACGCTATCTATTGGTACTTTTTGAAAGTAATATTTCCAATATTCTACCGGGTCTGATTCGATATCAACCCGCCGCGGACGCCGACATATTTGTCTACGCCACCAAATTATTAATCAAAGGTAAATACAACTGGCCTCACAGAAAAACAGCGTGAAGCAGCACTGCTGTTTCGCTGCGTGAGTGAGGGTACTGGAGGCCCAATCCGAGGGAAAGGGGGGTTAAATGGCTGTGTCAGTGCACTTGTGGCACCCACTGGTGTCGCGGGTATCCATGGGCGGCGGCAATTGCTTACCATCAGGTGATCCGCCCGCTCGTCTTCCACCTAGTAGTATCAGCCTATAAACTGTCCCACTACAGGGCAAAGGCCTCCATCATAGAAATCAAGTTATCGCTTCTATGATGGGGTTAGGCTTAATCAACAACGCTCTGTTGGTCTAGTGGTTTAAGTACCGAGCCGCGATCTCGGGGTTCGGGGTTCAATTCCCGGGTGGAACGAAAAATATTTTTCGAATTTTTCGGACATAGCTCGGGTTTGTGATCAATAATCCGTATTTGGCAAGCGTCTGCCACCTGTATCACATAAAAAACAGATTTACAGTTGTCTATTTACTCTTTTCCAGCCGAGACTCCCTCAGCAGCGACGCGCCGATGCCCGGCGCCGGGCTGGCGGGCATGGCGAGCATGTCGGGCATGTCGGGCATGGCGCTGCCCGGCATGTCGGGCACGCTGCCGGGCATGAGCTCCGGGGGGGGCGCGGGGGGCGCGGGGGGGTCGCTGCAGCGGCACGCGCGCGGGGTGCACAGCTTCCTAGACAACGCGTCCGACCACTCCACTCCGGCGCATTCCAGAGGTGACTACTATGAGGATTGAAACGCACACGCAAACGCACACGCACACGCACACGCACACACGCACACACGCACACGCGCACACGCGCACACGCGCACACGCATACGCACACGCACACACACGCACACGCACACGCGCACACGCACACGCACACGCACACACGCACACGCGCACACGCACACGCACACACGCGCACGTACACGCACATGCACACGTACACGTACACGCGCACACGCACACACACACACACACATACACACACGCACACACGCACACACGCACACGCACACGCACACGCACAGGCACACGCACACGCACACGCACACGCACACGCGCACAAACACGCACACGCACAACACACACACACACACACACACACACACGTATATAATCATCCTTACACAAACTATCTGTATCACCTTCGTATATTAATAATAAAAAATAATTCATTAAAATTAAATAATCGCGAAAACAAAACAGTTGTTGCATACATTTTCACGAACAATTGTTTTTTATTTCGATTTCATGATTGGTTCCTTAGGAAAAGTTAATTCACTAGATTCAATCGCTATATCAATAATCCATTAGACAACCTGTATTATAATCTCGTAATTTAATACAAAATGTGCATATCATTCTGATCAGTTTTATCGTATACATATTTTTGATAAATAAATTGTATACATTTTAATTTCAGCGGGTAGTGCGCGTGAAACGTCCCCCTACAAGAAAAGTGCCAGTTCTTCGCCCGGACACATACCGAACCGATTGCAGCTGGGTGAGTGTGAGCCAAATATTGTATAGACGGAAAATGGTGCGATAAATAAATTAATATTTATTGCAAATAACTTATAATATCTATTGACGACCCGTTTGGAACAGTGGTAGTGAACGCTACCTTTGGTCCAAGCGTTGCGGGTTCGATCCCCGCACAGTACAAACATTAGTATGCATGAACATGTGAATATATGTATTAAAAAAAAAACAATTTTATATGTATATATTTGTAATCCCGCTGTTGATTCTGATATCCGTAACACAGGTGCTTGAGCTACCTATCTCGGAGTCAGATCAATGTATGTGATCTTGTAAAATATTTTTTCGTTTATCTAAATCAAACTTTTAATCATAATCCTGTATATTAGTGCTTATTTTTGACATTTTGATATATATTGTATGTATTAGTATATTCATATTTTATTTATGTATTTGCATTTAAACTTTCTGTGTAAGTATATAAATATTTAAGATTGCACCGCCCTTCACCTTCATCAAGTGTCCTTTATTTAAAGGTTGCCTGGAAGAGATCGCTCATAGTGATAAGGCCGCCTTCGTCGTACATATCCTGTAATATCTAGTTTTAAGTTTTCATACTTTATTTTGAGTGCAATAAAAGTATATTCATTCATTCATTCATTCATTTTGTCTAAACTAGGATACCTTGTGTTTCAGGCTAAATAATTGGGGTCCTAGAAACAAGTTTATTAAAATAAATAATAAATTACAACTTAATGTTACTACGCTAGTAATTATAATAAGGTATAGTTATTTTGAAAGAGAACGACTTAACCAACATTTGCAGCAATAAATAAACATTACGTTTAAATATCGGATATACTAACAAAAAAATCACAAATTTCCTAATCTTAAGCACATGAAAATAATGGCTATAGCGATGGTTCAGCCAATCAATCAAATAATTCTTTATTTGCATAGGCTTGTACACAGCACTTACAAATCGTCATACATTTGAATGATTTAAAACTATTTATTAGTACTAATGTAATAATTTACATGTTAATACATATATAATTATGTTGATACATAAAATATACAAAAAAAAGTAAATAAACATAATGCGATTCAACCACCGGCTCGGAAAGTTGTTTCTGGTCGAGAAGATCCGGCAAGAAACTCGCCAGTTACTCTTTTTAATCGCCAACTTTTTATACAATGGTTTATTATCCTCATACCAAGTCATACAGTCTAATGCAACACAAAATAGAATGAAGCAAATTAAAAGCTAAATATGAGGTAAACCGAAGCAGACCAGTCCCCAAAGGTGGCACCTGTTCACAAGTATGACGTATGTGTCAGCCATCATTTCACTCAACCATATGTACTGATGTACCAGTAATATGTACATATTTTGTAAATATTTCAAGTGTTGTGTGTTGCTATTATTGATAACGACCATAAAAGGGCACTAAAATTAAGTTTCTTGTATGGGAGTCCCTGTCAATTTTGTTTCTAGCTTTTGTTATTATAGTGGGACCAAAAATACATGATTTGTAAAATTTTAGCTGTCTAGATATTGCTATTAAATGGTTTTCTTGAGATACAGCCTGGTGATAGACACACGGACGGACTGACAGACATCGGAGACTGTAATAGGGTCCCAATTATACCCTTTAGGTACGGAACCCCCTAAAAATATTGACATAAATAGTGTTGAATATTTACAAAAAGGGTTTGAGGACAAACCAGAAAATGTGTCACCTGATGGTAAATAATCATTGCCGCCCATGAACATCAGCGACATCAGAGATCTCGCTGATGCGTTTATATTCCTTAATAATCTGTGTGGACCGAAAAGATATTTCCTCTGTTGATGACATAACGATCTCCCCCCTCCAGGCGGTTCCGTAGCGCACTGCAGCGAGGAGCTGGAACCGCTCACCCCCTCCCGCTCCACCGAGCGCCTCCAGCGCGAGATGCAGAACCTCGAGGGGCTCATGAAGGACCTGTCCGCCATCACGCAGCACCAGTTCCACTGCTAGCCCGAGCCCCCGCCCCAGAGGGAGACGACTGTCTGAACACGTACGAGAAAACGAGACGAAGATAGTTGTGTGATTTGCGTCTATAACAGTTCCATTGCTACCCCACGCCCACGCCGCAAAGGGAGACTACCGTCTATACAAGTAGGAATAAAACGAGATGAAGATATATGTATAAACTATGTCTACAGTTTCACTGTTGTAAAAGAGAGACGACGTTTATTTGTGCGAAAGAACGAGACGAAAATATTTGTGTCAGTTATGTATACAGCGTCACTGCTATGGCCTGTGCCATTTAAACTTGCATAAGGTCAATCACCTCCTTTTTTTTACCAAAAAGTCGACTTTAAAGATCGTTTTCTATTGCAAAACTGACGTCAAATCTACGTAAACTGAGTTTTATAATACTACTTAGCAAATAAAAAGCTTCAACTTTAAATATGTTAATGCTGAGGATTAAAATTGTGTATATTTGTGAACGCCTCTTACCACGAGATGCCACTTTTAAACCCATTTAGCGGTAAAACTCGTCGTTTTATTCGTATCATAATGTGAATGACCTTTTATTCAAGTTTATTACGCACAAACTATAGTCCAACTGTAGAAGAGAGACGTCCGTTTTGTCGTGTACGAGCGAACGAGACAAAGATATTTGTGTGAGTTACGTCTATAACAGTTATACTGCCAGTTCTATGCTGTTGAAAAGAGACGACCGTCTGAACTCTTATAGAAATGAACGAGATATGCTTAAGTGAGTTAACCTCTCATAATATAATAGAATGAGACGTAACGCTTGCCTTAGGACTGAAGTTAATAAACTGTCTGACTGGTGAGCAACTAGTGTTGTAACAAGCATTAGACTATCGATACTAATATCAAAGTTGAATGAAGAGTTTCTATCTATGACCTCGAAAATCTAAACAGCGACTATCTATAGTACACTATTTACAGTTCCTTATTGTGAAAAATTGACTTTAATGGGGGAAAAAACTTGTGAATACGATCAAAGAGGTCAATCTACATTTTGATTGGTATATTTTGACGTGATATGTCAAAATGACAATTGCATATGCTGTTGACATTAGACCTCATACTCAACAGTACGCCATCTAGCGAATTTTTCAATCGCTATTGCACCTCTACACACACAATGTTAATAAAATAGTTTAACCCCAACCCTAACTATCGATACTGTTATTGTTTTGAGAAGCAAACTGATAAATTAATATGTAAGAATGATTTGTTTATTTACAATCTCATATTTGAAATAAACAGAAAAGAGTTGCACCGCGTCATGGGTATGGAAACGTCATGGTATTTTAGGGACATGACACAAACTATCGATAATCTATATACTATTACAACACTAGTGGCGGCCATTCAAGTAAATCTTTTACGGATTACCACTAAACTGCGATGGAAGTTCGACGCCTTTCTTAAATTCATTTAAGTTACTTTCATTTCATAAAGTTTAACATCTAAATCATTCGTCTAAAATACTTCACTCGAAACTCGAATAACACATGTTCCTTGCATCATAAGCTCAAAAGTTGACTCTTGAACTTATTTAACCTGTGAGTTGAAAGAAAAATATATTTACTTTGTATTACCTAGCTATGACCATCTATGACAGTCCTGGATGGCGAGTCTGTACGAATATGCATACACATATGAATAACACATTTTTTTTAAGTGATAGATGGCAGACGAGCAGACGGAACACCTGATGGTAAGCGATTGCCACCGCCCATGGACACCCGCGACACCAATGGAGACACAAGGTTGCGCTGCCAACCTTTAAACCCACCTTTACCCCGGACTGGGCCTACGGTACCCTCCCTCACGCAACGAAACCCAGCACTGTGCTGCTTCACGCCGGTTTTCTGTGAGGCGGTGGTATTACTCCGGTCGAGCCGGCCCATTCATGCGCAAGCGTGGCTCTCCTACGGTCAAATTCATACAACATCATGTAAGTATGTATTTTAATTCGGTGTACCGGTTTACCTAATTTTTTTAAGTTTCGAGTGAAGTGAACTACTTAATATGCTCAAAATTAAAGCTCAAGACTGCATTTATGTGTTTATAGCAAAATGTTACTATTCTAATTCTACTCAACATGAAAAACAATTACTTATCATAAATATTTTAGTCGCAAAATTTTGGACATCGAAATGATATCAATGAAAATTGCCGATTTTTACGAAGTATGTTATTTAATTACATTATATACCAATGCAGTCAAAAATATGTGTACAAGATTTTTACTTATTATTGTAATATTTAACTTACTCCGTCTAAAAAACTGTCTTTTAGTGTATAATGGAATGTATTTTTACACAACGAGCGATAACACCAAAACGGGTATCGATGTTTGAAATACATCCTATAAATAAATTAAGTAATATCTAATGTGAACATATTTCTAAGCACATTATCTGTACACATGTTTTTGACATGTGCGTGTCTATATTTAATTTGTAGCTGGGGAGGTCGGGCGATTGTACATGTATATGTAAAGCTAGTCACATAGTCCTCAGGTAGTTTAGTTAGGTTTTGTAAATAAGATCTGGACCACGGAAGGACAAGGGACATGCTGGTGAAATGATAACATGAATTTTCCTTTATAAATATTTTACTCTACTTTTCAAATAAATGTTGATAAATTGTAATTATCATAAATATTTGATTAATAAATTAATATTCTTATGCCACGAATTCAATGTTGGGCAATGGGCAGAGATACGTTTTTCGAAATCATTGCTGTATTATAGATCTATTCCCTTTCACTTCATATTGGCCAGATCTTAATCTCAAGTGTTATAGCTATCAAATAATGAGTAAAAATATTTCAAAGGTCTTTTTCCTATTGAAAAGATCAGGAGCCCAATTCTCGGGATTTTCGATATGAAAAAACATGGCGGATGTCGCATGAAATCCATACAAAAGAACTATGTTTTAGTGATATGTCGTATGATGATAAATGTCACGAGCCCGAGAATTGAGTTCCAGATATGTGAACATATTATTGAGTTTTTAAATGTGGACATATTTTTGACACACATTATACTCCGGAACTCTCGCCTTAGTGATGGCGATTGAAGGAAGATGATATGATTAGAAACTTTAAAAGACATTATCGTAGTACTTACAAGTATGCCTTTGAAATACTTTTTGGTTGCATGGCCTATAATGATGTGAGTAAAAATATTTTTTCTCATTATTTGACACGAGCGAAGCCGCCGAGCGCAGCTAGTGAAGACGCGAAGTTTTGATACTATTCCTAATGTTTGTACAGAGATACGGCAAGTTTTTGACCATTTTGCGCTCAACGATTTGGGAGAGTTGCGCTGTTTCCAACAGTTTGACGTAAGTGTAAAATGGCTAGGTTTATGTTTAATATTTTTGAAGTAGAGAATGATAATAGATAGGTGTCATTTACCGAGTGTATTTAATAAAATATTTCAAGCTCAATATTAAAACATTTGAGCGGACAGATAGTGAAATATAATATTTATAAGTCCTAATTAGCAACTATTGGAAACACCGCAAATTCTCAACATTTTTTTGTAATATATCTTTCGGTATGACTATTAATAGCATTAATATACTATAATATACTATTAATATACTGCACTTTGTAAATATTTTGTACCTTAACACGTACCTCGTAAGGGTTGATATCGAATATTATTGACTTTTTTAAACCTTATTGCGATGCGTGGACTTGAATAAAGTGATTCAATAAATATTACGAATATAAAGTGTATTCCAAACTTTATTAGGCAATTGCCTAGTTTATAATTAATTTCTAAAATATAAGATAAGATTGCGCTCCCTATTTTGTAGTGTTCATTTAAAATGATCTCAAAAATTTTATATAATTACAATCTATTCCTCTAATAAATAATTTATTAATTCAATCAATTTAGTTATTTTTCTTTCAATATTATTTTAAATTAAATTGTGGTCATAATTATTTGAACAGCCTAGTATGAAGATGTCTATGATCGCTTTTCATACAAAGATAAGGAATATCTTAACTAACAAAATTAAAGTTTTTAATTTTTATGAAATATGGTTTGCGAAGAATTAATGTTATACGTTCACGAAACATTCATAGGTGCCATAATAATGTCCTGCTTGTAAGTGTCAAAAATATCTTAGCAGTCAAAAGTCAACATATCAACGGCTTTGATTGCAGACATAATTTTGACTACATGTAATTATTGCTCTCGATTTAGTCTCAAAGTCTACCTTGGCTGGAAGAAAGAGATGGTTTTCATTGTTTGAAGATTGACTTTCCCAATTCTCAGAGGTTCTTTAACTTTGGGAGCTGCATGTTTGAGCACCTGTCAAACTTAAGCAGTGTTTGAGTATTCGGACGATAGCAAAGGAAAACTTTTGAATAGACTTCTAATCTGAGACACCAGTGTGACATAAATATGTAGACAGTCTGTATTCAAGTCTACGCTGTTATTCTCGAACCTAACGTTTGCATTTTCGACTCGAAGTGCCCTGTACATAGATCCTGTTTAATACATTTGTATTGTACTTTACTTTGTTGTAAGTAGTTAATGAGCCGCGGGCAAAGTTCGGTGGCTATTGTCGAGATTGGATGGGCAATGTTATTTTCAGAGCTATGAAGGTTGAAAATGTGACGTGTCGTGGGCTTGAAACCATATAGGTACAGTTAGCATCAAAATGATCGTAGCGTTGAAAGCTACTAAAATATCAGGAACACAAAAGATATCTCTATGTCGGTATACGTAGCCAACGTGCATTATCATTTTTTGTTCGAGAACAAATAAAAGTACATTTTAATGTACTGTTCTAAAAGTGTTTTTTGACATTTACCTACTCAGATACTTTTGGTAGGTTTGAAGGCTACGATCATTTTGATGCTGACAAAGTAAGCATTGCCCATGTATCTCACTTTGCCCGGCGGAGTTTGCCCGTACTGTAAGCGAGACCAATGCGCTCGAACGTCACGTAGATCATAAGCACACGAGTTTCTTAGTAAATGTATTTCTTATTGTTGTATTTCCTACTGAATGTTTTGCGTATTAGTCGCGGATTGATCACCCTAATACAATACAATTTGAATATTGTACCTCAGGTTGTGTCTTGAGGCATGTAGCATGATTTACTAAAAAACCACTAGCTATTGTCCACAGGATTGTCGGTTACTACAATCAGTCAAACGTCTTTTAACATTCTTACTTCTGTTTATGTTTGATTGACTTACATAATGTAAATGGTCTTGAAAATTAAGTGGGGAAGACTCCCCGGCTGGTCAGCTAGTACTAGGGTGCTACCAGACCAGTCAATCAATCGATGGTAGAATCGATATGCTGACGTCTATGAATACGTTGAAATCGCTTACCATCAGGTGATACATATGCTCGTCTGCCTCCTATTTCATATATACAAATGATAGTAGAAACTATTGATCGACGTGGACTTATCGATTCTACCGTCGGTCGATTGGTCCGGCCCTTTATTGTACATAGAATGCCCTTGTTTGAAACAAGGTGATCGATGAATGGTCTGGCGCATTTAGTTTGGCTCGATACGACCGAACTTTATCCAATACTAATCTATGATACATCGCTGTCGTGCCATATAGGTAAACTTGACGTTATACCATATTATTCTCGGATTAAGATTGGTGGAATCGGGTCGTGGTTAATTAACATTTAGAATACTTACTTTTAGTTGGACGATCAATCTGTGACTGATATTTTTACCTATATACTTACTTTAAAAATGTCTGCACGGACTTTACAGTATTTACAATAGAATGGTGCCATAAAAGGTGATATCCTTTTTGATATAATGATTGTTTCCCGTATTAGGCATGTTGTTCTAAATGAAAAAGAAATCATTAACTTGGTTTTAAGGGAACACGGAAGATGAACAATCACAATTTATATGACAGCACATCCAGCCATTAATAAAATTATGCAAATACATTGCATAATATGTAATAATAATTTTGTTGTATATTTTTTATAATATCAATGTAAAAAGTCCGTGACATCGCTCAGTCTCCATAATGTGGATCTTCCTACATTTACTTCCATTCGTGCGTCTCGTTGTTTCTTCATGTTTGCAGACATTTTCTGCTCGTTTTGCAATCACCATTTTGGATTAAATAAACGGATCCCCCAAAGTATGGAAAATGTGGTTTCAATTTGAACTAAATCTCCGGGGATTTCTTATGCACTAGAATTAAGAATGCCTGAATAATGGAGTACCCATACGCTTAAATACTGAAACGGTTCTTAGTTTTGAGAGCTGCTTGAAACGTGTTGTTATCTAGCAAGTGTCTAACCATTTAATTATAAATCTTGATCTGAAGTTATTACCGTACTAAAGCTCATGTTATCCCGTTCCCACACATTGCATGTTAACAGGGGCTGGCACGAGTTTTGTTCCAGGGACTATCCTTAGTTCGCGATTTGTAATAAGAGGGATAATGTTGACTTGGAAAACTATCTTGTTCAACTCTTTCATACAATACCCTATTTAAAAATAATTTCAGAACAAAACTCGTTCCAGGCCCTATTAACGTTGCGTATTGGAATGGGATAGCACGATCTTTAGTACTGTAACAACTTTAAAACGTGTTTTGTAATAAGTTGGATATAGAGAAGGGTTTATTTACGGGATGTTATAACCATATTTTCCGTTCTTCAGCGGGGGCCGTGCGTTCGGGAAATTAATAGTTAGTTTAAATCCAAAATGGCGTTCGCAATGCGATGTAGTGTTTATACTTAACTTGTATTCTGTCATTTCATTGCCCATTTAGTTGTTAAGCGAAACAATTAGACTGATTTAATGATTTATTGTGTTCTTTTGTAAATAAATTTTTGAGCGCCTGCGCTGTGGGTGAGCGAAGAGAAAATACTTACAATTGTTTATAACACAATTATTCATACTGGTTTCTAATTAAGTGGACTAAACTGACAGATGTCAATTCCATACATTTCGACCCCTTTTGACAGTTACAAAATGTATGGGAACTTGACATTTTTAGTCCACAAAATTAGAAATCAAAAGTATGGGTATTCAGGCAGTGTCAATATAATGTAAGCAACCAAAATGGTCAAAATGTTTTAAGAAAATCATTTGACAATTTCAAATACTTATGATTATGTATCAAAATTGACTTACGTAAACTTTTAGTACAATTTTCTTCTTTTAATGTACAGATCTTTTGACCAATTTGAACGCTCATATACTTTTGGCGCTAAAGCAAATGTGTTATGCACAAATTAATGTAATATTATTTGTAAGTTACTTTTCTAGTAAAATCCATTTATGTTTGTATATTTCAAACAATGTCATTCGCAAAATTGTATAAGCCACGGCAAATAGGTCTAACAGTGACCTTGAGTGGACAAGAATCATTTTTAGTACCTATAAAAAGAGGTATTTTACAAGATCGCAACACCTACGTGCCGCGGCCTGTAACAAGTTGAATTGCGAGAGGTGCCTTAAAATCAAACTTTTATTAGATTTTAAGTTCACGAAAAGCGATCGGAGAAGGCGGAGATTTAGGCGCCATTGTACTAAACGCAAACACTCGAGGCAGTCGGTGTCATATATCATTCGTCAATAATTAAAGATATAGGTATGACAATTAAGTTATTCAAAATGGTCGGAAGGTATACAAGAAAGTAACTGTTATACTCGTCTCATATCTCATTAAAATCAATGAAAGAGGACACCAACTGCCACGAGTGTTTGCGTTGAGTTTAGTATCGTCTTATACCCTATTAAACCGAAAAAAGAAACCGCTCAATCACCCCTAACACCACTTGTTCTTTACTCTATAGAATGACCCAAAAACAAATGTCTATGGTTTAGTGGACGCGCAGGCGCTAAAGAGACTGGCTAATTTATTCAAAATTATATTATACTTATAGTTCTTGTATAATTTTTCTACTTAAGTTCGTTTAAGCGTTTGGATTTGTATAAAGCGAAAGCTGCGATTGCGGCGCCCTCTGTACATTTATAATAAACTTGTATTATTTATTGACTTTGGTTTTTATTATATGGATATTACACATTTTTTATGTGACAGGTGGCAGACGAGTAGACGGTTCACTGACATACATTTTGACTTAATTTAAAAGGATTATCACTTAAAACACGAACCACCTTATCCTAAATCGCGATCTAAAGTTATTACTGTACTAAAGCTAATGTCATCCCATCCCATTCCAACACGCAATGTTAAATGATGCCGGCACGAATTTGGTTCCAGGACTATCCTTAGATCGCGATTTGTAATAACAGGGGAAGTTTTTTATTCGATCAATCACAGGATTTTTCATCTTTTTAAAATTAGTCACGGCATTTCACTTTATTTTTCACTGTATGAAATCAGTGTAGGTACCAAAATAACACTACCTAACTCTGGTAATAAAGATAGAAGAACTAATGTTAATACTGTCGACATAAACTTGCTAGTTCCGGATTAAAGCCGGTACCAGAGTAGGTATTTGTAATAAGAGGGTTTATGTTTAGAAGAAATAAGACAATAGAAGTCTATTAAAACATTTATTTTGCCACACTTCTAATTTTATAATAGGTACAAAGTCAAGTTTTCATATACGCGAGGGAACATTCATATAAAGATCTTATAATGTAAGGTACGTAAATATTAAATAATATTCAATAGGACATTATTGGTTTTAGTGAAATTGTCCTAATAAGGCTTTATACACTTTAGTTCCGGGCAGAGAAATAAACTAACTGAAAAGTATAATAAAAGATAACTTATCGTAAACTTTGGATGTCAACTAATATTCCTAAAATATAAACAATATTGACGCGATAACGTCATATAAATCAATGAACGGCTGCACGCATGAACAATTGTTTGCGTGTGACAAAAGTATGCAAATATTCATTAATGTTTTCTTATGACATTATCACGATAAATAATCGCCCGTAAATCGAATTAACAAATAGTTTTTTTATTAACCTTAAGACTATTTTTTTAGTATGGTACTTATTGTGTAAATAAATCATCCTCTAATAGTAATTGATATATATTTTAATATACACTTATAAACGAATAATATGACACGACTTGCATCGTAACAAGACCATAGACATGCACCCTAAACAGACTGTATCTTTTCATGGAAAGCCATTCTTGTAAAACCGCGCGAAACCGTTAGAATTGGGGTGACGTGCCGTGCGACATTCTTTCTCTATCGCACCCGTATAGCATCTACGTCAGGGCCGATTGGATCTCTTTCATACTCTGTGACGTATTTTCCGAAAGTGGCACATTCCGTCTATAGCGCGTGTTTTCAAGTTCCATGAACAAGACAGGTTTGGCCGAAAATCGGAACAAATGAATGTGACATTTCGATATAATTATTCTCTGTTGAAAACAAAAAAAAAACAGTCCATGTATGTCAATCCCATTTTTCGCTTTAAACTGCCTTGTCGTTACTGTATCGTCATATAAGTAAATTAATAATAACCTAAAAGTAATATATAGTTACATTATTCTAAATTTGGAGTTACTACTTATATAGAGACCGCGCCACGAAAACAGGCCCGCGGCAAAACAGGGAACCAACTTTGTAAATTCCTTCCACCTCAATAAAAAAACGTGTTCTTAATTTATTACCGTTCTAAAGCTAATGCCATTCTGTTCCAGCACGCAATGTTAAAAGGGGCTGGGACTAGATTAGTTCCGGCACTTTTCAAAGACCATGTTTTGTAATAAGGGGCCGTGTGTCTATATTATTAACAAAACTCAAATTTGAATGTTGACGGTGACATGTGGCACCTATAGGGACGTTTTTGGTGGGCGATGAGTTTAACAAGTAATGTGATTAACGTCTTAAAAATAGCACTAGAATACAACAATATCAAGTAACCTTATTTACACAACAGATTCCTGATCAACATTTTTCATTAAATTTTTTTCTTTACTTACCTTATTATAAATAGCGATTTAAAGTCATTACCGTAGGTACTAAAGTTTATGTCATCCCGTTCCTACACGCAATATTAAAATATTAAAGGTACGAAACTTAGTCCGGGACTATCCTTAGTTTGCGATTTGTAATAAGGGGCTACAAGTTTAAGCTAAGCTAGTCTCTAAATATTGTGTTTCTTTTTCAAATAAGTATATTTGGGTCGTTCTTCTTTTTTATCGACAATGAGCCAAACTTACACATCAACATTTAACTTTTATATAACAGACTACAATTGATAAATAATATATCCTAAATATTCGTTAATGTACTATTTTACAGATGGACTATTACATGATCTAAAATTTAATTGATAAAGAATACTTTTTGATTAAAATGGACACCTCCGTCACGTCCCCCGAAATTAGTGCCATTTACACCTCTGTCACGCTTTATATATTTTTTTACATAGTTAAATCATGCTAAAGTACCTAGCGAGGTGATAAAACAATGTCATTATTTCATGTTAACTTAAGAATATCTTGATGGTGTAACGTATATTTTTTTATATAATTAATTACTTGATAAGTCACTGAGGACGGGCTTATTGTCGTAAAAAAAGAAGAACGACCCATTTATTAAAACTTAGCGAAAACGAAAAAGCCTCATCATCATCATTTCAGCCAATAGACGTCCACTGCTGTACAAAGGCCTCCCTCAATGATCTCCACACAGATCAGTCATGTGCCGCCCGCGCCCAATGGATTCCCGCGATCTTCACCAGATCGTCGGTCCACCTTGTAGGAGGCCTGCCACGGCTGCGACTTCCTGTACGTGGCCTCCACTCGAGGACCTTTCCGCCCCAACGGCCGTCTGTTCTCCTCGCTATGTGCCCTGCCAACTGCCACTTGAGGCATGCAATCCTTTGGGCTACGTCTGTGACCTTAGTTCTCCTGCGGATCTCATCATTTCTGATACGATCACGCAGGGAGACTCCGAGCATAGCCCTCTCCATTACTCTCTGGGTGACTGGGCACATTGTAAGCGGCCAGGTTTCGGTTCCGTAAAAAGCCTCATACTAACTTAATTTTAACATGAATCAAAATACATTGAGCGTCGTTGATAAGTAGTAATTTTGTTTACTTTATAGTTTATAAAAATATTTTAGTAAAAAAAAACTACTATTTCCGAACTGACATAATATTATACTTATGACTTACGACCAATCTTAATGCGATACTAATGAGAATCTCCCTTTAATATTGTGACGTCTTTAAAAACTCAATTAAAATAAATATCAAAAAGATTTAACTCGCCACACCGGTCAATAACCATTGAGTTAACGTGTCTCTTTAATCACTCGACATTGGCAGAGTTATTAAGTGTTCGCCGTAGGCAACACAGTAGCAGCCATAAAGAAAAAAAATACGATACTAAACCGATAGTATAGCGCTGTCAGTCTATACAAATCTGACGATATACTATGTATTTATCCACGGAGAAAATTTGCTCGAATTGGGCCTTAGTGGGAGACTTATCGATTATAATAATACTAAGGTATTAATTTGCAAAATACCATTCCTTAGTCGGATCGTGGGATATTTCAATTTGTCCATCTTCTAAATTGCTAGTTTATAGATTGCGTAAACCCGTGCATAACAATTTATATTTACAAATGTACACTAAATCAATATTTACAGCAAGATATTAAAAACCTTGCGATTCTGTAAGTTATACATAAGGTATCCAAAAATAATGGCTTTCTGGTAAACAGCTGTGTTTTATAATAGGAAAAACTATTATTTTTAAAGAGTCTTATAAACTGATGTATTTAGAAATACATCAGTTTATATATTTGTACGTAACATTCAGGCCGTGTTTCGAGATACGCTCTGAGCGCTGTCAGCGCGCTAACAGTCCTTCCTAACGTGAGCGCGTCTATAAACGATGTCTTGACGTCATTATCGGCGCCATCTTTGCTCACGCTCAGAGGCAATATTACTGTAAGCGCTGTCAAAAGTCAAAAATAGTATTGTTTGTTATGTTATTACCTCAAATAAACGTTTTTCTTTTATAAAAGCTATTTATTTACTTAAGGAATAGATATGACAGACAAAAATAATATTATAATTATAAGGCGAACTATCCGTTAGAAAAACGTCATAATCACTGTTAGCTGCGCCAACAGATCGTTCCGAATTGATATATCGCTATCAACGCTGTAAGCACGAGAACTAAATCGGAACGGCTGTTGGTCCTGACAGCGCTCAGAGCGTATCTAGGAACGCAGCCTCAGTGAAAAGTTAAAGAGCTTTCAACTTCATTATACGGTCTCTATTTATATAATATATCGGTAATCCTTATTTATATAATAGATGGCGCTGCCCGTCAAGGCAATTCCGCGCCATCTATAGCCCTTTCGCTGTATCGTGATATCGGTGACAGCAGGACAGAGTTATACGTGAGTCACAAGTTAGAAAGAGACTAACGTGAAAAATGTATCGATTTTGACATATGTCACCCAAATCATGTTAAGCGAAAGGAGCTTAGTATACAGCCGAATCATCTGCTTTATCATCATCTGTATTATAGTCCGTAAGATAAAGCTTCATTAAAATGTCAGCTATTGATGTCACAGATATTTATCTAAATGTTAATCGCACCCTTAGTAAAATACCGACCTAATTCAAAATTTTAATATAGATGCTAATTGAAAATAGTATCGGCTAAAATTCAGGGATGAAAGGTCATCTAACAACAATTTTGAGTTAAGTAAATAGGTACACTCACATATGAACACGAGATGAAATTTGAAGTGCGTTATTTACTCAAGACTACTCAAGAATAAATTGCAAAGAATTGCTATATAAATATCAACAATTTTGAGTTAGGTCGGTATTTTACTAAGGGTGATGTATAAAAATCTATGGAATAAAATTTTGCTGAAATAATAAACCTTAAGTTCATTGAAATGAAGGTCAATTAAGATTCATCAATCTAATCAAGTTTCTTTTACGGTCTGTAGGTTAAAATGACAAGTAGTCCAGAACGTTCACAATAGATGACGCTCCTGAAGAACTTTTGACTCACAATAAAATGTGGAACGACGCACGTAACCAAGATCCTGAAAAAAATAAAATCTTCCAACCGATTTCGCCTAAGGCGGCTAATCTGAACAATCAGCCACTTACGCAGGATATATTATAGTGCTCAAGTGTATGCGCAAACACAAGTGCACTCTCTATTCCCTTGCCCTTATATTCCGATGGGACACCAGTGTGGCACGACCGGAGAGCATATTAATTAATATTTTAAAAAATCAATAAAAATACACATTTAATGAAAACTAAATGTCCCTGAGCGCCCTCTATCATACGTAAGCAAAACTATCTTCTCCTTCACTTAGAATTAAAAGATGACAAAATATTGCTTGGGCACACTACGAATTTCTACAATATTCGTGATCGCCCCTCTGGGTCATTATTCCTGCTGTCTCCTTTTCAGATTTAAAATAAAAAAACTAGGAACTCTGCGAAGTTACGTGATATTGATATAATGTTCGATTCGGAAGTCATTACAATCGCCACTAGGTAGCGCAGTGGTGCGTCCGTCCGGACAGCACCATCTATCATACATGGCATACACTAGAATGTATGTGATCATAGGCAGGCGTTTCAGCTGCTGTAGGATAGATGGCGCTACCCTAACTTAAAAGTAGGGTCAAATTACTTTCGCTAGATGGCGTGGCGAGGCACCTCTGTCCAAGTCCTTACAATCACTGAACCGAGCTGCCCGTCGAGGCCTCGGCCTGCGCCGGCGCCTACACGCTGGCGGCGGCGCGCCACGTGCTGCCGTAGTACTGCGTGAACCTGCGGCGAACATAATTATTCAAAATAAATCAAATCAAATAAAAAATGTTTGTTTCGGAGCACACTTCTATACAGGGCGTCCTAAGACTAAAGGACATAAAGGAAAAGTCTCTGAAGTTAACAATTTTAAGGCGAAAGGTCCCGCACATTAGCGACGCAAATCGTTTTTTTTTATGTGGTAGGTGCCAGACGAGCAGACGGATCACCTGATGGTAGCCGATTGCCGCAGCCCATATACACCCACGACAGTGGAGTCACAAGTGCGCTGCTAACCTTTAAACATCCCTTTCCCCCGGATTGGGGCTCCGGTACCCTCACTCACGCAGCGAAACACAGCACGGTGCTGCGTTACGCTGGTTTTCTGTGAGGCCGTGGTATCACTCCGGCCGAGCCGGCCGATTCATGCCGAAGCGTGGCTTTCAACCGCTCAGAAATATTTAACTACTAAATTGGAGCCGTTGTTAACAATTGCGGACCGTCGCGAATCGGAGACTCGGCAAACATGTATACAATTTATTTAATAATAACAAATGTTTGGTATATTTTTGTACTCAAAAATTTAATTCACGCCAAAAGTGGCCCTTTTTAGCGTTAACCAAAGTTGCGAGAATCAAAAAGTAGTCATCGTCATCCTCCTGCCCTGTTTCCAGGTTATCTGGGATCGGCATCAGTATGTCTGCCTCTTTCATACGTCCCTGTCATTCGTCATCGAATGATCCACCCATTTTCCCATTATGTAATTTTTCACTCAATCCCCTCATCTCTTTTTCGGCCTTACTCTGTTCCTCCACCCACTCACATTTTTATTCGTCGCTCTTTTGGTTACATAGTGGCGACATAGTGGCGAGAATATACCTGTCGCATCCAAACATAGGAGACACACAGCGCGTGTGAAGAGTTCGAGTGTGAGAATATACCTGTCGCATCCAAACATAGGAGACACACAGCGCGTGTGAAGAGTTCGAGTGTGAGAATATACCTGTCGCATCCAAACATAGGAGACACACAGCGCGTGTGAAGAGTTCGAGTGTGAGAATATACCTGTCGCATCCAAACATAGGAGACACACAGCGCGTGTGAAGAGTTCGAGTGCGAGAATATACCTGTCGCATCCAAACATAGGAGACACACAGCGCGTGTGAAGAGTTCGAGTGCGAGAATATACCTGTCGCATCCAAACATAGGAGACACACAGCGCGTGTGAAGAGTTCGAGTGCGAGAATATATCTGTCGCATCCAAACATAGGAGACACACAGCGCGTGTGAAGAGTTCGAGTGCGAGAATATATCTGTCGCATCCAAACATAGGAGATACACAGCGCGTGGGAAACTCCGGTAAGGTCGTAACGTCTGCTTTAAATGAAGCTCTCTGGTTACATGCGCTTCCTTTCTTCTCATTACATGGCCATACTATGAAAGTCGATTTCTCTTCAATTTATCAAAATAAATATAGTATACAAGTTTACCGAGTCTCCTATGGCCCGCAATGAACAACATTTCATATTTGGGTCGTTCTTCTTTTTTATCGACAATGAGCCCGTCCTCGGTAACTTATGAAGTAATTAATTATATAAAAAATATACGTTACACCGTCAAGATATTCCTAATTTACCATGAAATAATGACATAACTTTATCACCGCGTAGATGCTTTAGCATGATTTAACTATGTAAAAAAAATATATAAAGCGTGACAGAGGTGTAAATGGCACTAATTTCGGGGGACGTGACGGAGGTGTTCATTTCAATCAAAAAGTATTCTTTATCAATTAAATTTTACATCATGTAATAGTTCATCTGTAAAATAGTACATTAACGAATATTTAGGACATACTATTTATCATTTGTAGTCTGTTATATAAAAGTTAAATGTGTATTTGTAAGTTTGGCTCATTGTCGATAAAAAAGAAGAACGACCCATTTTTAACATGTCCATATTGTTTTTTTATATGAAAATAGACATAAAATGAACAGACCCAGATTACTTTTTCTTTTTTCAAAATTTGGCCACTTTCATACATAAAATAATTATTGAAATTCTTTATATTCTAAATAGACGTAAGCGCCAAATGACGTCATCGGACGGCTGAATACAGCGATATTCCTTTGCATATCATCGTTTTAATAAAAAAAGGTACTACTGTCAAAGGTAAATAATACTAGTGTCAACATTGTCAACGTCACTCATTCAGTCTTCAACGTTGACAAGTTGTTTTTTTTTACCATTGCATGTCATAAGTTTGGCATTTCGTAAATTTAAAACTATAATGTGCTAAGCAAAGAAATATTTTACATTCTGCCGTCCGATGACGTCATCTTACGTTTTTTAGTTTTTAATTTTTTTCTCAGAAAATAAGCAATATAAGAAATAAATAAATATATATTCGAGCAGCGGAAAAGTAAATAGAGAATTGGTATTTTTTGTTTTATAGCTTAGCAATTTTGTAATGTTGTCCATTGGTAAAAATAGATCTAGTTTAGTAGTAAAATAATAGGCTAGTTGCCACTATTTTTATTATTTGATAGATGATATTGAAAATATGAAATTTTTTGACGCACTTTTCCTAATATATTCTTAATTTAAAATTATATTTTCGCTGTACAGCCATAAATTCCGTCCGCCATCATGGTCTATTAATTATTTGTGCCGTGACGTCACTGTTATTGTAAGCAATACGCGTGACTGTCATAACATGTTAAGAGGTTATGATCACGAATAACCTGAAACTGGCGGTGTTGTTTTTACAATAATGGTGACATAGAACCATGGCGGGCGGTGTTTTCACTCAAGAGAAACTAAAAAGTAAAAATATAGCGGGTTTAAGTTGCATTTTTACAGCAATCCCTTATTAACATGATGGCGCCACTGTCGTTTTTTTCTATCTGTTGTGTTGTTTGGGGGAATTTGTTTATCGTTTTTTTGTTTATTTATTTTTTTATTTAATATCGCTTCATTTTGATTTTGTATTTTTTGTATGCGTTTTGTTATTCATATTATTCACGTATAGATTTACTTTTGTTTCGTTTCGTTTTCTGTTAATATTTTTTTTTTGTTTCGTTTGCATGTTTTATATGAGGCGTCGCTCAAAGGTACAGCCTGAAAATCAGCACAGCAGCGGCTGCCTAAGCACATGCTGAGGCTGAACCTTGTTGGCCGCAACTTTGTAATGTTTTGTCTTTATTTCATTTTGTATGTAAGCATGTGTTGTGGTCAATAAATGATTTCTTATTCTTATATTTATCGAAGTTTATACTATTTCGGAACTTTTTACGGAATAATATTTTAATTAAAAGTTATGAGAGGTGGTAGATGGGCAGACGGATCACCTGATGGTAAGCAATTCCGCCGCCCATGGACACCCGCAACACCAGTGGAGTCACAAGTGCGCTGCCAACCTTTTCCCTTTCCCCCCCATTGCCTCCGGTAACATCACTCACACGGCGAAACACAGCGCAGGCGCTGCTTCACGCCGGTTTTCTGCGAGGCAGTGGTATCACTCCGGTCGAGCCGGCCCATTCATGCCTAAGCGTGGCTCTCCCACATTTATTACGAATGTTTCGCTTAGGAAATCATTATAACATATAAGGATTATTTAATCTGTCAAAAACGCTTCATTCAGCAATATGGCGTCGAATCATTCCAGTGACGTCAACTTTTGTAAACAAGTAGGAAATTCGATAGCACACGATGCTTTTGATAGATGATAAGCGTCCCGCATAGATAAAACCCAATAGAGAGAGAAGACAATAGAAGAATTCAGCTAGGCTGGGCAGCATTTGGTAAACTTCGTCGTCTTCTCGTCACCCATCCCTCAAAGTCTTAAGTCGAAAGTCTTCGACCAGTGCGTCCTCCCGGTCATGACTTACGGTACCGAGACGTGGACACTCACGGCTGGACTAGTCCACCGGTTCAAAGTCGCTCATAGAGCTATGGAAAGGGCAATGCTCGGAGTATCTCTGAAGGACCGCATCAGAAATGATGTAATCCGACAGAGAAAACCAGAGTCACCGACATAGCCAACCGAATTAGCAAACTGAAGTGGCAGTGGGCTGGTCATATTAGCCGCAGAACTGACAGCCGTTGGAGCCGAAAGTCCTTAAGTGGAGACCGCGACTACCACATTTAAATAGATAGTAAATAAATAGTCGTCGCTAGTGTGTCGTACTAGAAACTAGAAACGAAGTCGTACTAGAAACCGTCGCTTTCAGGCGACGGGTACCCACCCGTCGCCTGAAAGCGACGGTTTCTAGTTCCATGGTTGACACTCACTTCTCGGCGATGTATGTGGCGGCGGTGAGGTCGCTGCAGACGAGCAGGCGCTGCCTCGCGTGCAGCACGGCGTGCAGCGCGGCGCCGCGCGGCTGCAGCGCGTGCAGCGCCGCGCCCTGCTTGCAACAGCAGCGCTGCTTGCGACACGCTAGACACGCCCGTCAGCAACTGCACGCACGACGCACAATAAGCTTCATTCAACCATTGTAATATAAGCCTAGTTTTCTTTGTAAGTATATCAGATAACTCACGTGTTTGCCTGTTTTTACCCGACTACGGCAAAGCAAAAGGAGGGTTATGATTTTGACAGGCTATGTATGTATGTATGTATGTATGTATGTATGTATGTATGTATGTATGTTCATCTGTTTCCACGTAACTTCTTAACTACTTATCAGAATTCGACAAATGACATATCATTATAAGCGTCTTGATCGTCCGCTGGTTATAGGCTATATGAAGTTTCACAAAATCTAATGTGGCGCCCTCTAGCGGACAAAAGATACAGAGTAAAAAAATAAAGTTATGATAAATATGCCGTGTTTGGTATCATTTGAAAGCGCTTGACTTGTACATTTTGAATATATATATATATATATATATATATATATTACTAGCACTTGGACACCAAAATAGTACAAATAAAATAAAAGTAAAAAAACTAAAACCCAACTACGACAAAAAACGTCGCTGAAAAAGTATAAAACAAGCCTTCGTTGTCAATTTATGCAATATTCACTATGTAGAGATAAAATTTCATGTTTGGAAAGGCGTAGTCACACATTAAATATACTACCCTTTGACAACGTGTGACTGCGGATTTCCAAACATGAAATTTTATCTCTACATAGTGAATATTGCATAAATTGACAACGAAGGCTTGTTTTATACTTTTTCAGCGACGTTTTTTGTCGTAGTTGGGTTTTAGTTTTTTTACTTTTATTTTATTTGATATTGTTTTATTATTATTTTTTTTACTTTTGTTACCGTCTTTAATTACGTAATTGGGTTTAAGGACCTGTGTATGGCCGTGTGGTCCCCGGCAGAGTAGAATAGGCCACCCTCACTCTCACCGAGGTGTCGTAAAAGGCGACTAAGGTAAAGCTGCTGGCATGATCATCAGCACCCAGAGAAAGAAAACTCTGCATTTATCTCAAAACCCTCGCCAACCCGTCTGCCAAGCGTGGTGAGTATGGCAATTACCCCTCATGTGATTGAGGGAGGCCCGTGCCCCAGCAGTGGGGACTTAAATGGGCTGATGATGATGATGAATCATCAACGATCGTTTGGATCAGTGGTAGTGAACGCTGCCTCTGGTGCAAGGGTTGCGGGTTCGATCCTCGCACAGTGCAAACATTTGTGTGCATGGACATATCTGTTTGTATTGGTCTAGGTGTTATCTATGTATTATAAGTATGTATTTACAAAAGAAAAGTATTTCATGTATATGTTTGTAATCCCACTGTTGATTCTGATATCCGTAACACAGGTGCTTGAGCTACCTATCTCAGAGTCAGATCAATGTATGTGATGTTGTGCAATATTTATTTATTATTTATTTATTTATTACAAACATTTGTGTGCATGAAAATGTCTGTTTGTATTGGTCCGGGTGTTTTATACGTATTTTAAATATCTATTTACAAAAGAAAAGTATCATACGGGGTGTATCTGTGGACATTTACATCCCTTCAACCACTTTTTCTACCAGCCATTCTGAACAACATTTGTTCTACGACTTGCCGAAATTAGTCGATGCTTTTTTCGACTCCCCCATACAAAATGACCAAGTCACGTGACCAACTTTGTATGAAAAGTTGACTTTTTTTATGCGAATTTCCAAAAGTCATAAAACAAATGTTAAGATACTTAAAATACATAGAAAACACCCGGGCCAATACAAACATACATGTTCATGCACAGAAATGTTTGTACTGTGCGGGGATCGATCCGGAGTCAAATTGATGTATGTGATGTTGTGAAATATTTTTATATTATTATTAACATCATCGCTGGCAACTTACAAAGTAAATTATGCACTTAAGGCGACGGGTAGCCCTAACTAACGACACCAATCGATTTTTAATTGTTAGCTACTAAGCCGGATCTATTTTAAACAATTTCGGGGTTACAACCTCTCGGCAAACACTTATACTATTTATTAAATAACCATGCACAAATGTTGGGTCTAACGCGTACGCGAAAAATTAATTACCGCCAAAAGCGGCTACTTATAGCGTGAATGAATTTTTCGCGTACAAAAACGGACCCAACATTTGTGCATGGTTATTTAATAAATAGTATGTTTGCCGAGAGGTTGTAACCCCGAAATTGTTTAAAATAGATCCGGTTTAGTAGCTAAAAATTTAAATTGATTGCCGTCGCTAGTGTGCCCTACCCGTCGCCTTAAAAAGTCTTCGACGGATTATTCGGTTAGAGAAAAAGTTGTAAATTTGAATCCCATCCGAATGTGTCGAGGATTTTTACAAGTGCATTTTTTACTTGAGAAAAATGGAGGCTATCGCGTGTAAAATATCCGCTAGATGGCGTGCTTCAGAACCGAGGTCCAACTTCAACATCATTTGCTGATTTATTCGTTAATTGTCAATTTCACAGATTACGTCGAAATATACCCAATCACCTTGTAGTTGGATCTCAGTCCTATAATGGCTAAACAGTACACGCCATCTTGCGGATTTATCGCACGCGATAACCGTTTAACCACGTGTTCTATAAACCATTCTGAACAACATTTGTTCAACGACTTTTCGAAATTCATCGAATATTTTTTCGACTCCCCATACAAAATGACCAAGTCACGTGACCGACTTTATATGAAAAGTTGAAATTTTTTCATTTGAATTTCCAATAGTGATAGAACAAATGGTGTTTATAATAGTTAATAGAACACGTGGTTAAAGGGATGTAAATGTTCACAGATTGTATAAGTGAGTAGTCAACAGTCGAAGTCAGACAAAGTCATAGTCACTCAATAAAACGCCGGTGTTTTACGTTTTATCGACCTACTGATTCTACCGATACCATCAAACACAATCGCCGGTTTTAAAACTTTATTAGGTTCAAGCAAGTTGTCGCGTGACTACTCACTCACTCGAGTCCGACACAGAAAAGCAGTGTTAAAAACGATACAATTCAACGATTCTTAATATTAAGATCACTTCGCGGCACTTCGCTGCACAAATAAACACCAAATTAGTTCACGAAAAACCACTAGAAACTAATTTAAAACCGTTGAATTGCATCAGCTCACGAGACGTGTCTTAGTCCTACCGCCAGAATCAACACTCATGTCATATTCTTCAAATGAAAGGTCTTATTCACAAACTGTTAAACCTCTGTCAACTAAGCCAGTGTCATTAAGCAGTTTTTCTCAAAAATAATGAGAGCTGCTTAATTAAAAAAAAAATATATGAAAGTTAACTCACGATGTTTTCCCTCACCGCCGAGTTATTGGGAGAAATATGCACATACATTTGAAACATGATCATGTTGAAAGTGTGAAAAGCGTGTTCTTATCCACTGAGTTACCAACGCTCCAACTTTCTCTATGAATTGTAAATGAACGAATGAATGAACCTTGCGCCAACAAGGTTCATTCATTCGTTCTACGCCAACGAACGTTCTAACATTCTTTGGCGTAGATAGGATCTATACGTCGATAGTCTCGGCTTTCGACTTTCTCTATGAAACGAACGAATGAATGAATGAAGTTGCTAGCACGTACTTTGGCGTAGATGGGCGGTGAGCCGCACAGGCGCTTGAACAGCTTGCCTTCCGCCATCACCAGCTCCATGCCATCCGCGAAGCTGGCGCCGATAGCTTCCGACTTCTGAGGACTCGTGTCTGTGAACATATATATTTAAGGTTATACAACACGTAAAGATTCGTGGTAATCTGTACTATAAAAGACTTTGGTAACAGGGATGCGTGCGCGCAAATAGGCTATTTGACATGTTTTGAAAAACCTTCTCATATTATTGGTGTAAATAATATTTATTTTCATATATTACGAATATTTCGCTTAGGAAATCATTATAAAATATAAGGATTATTTAATCTGTCAAAAACGCTTCATTCAGCAATATGGCGTCGAATCATTTCAGTGACGTCAACCTTTTGTAAACAAGTAGGAAATTCGATAGCACACGATACTTTTGATAGATGATAAGCGTCCCGCATAGATAAAACCCAATAGAGAGAGAAGACAATAGAAGAATTCAGCTAGGCTGGGCAGCATTTGGTAAACTTCGTCGTCTTCTCGTCACCCATCCCTCAAAGTCTTAAGTCGAAAGTCTTCGACCAGTGTGTCCTCCCGGTCATGACTTACGGTGCCGAGACGTGGACACTCACGGCTGAACTAGTCCACCGGTTCAAAGTCGCTCATAGAGCCATGGAAAGGGCTATGCTCAGAGTATCTCTGAAGGACCGCATCAGAAATGATCTAATCCGACAGATAACCAGAGTCACCGACATAGCCCACCGAATTAGCAAACTGAAGTGGCAGTGGGCTGGTCACATTAGCCGCAGAACTGACAGCCGTTGGAGCCGTAAAGTCCTTGACCGCGACTCGGTAAGCGTAGTGTAGGACGCCCTGCGACAAGATGGGATGATGACATTCGAAGGCTGGCTGGTGTGGGCTGGATGAGAGTGGCCGAAAATCGGGAGCAGTGGCGTGCATTAGGGGAGACCTATGTCCAGCAGTTTACGAGTGTGTGTTGCTGATGATGATGATGTTGATAGATAAAACACAATGGCGTCGAGTCTGTCACTTGTTTTGCTTTCAAAAGGCTGACGTCACAGTAAATAAAGCCAATCAAAACCGGAAGTCACGTGGTTCCAAGCACACAACAAATTAATATTGGTTTTATTAGTGAAAATATTCAATATTTTTTATATGTATTATTGTTAATTAGTTTTTAAGGCTATAAACTACGCGGATGACAATAAATACATCTTTTTTTTCATACTTTCAAATAGCCTATTGCTAGATTACGAGTATTAACAGAACGAAATGCAATCAAACACCCCATTTTAGGTAAATTCCAATTGATGTGTCAGTGCAAGGGCGGACCCAGGGGTAGAGCGGGTGTTATGGGGGTCATGCCATAGGAAACGCCAAGTCCATTATCCCAACCTACATTCCTCCATTACTATTGTTATCAACCATTTCCGGTGCGGCTACGTCACAACCTTCTAACGCGCCATACTAGCGGATAGCGGGAAGCCTAATACCGGATGGCGGGAATTTAATATAATTTTATTTGATTTTTATAAGTCATATAATTTAGTTCAACTTAATAAGTATTAAAATAATAGTTTTTACCTTTCTAATTAATTATTATGTACTTAGATATATTTATTTCTAATTTATATTGCTAAATTCTAAATTTATAAGTAATTATTTTGACTATCTTAGTACGACGGATTTTTGTTATAAAAGCATGGCGTCAGCTCATTTCGTCATTCAATTCATGTCGATTTTATGTGTAAGGCGAAGCTCTGCCCGAATAAATACTTGTTCCAGTCTACGTCTACGTTATTTGGCCACCTGACCCACTTTCTGTAACAATTCAGAAGTGGGATCAGCCCAAATGTCCGGACCTTACAGCGGCGGTCTAGGCCATCGAAAACGGAGACACAACGAGTCGTCTGTTTCGGAGGATGAAGACACTATCAAGAAGCAGCAAAAAAACGACAATTTTTTTGTTTCTGGGGAAACAAAACGTCGCCGCGTTTCGTCGATGGATGCAGAATTAATACCCAAATTCAGACCTGAAGACAAAAACAGTCATGTTGTCGGGTGGCTGCACAAGATAGACCAGCTGGGTGATGTCTACGAGTGGAGTTGCGAAGATCGTCAGTACATTATGCAGTTACGCTTACGTGGATCGGCGAGAGATTGGTACAACGATTTGGACAGCTATGATCTTGATTGGGCAGGATGGAAAAATGCATTCCAATCCGCATTTCCCCGCTCAACTGACTTCGTGGACCGGTTGGAAGAAATGTTGACCAGGACAAAAGAAGATGCAGAAACAATGACAAAATATTACCACGATAAGCTATCACTACTAAAGAAATGCAATATTGTCGGTGAACATGCCATCTCCTGCATTATTCGTGGGCTACCTCCGGAATTGAGAGCGAACGCAAAGGCATACAAATGCGACGCGCCAGAGGAACTTTACTTTGGCTACTTATCGTCACTCGAGAACTTCAAACGGGTCGAGGCAACGTACACCGCAAGAAAATCTACGTGGAGAAGAGGCGACCGGAGCACATCAAGCGGAACTGTTTCTCAACGGGTGCAGTTACCGAAGACTTGCTACGCGTGCCGTCGGCCGGGGCACGAGGCTCGAGACTGCAGGAGCCTGCAGCGCTGCGACACATGCCAGCGTGCGGGTCACACCGCGGCTACGTGTTGGTTCGGTGCCGGGTCTTCGCGACAACAACCACAAAAGGTCAGAAGTATTTTGCATATAACTTATGACATCTATTTGGATTTATACAGGAAGCCAGTGACAGTAAATGGGTGTCCGTTAACAGCATACATAGATACGGGTAGTAAACTCAATGTACTTACATCTGAGTCTGCTGAGAAATTACTATTGCAAATCCAGCCTTCCAATATTATCATGAAAGGGTTCGGAGGTTCACATTCACTTTCACTGGGCACTGGTATAGTCACGGTTGAGGTAGATGAATTAATTGTAAAATGTAGCGTTGAGATAACGAATAGCGATCTACCAAACATAGACATTATACTTGGACAGCCGATGATCAATCAACCGAATGTAAGTTTAGTTACTACCGCAACGTCAGTTAATTTTTTGCCTACCCATCATTTATCGGATATTCAACTAAAAGGAAACGATTTTGTTTCAAAGTATCCCGTATTTTTAAAATATGATACCGTTATTCCAAGGCTAAGTTATGTGTATGCTGAAGTTTTTATAGATGGTAACGATTTTGATATGAGTGAGGGCACATTTTTGACCCGTACAGTTTGTTTTGAGCTTGGCTCTGTATTGTATGTGATTCCCCAAGCAGTTATTTATTCAAACCAGTGTTTATTGAAGGTAATTAACTTAGGGACGGAAGACATTACATGGTCAGCTAATCGACTAATAGCTAGGGCGGAACTCGCAGTTACTAGGCGGTACGACCAGGCGAGTGATGTTTTGATATTAAACGAACGTGATCAAAACAACTACAAAATAACTTTGTCAGATATAAACGTCGGTGAGCTAAGTGAGGGTGAGAACGCAAAGTTGTTAGATCTGTTGAATAGGTTTTCTCATTTGTTTGCTAAAGATACCTCTGATTTAGGTTGTACTAACTTGCTAAAAATGCGCATTTGCACTACAACAGATCAACCGGTACATTGTAAGCCATATAGACTTCCTTTTAAGGAAAATGATATTGTTCATGAAAAAATTCACGATCTTTTGAAAGCTGGGATCATTAGGGAGTCTGTTTCTGACTACGCCAGTCCTGTGGTTCTTGTGAAAAAGAAAGGCGGCGATTATAGGATGTGTGTAGACTATAGGGCATTAAATGCACGCACCGTAAAAGATCGGTACCCTTTACCACACATTGAAGACCAGGTTAACAAGCTGGCCGGTAAGGCTCTGTTTACCACGTTAGACCTTGCCCAATCTTACCACCAGGTGCCCATTGAGGAGGAGTCCATTAGCAAAACTGCATTTGTTACCTCGTTTGGGCAATATGAGTATCTGAAAATGCCATTCGGACTAGCTAATGCTCCTGCAGTTTTCTCCCGTTTGATACAAATGGCTCTTGGCAGTGTAGGTGGGAAAATTGCCCTGTACCTTGACGATGTGATGATCCCTACGATAACGGTTGAGGAAGGGTTGGACCTCTTAGAAAAAGTTTTTCAGCTATTATCCCATGCTAATTTAAAATTAAACATCAACAAGTGCAGTTTTCTTAAGGATACAGCTAGTTATTTAGGCTACGATGTTAGTGCAGGGTCAATACAGCCTGGCCAAGCAAAAATTGAATGTGTAGCACAATATGAAAGACCCCGTAATATCCATGAAATCAGGCAGTTCATTGGGTTGACCTCTTATTTTCGAAAATTCATCCAAAATTTTGCCCAAATAGCTAGGCCGCTTACGGAACTAACAAGAAAGGGGGTAGATTGGCACTGGGGCCCTGAGCAGGAACAAGCATTTCAAACTTTAAAACAACGCTTGGTCGAGCGCCCGATATTATGTATCTATAATAAAGACTCCAGAACAGAGCTCCACACTGATGCTAGTAAGCTAGGGCTAGGGGGCATTCTCATGCAGGAACAGTCAGATGGTAGCTTAAAGCCTGTGTCTTATTTTAGTAGAGTCACTAGTAACGAAGAGAAGGTATATCATAGCTACGAACTCGAAACCCTTGCTGTAGTAGAGTCCCTCCGGCGTTTTCGAATTTACTTGACGGGAATCCCTGTAAAAGTCGTTACTGATTGCGCTGCCTTACGCACTACTCTTGTTAAAAAGGATTTGATACCACGTATAGCTCGTTGGTGGCTCACAATTCAAGATTTTGATCTAGAAATCGAATATTGACCAGGAGAGCGTATGAAGCACGTTGACGCCTTAAGCAGGAATCCCTCGCCAAGTACTGTGCTTATGATAGGTAATGCGGACTGGTTATTAACTTTACAAATGCAGGATGAGAGCATTCAAAATATCTTAACTCAGCTTAGGGAGCCTAACACAAACTCTGATATCCGAAATAATTATGTTGCTAAAGAAGGGGTATTGTACCGAAAAACATTAGCGGGGGAACGGTTTGTAATACCAAAATTAGCAAAATACGGGCTTTTACATAAGTTACATGACCAAATAGGACATCCAGGATTTGATAGATGTGAAGCTGCTATAAAAGCTCAGTTTTGGTTCCCAAAAATGACGAGGTTCATACGGAAATACTTAAACTCTTGTTTGCATTGTGCATTTAGTAAGGGTAGTTACGGCAGAGTGGAAGGAGAGTTGCATCCCATTGAAAAAGCAGCAGTCCCTATGCACACATTGCATGCGGATCACTTGGGCCCCTTTGTAAAAACGCGTAGTAGGCATGCATATATTCTAGTCGTTATCGATTCTTTTACCAAGTTCGTATTCGCCAAGGCGGCTAAGAGCTGTAGCTCGGTAGAAACCATTACATTACTCAAAGATATTTTCACTCAATTTGGGAATCCAGTGAGAGTAATTACAGATAGGGGCAAAGCTTTTACCAGCCGGTACTTTAAACAATTTGGGGAAGAAGTGCAATTTAAGCACGTGATGAACGCAATAGCCAGTCCTCGATCCAATGGGCAAGTCGAACGAGTAAACCGCACTATAATAGATGGGTTGAACACAATGTCAGAAAGCGAGTGTAGCTGGGATATCAAACTACCTAATGTTATCTGGGGAATCAATAATACACCTAATGCCACCACCGGGACCTCACCTTTTAGCCTGATGTTTGGTCACTCAAACACGCGTTTTCCAGGGTATCCATCTGATGTACCTCAGGATCTCGACTCTCAGCAGCAAAACTTACAAACTAGAAGTGATAAGGCGAAAATACGCATTGATAGGAATATGAGTCTTATGAAAAGCAGGTTTGATCGCAAACACAAGAAATGTTTAAAATACAATATAGGTCAACTCGTACTGTGGAAAGGTGGCGTAGCCAGGGATGCCACGGCTAAAGTAACGAGGAAACTCGACGGACTGTACACTGGTCCATACAAAATATGCAAAGCGGATCATTCTTTAGATCGTTATACGATAGTTAGTATAAAGGGCATGAAGGGGTACAGGCGGTTCAGTGCTATAGTCAGAGGCGAGGTTTTGCGACCATATAAAAGTACCTGTTCTGACGATGATAGTTCGGGCAGCGATCACGAGGTAGATCGAGACGATTTGATAGACCTTTTAGAAGGCTAGGATGTGAATTAATTTCGTGCGATATTTTTTCATAGTAAAATTGTAACATGTACATTGTACATAGTATGTAAATATACAAGTACACTCTATACCCGTATAACGGAAGTTGTTTTATAAGTTTACATTATTGTGATCAAACAGAAAGCATTGGATGTTAGTGTAGTTATAATTATATACACATCATTATAATGCCAAATAATTTTAGTGTTTCAGGAATTATTTAATTCACAATTTTCTGACGATTGTACTTGTATCTTTATTGTGTATGAAAATTATTATAAATTGTTAAAAGCAATTCCATTTATTCATTTGATTCACCTGAAAAAAAAAACACAAAGTGCACAGGCATAAAATTAAAATATGTTATTATTATTTTGCATTGAAACGTCTACTGTCTGCTCTACTCGTCGCCGTAACACCAATGAAAAACCTAATGATATACCTACTTTCAATTTATATTTATCTTCTTTACTGTCTGATTGCTGGCTATGTGATTGTATGAATTGCGTGACTCTATATATAAACTGTGTGACTACGTGAACTGTATGACTACGTGAACTGTGTGACTACGTGAACTGTGTGACTACGTGAACTGTGTGACTACGTGAACTGTGTGACTACGTGAACTGTGTGACTACGCGAACTGTGGGACTACGTGAACTATAGTCACAACTATGTAAAATGTGTGACTACGTGAACAGTTTAACATTTTTATACCTATTAATCTAACGTTAACCTACTAAAATAAGGATTAAAAATCGCTGTGGTTGTATCTACTGAAATACATTTTATGTATATAGCAGCTAAATTCGATAGTATTACAGCTCCTATTTATAGTGCATAAATAAGCACTAATGTATTAATATCCTTTAGAATTGGAGATTACTAAAACTGCCTACATTCCGGTTGCAAAAAGTTAATTACTTATATTATACAATAAAACAGACTACTCTCGTTTTTCTATTTTCAGATGGTGGATGCACGAGAGCAAAATGCTGATCGTCGTGGGACACGACCCATGCAGGATGGCCGAGTGTTATCAACCATTTCCGGTGCGGCTACGTCACAACCTTCTAACGCGCCATACTAGCGGATAGCGGGAAGCCTAATACCGGATGGCGGGAATTTAATATAATTTTATTTGATTTTTATAAGTCATATAATTTAGTTCAACTTAATAAGTATTAAAATAATAGTTTTTACCTTTCTAATTAATTATTATGTAATTAGATATATTTATTTCTAATTTATATTGCTAAATTCTAAATTTATAAGTAATTATTTTGACTATCTTAGTACGACGGATTTTTGTTATAAAAGCATGGCGTCAGCTCATTTCGTCATTCAATTCATGTCGATTTTATGTGTAAGGCGAAGCTCTGCCCGAATAAATACTTGTTCCAGTCTACGTCTACGTTATTTGGCCACCTGACCCACTTTCTGTAACACTATGGAGGAATGTAGGTTGATAATGACATAGTTCCTGATGAACGCACCATCGGCCGGCATCTTGGCGAAGGCCTTGACCTTGATCCGCGGCTGCGACGTCTCCGCGGCCGGCGGCGCCTGCGAGAAACAGAATAATCCTTAGAAAAAGACAGTTTGCAGCCTTATATCGAAGCATATCACGGAAAAAAGATTAAAGAGCGTGTTCGAAATCGCTATTGTAAAAGACTGCAGAGGCGGCTGGTAGGTGGGTGAATGAGCTTGCTGATTAAGGTGAGGGGTAGGGCACACTAGCGAAGCCAATTGATTTTAATTTCTAGCTATTAAATCTATACTATTTTAAACAATTTCGGCATTACAACCTCTCGGCAAACACTTATATTATTTATTTAATAACTATGCACAAGTTTTGGGTCCATTTTTGTACGCGAAAAATTCATTCACATCCAAAAGTGGCCGCTTATGGCGTGAATCAATTTTTCGCGTACGCGTTGGACCCAACATTTTTAATAGTTATTTAATAAATAGTATAAGTGTTTGCCGACAGAATGTAACCCCGAAATTGTTTAAAATAGATCCGGTTTAGTAGCTTAAAATTAAAATCGATTGGCGTCGCTAGTGTGCGCTACCCGTCACCTTAAGATTAGGAATTGATAATATATAACAAATGCGTACATAGAATATTTTATTATCATTATCATATCTAAGTACGACGACGATAGTTAATTTTAAAAATGTAACCTGACGTAAATTTAACATAAGTAAAATAATCGACTCATCTCATTTTATCTAAACGAAAAAACAAAACACTTGCGCGATGTAATTATGCACAGCGCCATCTGTTGGCTCTTCTAGGTAAACTGTTCTCGTGCGTTTTCGGGTCTTTCGATTATATTCGCTTCGCTCGAGCGCCACACGAGAATGTTTGTTTTACAATGTAATTCTTCTGATAGTTTGAATTCTAAGCCCTCTTAAACCTACCTTCTCGACTTTTATCTTAAGAGAAGCTGGATTGGCTGAAAACCAGCGTTGTCATGGAATATCTCATTCTGTGGCAACACTAGCTGAGCCACCTCCTTTTGCTTATATTATGGACTTAATTTATCCACTTCTATGTTTCTTACATGTATCATGTCTTAATCTAAATATTATGTGGTTAAGTGACTAGGAATGCACCCACAGCCCAAATTACTGTTCCTAGGAACTTGAAATTTCGGAAAGGGGTTCTTTATATAGTGAAAGTGAGCATTAAGAAGGAATTTTTGAAAATTCACCTCTAAATGGGGTAAAGAGGGGGTTAAAAGAAACACATTAGAGACACTGCTTCACGCTGTAAACATCAGTAGTAACTGATTAAATTAATCAGTCGGAGTAATAAATCTTACAATAAAGTTGAAATGGGGAAAATATTTTTTTTTGTTATCGGGTAACACTGAGTATTTTAATAAATCGTTGGTTTTTGTAGCTTATAAAACAGAACCTACTAGGAAATATACCTGTGAAAAGTAAATAATAAATAAATATTTCACAACATCACATACATTGATTTGACTCCGAGATAGGTAGCTCAAGCACCTGTGTTATGGATATCAGAATCAACAGTGGGATTACAAATATATACTTATAATACTTTTCTTTTGTAAATACATACTTATAATACATAGCAAACACCCAGACCAGTACAAACAAACATGTTCATGTACACAAATGTTTGTACTGTGCGGGGATCGAACCCGCAACCCATGTATCAGAGGCAGCGTTCACTATCACTGTTCCAATCGGGTCGTCAAAAAGTGATGTTACTTATTACACTTTTTATGCTTTTCCGAATGATTGTGTAAAGTAAAGTAAAGTAAAGTAATAATTTATTTGGCAAAATAAAGATACAAGCTTAACATGCAAAATAAAAGGATCGGATAAATACAATACAGTACAAGATATGAAACTTATAACTCATTACTGCCAAATAGGCGCCCGCTCAGCATATTACCCTGGTCTTCCTGATCTGGCCGGCCAGGGCGCTGATTTTCAGCGGGACCCACTTTAGGAGCCGCGCACCAGTTCCAAACTGACAATATCAGCAGGAAGCAGACCCGCAACTCAATTAGTACCATATAATAGTGTTAAGGAATGCATCTGTCAAGTATCCGAACGATGAAGATGTGACAAAATTTTACCGCACAAATCGTCATAGTAAATTAATTTTCGCGAGGTGCGTTCGACAGGCACTGACATTGACGACTGCGTCGAGTTGCTTCAAATTGTGGGCGCAAACTAGGTTTCTAGTCTTGTTATAATTGTATGATTGAAGTTGCGTGAGTAACGCCGCGAGCGCAGTAAGTAAGCAATGGACAACATTTCATATTTTTAACATGTCCATATTGTTTTTTTATATGAAAGTAGACAAAATGAACAGACCCATATTTTTTCTTTTTCAAAATTTGTCCATTTTCATGCATAAAATAATTATTGAAATTCTTTTTATTCTAATTCTAAAGCGCCAAATGACGTCATCGGACGGCTGAATACAGCGATATTCCTTTGCTTATCATTGTTTTAATAAAAAAAAGGTACTACTGTCAAAGGTAAATAATACTAGTGTCAACATTGTCAACGTCATTCATACATTCAACGTTGACAAGTTGTCTTTTTTTTTTGACAGTTACATGTCATGAGTTTGGCATTACGTAAATTTAAAACTATAATGTGCTAAGCAAAGAAATATTTTACATTCTGCTGTCCGATGACGTCATCTTACGTTTTTTAGTTTTTAATTTTGTTCTCAGTAAATAAGCAATATAAAAAATGAATAAATATATATTCGAGCAGCGGAAAAGTAAACAAAGAATTGGTATTTTTTAGAATAGCTATTTACGGGATTGCTACCATGTCGTACCTTATTTTTGAGTATCCGATATTTCGTAAGTGTAGGTGTAGGAACCGTAAAACTAAACAAAGTGTCGTTTCGCGGGCAGATACTGTGAGTGTTGTGTGTCGAGAACAGGTGCGAATAAATAGTGAGTTAGGAAACAGTGGTACCGGAGGTGAACGCAGTAAAAGACTAAGAAGGAGGGTAGACCGATATGTCTGCCAATAACATCTTACCCGCAGAATCTTCAGTTACTCCGTGACCATGGCGCTTGCAACAGCGCCGAAATATCGGATACTCAAAAATAAGGTACGACATGGTAGCAATCCCGTAAATAACTATTCTAATGTTAGTGACCATGAAAGTTTAAAACAATATATTGGTATTTTTACCCGACTACGGCAAAGCAAAAGGAGGGTTATGATTTTGACAGGCTATGTATGTATGTATGTATGTATGTATGTATGTATGTATGTATGTATGTATGTTCATCTGTTTCCACGTAACTTCTTAACTACTTATCAGAATTCGACAAATGACATATCATTATAAGCGTCTTGATCGTCCGCTGGTTATAGGCTATATGAAGTTTCACAAAATCTAATGTGGCGCCCTCTAGCGGACAAAACATACAGAGTAAAAAAATAAAGTTATGATAAATATGCCGTGTTTGGTATCATTTGAAAGCGCTTGACTTGTACATTTTGAATATATATATATATTACTAGCACCAACTACGACAAAAAACGTCGCTGAAAAAGTATAAAACAAGCCTTCGTTGTCAATTTATGCAATATTCACTATGTAGAGATAAAATTTCATGTTTGGAAAGGCGTAGTCACACGTTAAATATACTACCCTTTGACAACGTGTGACTGCGGATTTCCAAACATGAAATTTTATCTCTACATAGTGAATATTGCATAAATTGACAACGAAGGCTTGTTTTATACTTTTTCAGCGACGTTTTTTGTCGTAGTTGGGTTTTAGTTTTTTTACTTTTATTTTTTTGTTTCAGAGCTTAGCAATTTTGAAATGTTGTCCATAGAAGTGTATGTGTTAGTAACCTCGGGCGCCGGCTTCGTGCGCGGGGGGTCGAGCAGCACGCGGCGCGCGGCGCCGGCGCTGACCAGCACGTAGCGCGGCCGCGCGCACGCGAACGCGCCGTCCGTCAGCACGATGTGCCCTGCGACATACCACACATAGGCTATACTATAACGCCGTGCGGTCCCGGCAGAGTACAATAGGCCGCCCTCACTCTTACCGAGGTGTCGTAAAAGGCGACTACGGTAAAGCTAATGCTAAATAATACGGTAAAAGCTAATACGGTAAAAGCTACGGTAAATAGATATTAAAATTTGGCAATTACAATGAGCGTGGTGATTAAGCCTGATCCCATCATAGTAGCGATGACTTGATTTCTATGATGGAGGCCTTTGCCCTGCAGTGGGACAGTATACCGGCAGAGTAGAATAGGCCACCCTCACTCTTACCGAGGTGTCGTAAAAGCCGACTAAGGTAAAGCTGCTGGCATGATCATCAGCACCCAGAGAAGGAAAACTCTGCATTTATATCAAAACCCTCGCCAACCCGTCTGCCAAGCGTGGTGAGTATGGCAATTACCCCTCACGTGATTGAGGGAGGTCCGTGCCCCAGCATTGGGGGCTTAAATAGGCTGACGGTGAATAGGCTATTTGACAAAATTCTGAAAACTATCTTAGGGCATTGATTTGTTTATAAGGAGCCCTGAAAAAACAATGCCCTGTTGGTCTAGTGGTTTAAGTACCGGGCCGTGATCTCAGAGTCCTGGGTTCGATTCCCGGGTCGAGCGAAAAGTATATTTCGAATTTTTCGAACATAGCTTGGGTTTGTGATCACCAATCCGCATTTGGCAAGCGTGGTGATTAAGCCTAATCCCATCATAATAGCGATGACTTGATTTCTATGATGAAGGCCTTTGCCCTGCAGTGGGACAGTTTATAGGCTGAACATCATCATCATCAGCCCATTTAAGTCCCCACTGCTGGGGCACCGGCCTCCCTCAATCAAATGAAGGGTAATTGCCATACTCACCACGTTTGGCAGACGGGTTGGCGAGTATAAATACTAATAGGCTGATACTAATTCTTAAAAAAATACTTTTCTGTTTTTATTTTAGATATTTTAATAAAAAAATTTAAAAAAATGCAATATTCAAATATGCCGCAAAAACACGTCCTTTAGCAATATGGCGGCCAGTGACGTAGATTGTCCATAAATAAACATTGAGCTTGTTGGTGTTTCAGTGTTTCTTTCAAATAGTTTCAATTTTCTCTTGTTTTATTTGAAATGTGCTACGTCATCTTCCTATGAAGGAAAGGCAATCAACCATAGATAGTAGACTTACGCGTAATCTACGTCACGAGCGGTTTTTAGTCACGTGACCCCTGTTTAAAAAATAATAATTTTAGAGAACGAATTTTGATGAAATAATGCATTTATCTTGCGTTATTACAAATCGCTCCACAAAAAATATATTAACACTGAAGGTATAAAAGAAATGTATATTTTTATCACTGTCAAATAGCCTATTCTTTATTTACATAAGCTTGTACACAGCACTTACGTACACAGCAAATCGTCGTACATTTGAATGACTTAAAACTATTTATAAGTACTTATGTATAACTTTAATTAATTAAGACGGGAATTATCACGATATTTATTATGTGATACAACATTGTGTACTCACATATTTTACTCGACTCACCGGAGGGCAGCGTCCACACGGGCTGGTCGTGTCGGTGGGCCTGTATGTTGCCGCAGACTCACCGGAGGGCAGCGTCCACACGGGCTGGTCGTGTCGGTGGGCCTGTATGTAGCCGCAGACTCACCGGAGGGCAGCGTCCACACGGGCTGGTCGTGTCGGTGGGCCTGTATGTAGCCGCAGACTCACCGGAGGGCAGCGTCCACACGGGCTGGTCGTGTCGGTGGGCCTGTATGTAGCCGCAGACTCACCGGAGGGCAGCGTCCACACGGGCTGGTCGTGTCGGTGGGCCTGTATGTAGCCGCAGACTCACCGGAGGGCAGCGTCCACACGGGCTGGTCGTGTCGGTGGGCCTGTATGTAGCCGCAGACTCACCGGAGGGCAGCGTCCACACGGGCTGGTTCTCGTCGAGGCGCAGCAGCGCGAAGGGCGCGGCGCCGGCGCGCGGCATGACGTCGCGCAGGCGCACGGCGGGCAGCGGGAACAGCCGCGACGCGCGCGTTAGCTCCGACGGACACATGTCCGGCGGGCACGGCAGCGGCCGCTCTGGGGACGGGGTGTTCACATCATAGTAACGCATAACATTCTAGATCGAACGTAAAACATCCTGGATCGAAAGTGTAACATGTTAGATCGTACGTATAACATCCTAGATTGAACGTGTTACATCTTATATCGAACGCGTAACATCCCAGATCGAAAGTGTAACATCTTTGATTACAAGTTAAACATTCCAAATCGAACGCGTAACATCCTAGATCGAACCCGTTACATCTTTAATCGAACGTATAACACTCTAGATCGAACGCTTAACATCTTAGATAGAACGTGTTACATCTTAGATTGAACGTGTTACATGTTAGATCGAGAATATAACATCTTAAACCGAACGCGTAACATCCTAGATACAAAGTGTAACATCCTAGATCGAACGTATAACATTATAGATCAAACGCGTAACATCCTCGATCAAATGTATAACATCTTAGATCGAAAGTGTAACATATTAGATCGAAAGTATAACATCCTGGATCGTCACTCTCCAAGAAAGAAATAAGACTGTAGTCAAATTTCATCTTGTTAACCTATAAACAACAAAAATTTTATTATTTGTAGTAGCGAATTTTATATCAATAAATCATAGATAACGGTATTGGTTGCGCATTTACTTACACACTTGATTATGTAATTTAAATACTAATGGTGGATTTAGCCTCACTCACCGATCGCTTCGGTGGACTGGCAGCCTTAAGGGGCCGGCGAACAACGTATTTCCCATACAAACGTAATACCACAGTAATTTGCAATTTGGGGATATTGTTTTATTGCTGCTATTTGGATTGAGGAATTATTTATATAAGTCTTTTATTTTTTTTATTTGTTTTCTCACCTGTGGCGGAGTCCTCCACATTCTCTTCGTCGGTGAGGTCGACGCGTGCCGCCGGCGCCAGCGACACCACGCTGGATATAAGCGGCATCAGCGGCTCCTCCGCGGGCGGCAACACGAACGGCATCTGTGCCAACATACAACAATAGAAACAAACCTAAGTCAATCTAAGTCAATTTTCAATCTAAGTCTTAGCTCGAGATGCTTTCCTGATGTCTGGAAAATTGCGGCAGTAACACCCATTTACAAAGATGGCCCCAAGGATTGTCCCACCAACTACCGACCAATCTCCCTTCTTAGCGTCTTCTCAAAAGTTTTAGAGAAACTGGTCAACAATCGACTCGTATCCTTTCTTGAAAACCTTGGCCTACTAAGTGAGAGACAATTTGGATTCAGGCGGAAAAGGTCGACCGAAGACGCTGTCTCCCTGCTGGTCAAAAAGAATTCCTCTACCCTCGAGCAAAGAAAAAACTGCATAGGCGTCTTTCTCGACCCGGCTAAGGCCTTCTACACGGTCTCCACCCCGATATTACTCCGTAAGCTGGAATCAATAGGAATACGTGGAGAGGCCCTAGCCTGGTTCCGCAGTTACTTAACGACAAGAGGTCAACTTGTTAGAGTGGGCTCGACTACAAGTAACGTACACCATATCACCTACGGGGTACCTCAGGGAAGTATCCTTGGCCCAACACTATTTATTGTGTACATGAATGACATCCACTCTCTCAACATTCCATCTGCAGAAATCGTCTGCTATGCGGACGATACAGCTATTCTGTTTTCGGGCAAGAACTGGGAGGAAACTTTTCAGTCCGCAGAGCGGGGTATGTCCACCGTCCACAAATGGCTTCAACATAACCTGCTGACCCTGAACACCAGCAAAACTAAGTTTATCGGTTTTCACAAGACTGCCACCTCTAGTCCGCCTCTGATAGAAGGAATTCGAATTCACGTCTGCGATCACTACAACGGCTCAATGGACACTCGTTGGAATTGTAAACATATCCAACAGACAAATGTCATAAAATATCTGGGTGTAATTCTGGTTGAAAAACTTAACTTCAGGTCACATATCACAGCTCTCGCAGCTCGTGTTCGGAAAATTATAGCAGTCATGAAAAGTCTAAAAACCTATGTAACTTTGATATTTTAATTACAGTTTACCAGGCTATATGTCAGTCTCTTTTAAATTATTGCATTGGGATCTGGGGCTGTGCAGCAAAAACACACTTCATCGTACTAGAGAGAGCTCAACGGTAAGAACATTCTGAAGGTAATGCTCAAGAAACCTTTTAGATTTTCCACTAACGCTTTATACCTGGAGGCGAATGTTCTTCGTGTCCGGCAGCTTTACATAGCTAAAGCGTGTCTTGCTACACATAAAAACATCCTCAAAAGTAAAAATTATTCAGTTTTACTCAAGAGTCGTGTGTTCAAAGTCCCAGCTCCCGCGGTGAGAACTGGCTTTGCAAGAAGATTTTCATCTTATGCATTCCCAGCAATTTCTAACCGCATTCTGAAATTCTGTGACATTAAATCTTTTTCACTGAATTAGGCTAGGGCTACATTATCTGCGTGGTTACAAACTCTTGACTATCAGGCAACTGAATCTATCTTACCATCTTAAAAATATGACATTCTCTCTCATACTACTTTCTCACTATTTCCACATACACATTCCACACACCACAAATGGCATTATAGCTATTATTTAAATTATGCATAATGTTAGCTTTTTACGTTAGATTTGTTTCATCATGTGCTCTGTTACTCTTTAATTTAATATTTTTTTTGGTTACCCAAGATACAGGCTAAGCCTAGTTTGGGATCCCCTGTTACATTCATCACTTCTTGGACACCAAATCTCATGTTTTAATTTTAAGTACACACCTTCCTCAAATGTATTTTAGTCTAAGTAAGATTATTCAAACAGTAATAAAGCATTTTTCATTTTTTCATTTTTTTTTCAAACAAAATGTATTTAAATAAATATTTGTGTTCCTCTGTTGTCATATCTGTAACATAAGTGCTTAAGCTACTTAGTACGGAATCAGATCAACCTATGAGATGTTATGAGAATTATTATTATTATTCAGAGATGACAATGGGGGACGACGACTGAGGTCTAACATCAACAGGATTGGTTGTTTAGTTTGTCAAAATGACATTTAGACAGATCACGTTTAAAAATAACCAATCACATGCGGATTTTTCACACGCGACGGCGTGTAATGAGGGTTTTGGCGGGCGGCAAAATCTAGGGGGGGAGGGTCGCTGAGTGACGGGTAAGGCACACTACATTTTAATTTTTAGCTACTAAACCGGATCTATTTAGGTATCAGAAATTACCTATGTATGCATAGGTGCGGAGGAGCGGAGCCTTCTGGCACAAGCAATATTATGCTTAAAAGGCACCAGCCACTTTTGTATAAAGTATTTTTTTTTTACATTATTTATAGCGGACAAACGAGCAGCCGGCACACCTGATGGAAAGTGATCACCGCCGCCCATGGACATCTGCAACACATATGCGTTGCCGGCTCTTAAGAAAGGAGTAAACCCTTTTCTTGAAGGTCACCAGCTCGTATAATGTAAAAATTAAAATACATTTTAAACAATTCCAGGGTAACGATCTCTCGGCAAACACTTATACCATTTATTAAATAACCATGCAAAAATGTTGGGTCCGTTTTTGTACGCGATAAATTGATTCACGCCAAAAGCGGACACTTTACGCGTTGGACCCAACATTTTTGCATAGTTATTTAATAAATAGTATAAGTGTTTTGTTTAGAAGCAAAAAATTAAAATCGACTAGCGTCGCTAGTGTGCCCTACCCGTCACCTTAAACTATGAACTCCCTGCCGAGATCTGTTTTTCCTGACCACTATAATCTAGACCATGTTTAAGGCAAGAGTGAAGTGCATCGTTTAGGCAAACGCGTATCATCCTAGACCTCATCGTCGCTTTCCATCCAGTGCGATTGTGGTCAAGATAAAGATAAAGATAAAAAATTCTTTATTCAATTTAGGTCCACACAGAACACTTATGAATGTCAAAATAGGTACATAATATCTATCGCTGGTTCGGAACGTCGATTTCTACTGAGAAGACACCAGCAAGAAACTCAGTAGTTACTCTTTTCAAATATTGATGATGTTACAGAGTTTCAATTGAGAAGAGAAAAAAATACAATTATGAAGGTTAATAGACTACTATGAATAACAACTCAAAAGATTAATCAATTAACATGACCAAGAATCCTTATCATTTAAATAGTCTTGTACACTATAGTAACCTTTCTTCATTAGGCAGGTTTTGATATGAGACTTAAACTTATCCAGTGATAGGTTAATGACATTTTGTGGTATCTTATTAAATATCTTAATACTTAAGCCAACAAATGAATAACCGATTTTATGAAGTCTGAGAACCGGGACAAGAGTTAGCTTATAAACCAAAAAAAATAATTGCTGTTTGATTGCTTACCTCCTGGTTAGCGACATCCGCTTCGGGCGCCGCGGCTGCGCCGGCGTTCAACAGCTGTATGTTCTGCATGATGTTCTGCCGCGCCTCCTCCTGCGCGCGCGGGGGGCCCGAGAACACCTTCACCTCTGGGAACAAAAAAAAAATCAAAAATGTCTTTATTCAATTAAGTCCATACAGAACATTTATTAATGTCAAATATTATGTAATCTATAATATTATGTATGTATATAGCCGTGTTGTCCCGGCAGAGTAGAAAAGGCCACCCTCACTCTTACCGAGGTGTCGTAAAAGGCGACTAAGGTAAAGCTGCTGGCATGATCATCAGCACCCAGAGAAGGAAAACTCTGCATTTATATCAAAACCCTCGCCAACCCGTCTGCCAAGCGTGGTGAGTGTGGCAATTACCCCTCATGTGATTGAGGGAGGCCCGTGCCCCAGCAGTGGGACTTAAATGGGCTGACGATGATGTAATCTATCGCTGATTCGGAATGTCAATTTCTACCGAGAAGAATCAGCAAGAAACTCAGTAGTTACCCTTTTCAAATAATATGGTAATTACAATATTCATTCTTATACAAATTATGATTACAGTGACAGTATGATATACAATGCTTATAATCAATATCGTTTAGATAAATCGTCAAAGAAAAATTATGAAATGAATTATACATTAGAGGACAGGCGAAGAGATCAACATGTCCAAGAATCCTTATCATTCAAATAATCATCTACTTTATTTCCTGCCTTTCTGCATTAGGCAGTTTTTTACATGCAACTTAAACTTATGTACAGGTAAATCGATGATATTTTGAGGTAACTTATTAAACATTCTAATGGTGCGCGACCAACGTTATAAACTGTAATCAGATTTTGGTGGACAATCTTCTATAGGCTCTTCCATTGAGAGTGCTCTGAAGAGCTGTTTAACATCATACCAGGGCCACCATTTTACAATCGCACGACTAGACGACCCCTTCTAAAACGCTCATTTTTCCCACGCTCGTGCAAACTCTGGAATGAGCTTCCAGCCGCGGTGTTCCCTGTTCGCTACATGTCCTTTTTTATATGAGGATTAAAAAGAGTTCTTCTTTCACGGTAGGCAGCGGCATGACTGTGCTCCGGCATTGTTGATGTCTATGAGCGGCTGTTACCATTTACCATCAGATGGGCCGCAAGCTAGTCTGCCTATTATTCGCAATAAAAAAATAAATTTCGAAATCTAAACATGGACACGCCAACGGCGCTTGTTATGGATGAAAATTTCGTGTTGTGCGCCGGTTGAGACTGAAGGGTCGCGGGTTCGATTCCCGCACCAACACAAATGTTTGTTGATGAAACAGATATTTGTGTTGGGTCTGGGTGTTACCACAAACCTTCGTTGTTAATGGTTTCCATAGTTCAAGGGAAAACCTTAGTTTGGGACCTGGACAATGTATGTGATGTTGTCACAATTTCATCATCATCATCTGCCTATTTAAGTCCCCACTGCTGGGGCATGGGCCTCCCTCAAACACATAAGGGGTAATTGCCATACTCACCACGCTCGGCAGACGGGTTGGCGAGGGTTTTGGTATAAATGCAGAGTATTCCTTCTCTGGGTGCTGATGATCATGCCAGCAGCTTTACCTTAGTCGCCTTTTACGACACCTCGGTAAGAGTGAGGGTGGCCTATTCTACTCTGCCGGGGACCACACGGCGTACAATGTCACAATTTATTATTTATTATTTTTATTATTTATCGAAGTGACGGCTGCGTAAGAGGTCCCGGGTTCGATCCCCGGGTCGGGCGACAAATTTGTACCTATGGTTTCGTTAGGAAATGCTTAGTGTCAGCCCGGAGTCTGGAAGTTGGCGGAATTGTGCCCCCGTGCCTCGAAAAGCACGCTAAGCCGTTGGTCCTGCGCCCAATCCCTGTATGGTCGTGTCAAGCTGGTGTCCCATCGGAAAATGAGTGTAAGGGAATAGAGAGTGCACTTGTGTTTGCGCACACACTTGAGCACTATAATATATCCTGCGTACGTGGCTGATCGTTGAGATTGGCCGCCATAGCCGTAATCGATTGGAGGATACTATTATTATGTATGTCAGTCGTTCCATAACCACGGGCAATTATGTCCTGGACTTTTGGAAGGCGTGCGTGGGGCCGAAGCCAACACGTAGAGGCCTGTTCAATTAACAGTTTTACTATAATGTGATGTGACACCAGCCGGCGACTATCCCTGTATACACTATAGAAGTGTAGCCAAGGACAGTCCCCGGTTAGCATTAGACTAAATAAAGAATAGGACAACAAAACGAACTGGGCTCTTGGGTTGAGGTGCCAGTGGACCGGTCAACTGGCACTATAGAGAGACTATGGCACCTGCTCAATCAGTGATAAAAATCACGAAAAAATGGGCAGGCGGTGACTAGCCATTCACTAGATGGGCCCCCTGTAATAAGCTACCAGGAAGCCAAGCAAAAGCTAGCTACCAGATATAGCAAGGCGGGCAACATTGGTGTGAGCAGCTCAGGGTGCCGAGAGGTGTACACCGCTTCCTACCCAGCCTCTGTGGTTACAGACATTGTTCCAATTCACGACTTTTTATGAACTGTAGGCTAACACTTGACCACAATCTCACCTGATGGAAAGTGACGATGAGGTCTAGGATGTAACGCGTTCGCCTAGGAGATGCCTGTTCACTCTTGCCTTAAAGATGTCCAGATTGTAGTGGTCCGGAAAAACAGACCTTGGCAAGGAGTTCCATTCCTTAGCTGTCCGCATAATGAACGTGGAAGCAAATCGCTTCGTGCGGATAAGGGGTAAGCCAACAACGTATGGATGAAAGCCCTCGCCGCGCCACAATTTACCACTTTGGGAGCGTCTCTTGCGCAAAGTATTGTGTTTAGAAAAAAACCGGCCAAGTGCGAGTCGGATTCGCGCACCGAGGGTTCCGTACAAACCTGCAAGGGCAATTAGATCTAAGTATTTGATATGAATTTCAACTTGATAGCTCTACGCGTTCACGAGGAAAAAAGTAATAAGTTTATATTTATTAAAAAATATATATTTTGTAATGTAACTAAAAATTTAAGGTTGTCGGAATTTTTACTTTATGTGTGCTATAAAACGTTGCTTCATGCCAAATTTCAAGATTCTAGGTCGACTGGAAGTACCCTTTAGGTTTTGATTCCCTTGCGAGTACTTGCGAGTTTCAAAATATGCAGCTTAAATTGCTGTTTCTTTTGATTGCGTTGACATAGAAGTTTGATTTTGTTACAGCTTAAAGGTGTTATAGACCTGAGTATTTGGTATGAATTTCAATTTAATACCTCTACGCGTCTAAGAGGAAATGGGTAGTAAGTTTAAAATTATTAAAAAAATATATATTATGTGATGTAACTAAAAATTTATGGTTTTCGTAATTTTTCCTTTATCTATGCTATAAGACGTTGCTTCGTACCAAATTTCAAGATTCTGAGTTCACGGGAAGCACCCTGTAGGTTTTGATTCCCTTGCAAGTGTCGAAAATTTGCGGCATAAACGGCTGTATCTTTTGATTGCGTTGGCTTAGAAGTTTGATTTTTTCTCAGCTTCAAGAGACAGTAGACCTGAGAGTAATTGATATAAATTTGAGCTTCATACCTCCACGCGTTCCTGAGAAAAAGGGTCTTGACAGACGGACGGACGGACGGACAACAAAGTGATCCTATAAGGGTTCCGTTTTTTCCTTTTGAGGTACGGAACCCTAAAAATGATGATAAAAACCTCAACATCATTTTTAAAGACCTATCCATAGATACTCCACACGTATAGGTTTAATTAAAAAAATATTTGAGTTTCACTTTTAAGTATCGAGTCCCTCTCAATTTTTTATATTTTCCAATTTTTGTGTATAAATCGTAATGCGGAAACAAAACACACCTATTTACCAAGTTTCTATAGTATAGTTCCTATAGTTTCGAAGGAAAGTGGCTGTGTACAAACGGACGGACGGACAGACGGACAGAAAACGGTATACGACATTTTTTTTTTATTTTTGCAATCAAAAGACCTCTCAATGATAGAAACATCGTTGAAAGAATCACTTGATTCTCATTTAAACTACCTGAGATATCACAACTTTAAAATCACATTATTTTGGGCAAACCCAAAACGCTCCATACAAATGGCTACTTAGATGTGACGTCACACTTAAGTATTTTGTATGCATTTCATTTGAATTTTGTATGGTAGCTATTACAAATGTTTCGTTTATGTCAATGGTTCTATTATAATAATTGGTGCTAATTGTATGGGTTCTTAAATGGTATAATTATTTTTTAATAATTTCATACTTTTACAAGCGACTAAGGTAAAGCTGCTGGCATGATCATCAGCACCCAGAGAAGGAAAACTCTGCATTTATATCAAAACCCTCGCCAACCCGTCTGCCAAGCGTGGTGAGTATGGCAATTACCCCTCACGTGACTGAGGGAGGCCCGTGCCCCAGCAGTGGGGACTTAAATGGGCTGATGATGATGATGATGATGATGAATTTCATACTTTTAGATGATGATGATGAATTTCATACTTTTAAAATGGACTTGCCCATGAATCTTTGAATGACCATAAAACCGGCTAGACGTTATATTTTTAATTGAGAATTTTTGCCATTGGTGTGCCAATGGCAAAAATTGGTATGGTAATTTAAAATTTTAAAAAATTGGTGGAATGGTAGGTCAATATGTGTATTGACCTATATTTTAATAAAATATTTATATTCTATAAAATCTTGAGCTTAGTCGTATACCCTAATGTCAAATCTATAAGGGTTCCGTTTTTTGCCATTTGGCTACGGAACCCTAAAACTGAATAAATAAATGTATGTAACTGACCGTTGTTGGCGTGGTCCCACGAGGGGATAGCCACCTTCGGGTTCGGATGTGGCTCCAGCTGCGGCGGGCTCCATGCGTCCATGATCTGTGCCTGAATGAATGAATAGTTTTATTTGTGAATTTAGATGTTACAGAAAAGGTTAACATAGCATTATACATAGACAACATTACATAGCATATGTTTTAGCCGTGGGAGAGCCACGATTCGGCATAAATAAGCCGGCTACCACGGTATGCATCACAGAAAACCGGCGTGAAGCAGCACTGTGCTGTGTTTCGCTGCGTGAGTAAGGGCACTCATTCAGCTGGTCTCACTGAAAACCAGCGTCATGGCCTTTGTCTGGGCTGTGACATAAGCTGAGTGAGGGCCATTTATACTAGACGTCATAACACATCATTATATTCATTTGGCACTTTCTGGACATGATTGAATATAGTTTTGTTTTTTTTTTTTTTTTGCTTTTGTTTTATTTTTATGTATTTTTGATTGTTTTATGTTTAGTTTTCTGTTTGTACCAAATTATGTTCTGTTTATAATAGCTATATGTTCTGTGTTGTGATGTCTATAATAATAAATATTTTCTTTCTTTCTTTCTTTCTTTCTTAAGGGTACCGGCGGTCTAATCCGTGGGAAAGGGGGGTTTAAAGGTTGGCGGCGCACTTGTGACTCCACTTGTGTCGCGGGTGTCCATAAGCGGCGGCAATCGCTTACCATCAGGGGATCCGTCTGCTCGTCTGTCACCTATCAAATAAAAAAAAATAGACTCCTTCTCATCTTAGCGTGTAATCCCTGTTGCTTCCAAAGCTGTCACTCTGGAGCCCGGGGTACGCTCGAACCATGATTCAGGATTTGGGGTCTTTTTAGGGTTCCGTAGCCAAATGGCAAAAAACGGGAACCCTTATAGATTCGTCATGTCTGTCCGTCCGTCCGTATAGTCACAGCCACTTTTCTCCGAAACTATAAGAACTATACTATTTAAACTTGGTAAATAGATGTATTTTGTTAGCCGCATTACGATTTTTACACAAAAAACTGAAAAAAATTAATAAATTGGGGGGTCTCCATACTTGAAACTGAAACACAAAACTTTTTTTTTTCATCAAACCTATACTTGTCGGTTATCTATGGATAGGTTTTCAAAAATGATGTTGAGGTTTTTAACATATTTTTTTTAAACACAATACTTTGCGCAAGAGACGGTCCCGCGCAGTAAGTTGTGTCCCTCCTCCTCCCCTCTCTAACTTCTATAATAAATGAATTATAAAACTAAAAAAATATATGATGTACATAATCATGAAAACTAACAACGAAAATTGGTTTGGACTAGATCTAGTAAGTATTTTTTTTTAATACGTTATAAACCGTAAACCGCAATTTACCTTCCATATATCTTACTTGCTGCTACGGAACCCTTCATGGGCGAGTACGACTCGCACTTGACCGGTTTTTTTTGTGATTGGTGACAGACGAGCAGACGGATCACCTGATGACACCCGCGACACCGGTGGAGTCACAAGAGCGCTGCCAACCTTTATTATTTTTAACCCCTATTTCCCCGGATTGGGCCTCCGGTACCATCACTCACGCAGCGAAACACAGCACAGTGCTGCTTAATCCCAGTTTTCTGTGAGGCCGTGGTATCACTCTGGTCGAGCCATTTATGCCGAAGCGTGGCTCTCCCACGGTTAAAATGGTAAGCGATTGCCGCCGCGCATGGACACCCGCGACACCAATGGAGTCACAAGTGTGCTGCCAACCTTTAAACCCCCCTTTCCCCCGGTCTGGTATCGGAATCAGAATGTTTATTGCTTGTAACTGTAGATATTAAAATTTGGCAATTACAATGAGCGTGGCGATTAAGCCTAATCTCATCATAGTAGCGATGACTTGATTTCTATGATGGAGGCCTTTGCCCTGCAGTGGGACAGTATACCGGCAGAGTAGAATAGGCCACCCTCACTCTTACCGAGGTGTCGTAAAAGGCGACTAAGGTAAAACTGCTGGCATGATCATCAGCACCCAGAAAAGGAAAACTCTGCATTTATATCAAAACCCTCGCCAACCCGTCTGCCAAGCGTGGTGAGTATGGCAATTACCCCTCATGTGATTGAGGGAGGCCCGTGCCCCAGCAGTGGGGACTTAAATGGGCTGATGATGATGATGATGATGATGGGACAGTATATAGGCTGATACTTTACTTCTTTTTTTTACAATGAAGCGACTGCCGTCTGACATTCGCAACCCTCAAACAGGGGAACCAGACCCCTGGGAACTGAATCATGGTTACACGTTCAAAACCGACACGTGCAGGTTTCTTCACCATGTTTTCCCTCACCACTGATCTAATATATTAGTTCGAGGATCGCTTTTGAAGAACTATAAATATGAATTAATAATAACAGTATCCTCCGACCGATTACAGCTATGGCGGCCAATCTCAACGATCAGCCACGTACGCAGGATATATCAGTTTTACCAATTTTATAAGTTAAAACCGATGTACCTGCGCAGAAGTTTTATTTTCGAAATCTGCGGCAAAATCTTAACCAATCACAACGCTCCATTTACGCACGCCAAAAATAACAATTTCTTATTGGTTGATGCGTCAGCGCCATGTTCTGTGCGAGTGCGGTTTAGAGAGAGATAGCATTCCTCTCTGTATTTATTATATTTAAACTTAACGTAACGCAATAAAGTCTGTATTTCAACTGTAATCAATCGGATATAACTTGCTCTTCATGCGTAGATGAGTTTTGCCGATGTAACTTATAAACGTGGCACAGCTGTACTCAAGCGTCGTGCGGAGTCGCGGGTGTCTATGGGCGGCGGCAATGGACAACATTTCATATTTTTAACATGTCCATATTGTTTTTTTGTATGAAAATAGACATAAAATTAATAGACCCATATTTTTATTTTTTCAAAATTTGTCCATTTTCATGCATAAAATAATTATTGAAATTCTTTATATTCTAAATAGACGTAAGCGCCAAATGACGTCATCGGACGGCTGAATACAGCGATATTCCTTTGCTTATCATTGTTTTAATAAAAAAAAAGGTACTACTGTCAAAGGTAAATAATACTAGTGTCAACATTGTCAACGTCATTCATTCATTCAACGTTGATAAGTTGTCTTTTTTTTTGACAGTTGCATGTCATGGGTTTGGCATTTCGTAAATTTAAAACTATAATGTGCTAAGCAAAGAAATATTTTACATCCTGCCGTCCGATGACGTCATCTTACGTTTTTTAGTTTTTAATTTTTTTCTCAGTAAATAAGCAATATAAAAAATGAATAAACATGTATTCGAGCAGCGGAAAAGTAAATAAAGAATTGGTATTTTTTGTTTCAGAGCTTCGCAATTTTGAAATGTTGTCCATTGCTTACTATCAGGCGATCCGTCGCCTCATCTGCCCACCTATCACATAAAAAAAACACAAGTGCACTCTCTATTCCCATACCCTAACATTGCGATGGTACACTACTGTGACACGACCGGAGAGGTATCGAGCGCGGGACCAACAGCTTAACGTGCTTTCCAAGGCAAGGGAGTACAAGACCGCCAACTTCCGGAATCCGGGCTAACAATATGAATTTCTTACCGAAATCTTAAGTACAAATTTTTGGCCCGACCCGCGGATCGAACCCGGGACCTCTAGCGCAACAATGGCTTTAAAGTGCGACCCACTAACCATTGCAAATATTAATGAATGAATATACTTTTATTGCACTTAAAATAAGTAGTTTACTGCAAGTTTAAAGAAATTCGACTTTACCTGTTGTTCGACATTGCTGTTTTGTTGCGCCAACAATTTATTCAATATCTGCGGCGGGTTCTGAGGAATTGAGAAGAGGAGAGACGCGTCACTGGCCGGATCGTCTGTTTGTCCCAAAATATGGTTTAGCACCTGCGGCGGCTTCCACGGCAACTCCTTGCTTTGTTGTCCAACATTGTTGTTTTTAAAGTAACCTATCTGTTTGCCTTCAATATTGTGTATTAGCTGAATGTTTCTTTGTTGATCAGCGCTGATCATTGTACCATGGTCCTGTGGTTTCACGAATTTTTTTATTGTGTTTTCTTGTTGTATAGCATTGTCGTTTGCTATACTGTGCCCCCGTTGTTTGATGTTTTTCACATTGCTGTTATCATGTTTGACTACTTTATTGTTCACTATACTGTGTCCTTGTTGTACACTGCTGTTTGATATATTGTGTTCCTGTTGCTTATTTTTCACAATGCTGTAATCTTGTTTTACAACTTTATTGTTCACTTTGCTGTGTTCTTGTTGTACAACATTGTTGTTGGCTCCCTGTTGTTTATCGTTTTTCACAATGCTGTGTTTTACAACATTCTTGTTCCCTGTGTTTATGCCCATGTTATGCCACTGTTGTCCAGCAATGTTAATGATGTGATGCCCCTGTTGTCCAATATTGTTGTTGACGATGACGTGTCCCTGATTTAGATCATTGTTATTTACTATGTTTTGTCCCATTGGTCCAACATTATTGTTGACTATAACTTGTCCCTGTTTAACAACACTACTGTCCACCACAATGCCTCCGTGTGGTCCAACATTGTTGTTGATTATAATGTGTCCCTGATTTACAAAATTGTTGTCAACCACACTGCTTCCCTGTTGTCCAACATTGTTGTTTACAATTTGCGGCTGGTTTATGCTAATAGTCACTGGTAGAATTACCATTGTGGGCGGTGGGTTCGACTCCGGTTGGTTCTGATGCTGTGGGTATATCATCAAATAGTTCGTGGTTTGGGATACTGAGTTATCTCCGCTTGTAACAATGACGGGGGCTGAATTTTTCTTCTGATTTTGTAGAAGCTGGTTATCAAATATTAAGTTGTTGGGACCTGTGTTAGATCCAATAATAAAATTGTGTTGGGACGACGAATTTTCTGTGCCCAAAACTTTATAAGTCGGTTTGTACATATTGTTCGATGGTAAAGTTTGAATGTTCAATTTAACATTTTTATCTTTATTGACGGATTTCAATACAGGGTTCCCAGTTGTAGCATTGACCTCTATCATTGGTCTGCCTTTCATTGGTATCAAAGGCGGTGGATTTCTTCCGGCGTAATTATGGTCCAATTTATCAGGTCTGGATCCGTTCGATTCCATTTTCTCGTCGCCATCGTCGTCTATATCGATGACGTCACCGCTTGGAGTTTTTTGAATATTTTTAGATGGTTTTGGAACGTCGGCGTTTGTATGTTGGGTTTTCGGAACGTTGTTATCCGGCTTGAGGAACACTTTGACGCAGTTCTTTGGAAATTGAGACGGAGAGCAGTAGGTGTCTCTGACTGGTTCTGCGACCACATTCAACTTAGGACGACGGAGCGCGGAAGCCGACCTCGACGGTGGAGTTATCGTGAAGAACCTGGAAAAAATTATCAAAATTTCATTATTTATGATGGCAAATTTGGTACTGGCATATGGCCAAAGGTCGTAGGTACGATTCCCATTTTGGACAAACATTCGTATGATGAAGACATGTGTTTGTTCAGTGTCTGGGTGTGATATATGTAATTACGCATATATTTTGTTTCCTCTGTTGTTTAATATTCGGAACACAAGTGCTTGAGCTGTTAGTACGGAATCAGGTAAATCTAATCATAATCATAATCTTTTTTGCATAATGTGGTTACATAAGGTTTTACAAATAAATATAAAGTTGTCACAGCTGGCAGGCACAGCACAAACTCATACTTAACAAAAGCTACAAAATATTATGTTCTTAAGCAGTAAAGTTTGCCACAAGTGCTTGAATAGATGCGCCGCCATTTCTGATCCCATTCTTTATCCGCCCAGGTAGTAGTTATAATTAAAATTTTTCATATGACGATTTGTAAGAGCTGTATATAAGCCTATGCAAATAAAGTACTTTTGAATTTTGAATTTTTGAAGTTTCAGTTTTGAGTTTACCTTTTATTGATATTCTTCTGCCGGATCCACTCGCCCAAGCCCCCGCCTTTTTTATCCTCCTCCTCCTCCTCCTTTTTCCGTCTCTTTTCCTCTTCGGCTAGTTTCATCTCGCGTTCTCGTTTCAGTCTTTCTTTCCGGCTCTCTTTCTTGCGAGATTTTCTTTTGGGGGGTTTTAAGGGCTTGAGTAGGCTCTTGGAGGGGGGCGAGTAGTCTTGGTCCAGATCGTCGCTGGATGTCTCCGAGTCGATGTTAGATTTCTTCTTTTTAGCTGAAATTATAAAATGACTTCGTCAGCCCATTGTTGGTTGCGGATAAGGAAGGAATTGGATAAGAATAAAGATACAATAAGCAATAAAATAATTATTTCAAAATAGCTGACGTATGTCATATAAACATTACGCAAACGTTGAACCAGCGTCAAGCAGCACTGTGCTGTGTTTCGCTACGGGAGTGAGGGTACCGGAGGCCCAATCCGGGGGAAAGGGGGGTTTAAAGGTTGGCAGCGCACTTGTGACTCCACTGGTGACGCAGGTATCCATGCGCGGCGGCAATCGCTTACTATCATGCGATCCGTCTGCTCGTCTGCCACCTATCACATAAAAAATACCCTAGATATTAGTACCTACAGTCAGGCCACCAAGAGAAGTCTGATTAGACATTTGCAACCGATGCAACTTTGGACTGAGGTACAAAATATCATAAAACTAAATTTTATTAATCTGACATTCAAAAATTTAAATAAATACAAATGTATTTGGACACTGCAGTTTTAAGATAAAATCTAAAGTTTCTATAAAGAAATACTTTATAAATTGCAAGAAACACCATTTTTTCCGTTCCATCCCACACTTAAACGAGGTTAGGTCGTGCGACATTTTTTCTTTTTAAAGTGTGTTGACGTGCCTTTAATATCACTGTAATATTATCGTTAGGATTTTTAATATCATGTTATTTCATATATCACATTAAATAAATCTGTTGATATTGATCCCCATTGAAATTAAGATGAGAATCGATTGGATACATTAATTTAATATTTAATTACAAATTTTAGCCACGTTTCATTTCTCAAAACATTCACGACTTTGCGATTAAATTATTTTTATAGCCTTATTTTTCATGTTAGAACGATAATTAACGTAATAAATAAAAAAAATGCAGTAATTTGCTAACCTTGGGTATTAGGTAATATCATTAACAGTCTAAGTGCAGTCTATGGCACATCACTATTAACGTCAAATTTCCATCTGTCAAATCAGACTTCTCTCGGTGGCCAGACTGTAACAATTGACATTTTGGCTGAACTAGAATAAACCTCTGGATTTTGCTAATCTATGTGAGTGTTTCTAATATGAGCTCGATGAGGGAAAACCTCTTGAGGGAATCTGCAAGTTGTAGATAGTTTCTGAAAAGACATCCTCTTTTTGGTCCAAGTGCCGGCCAGAAACATTTTTTACTGTATTCTGTAGGACTTGTCCCCCTGAGTATTTACTACTATGGCACCAGAGCTGTTGGCTCATCATCCTTTTGAGTTAAATATCAACATTTTCAGTGAATTCATTAAAAAATATTTTTTTTTGTGCTATGCCAAATCTTGACATTTTAACTTTAGGGGGACAAGTCCCAAAAAAATACAGTTTTTTGGCCACTTTCATATTTGGGCCAAAAATATATGAAAAAGCGCGGATTTCCTTTGTAACAATGAATGAATGTTCTCTTTGCAAGGCGGAGAGACCTGGCGGGCATCATGCACATACCTGGCGGCTTGGAGGCCAGAAGCGCCTTCCGCTTCTGGTCCAATTGCTTCTGCAGCTTCGCCTGGCGGAGAGAGCTGGAGGGCACCAGGCACATGCCTGGCGGCTTGGAGGCCAGAAGCGCCTTCAGCTTCTGGTCCAATTGCTTCTGCAGCTTCGCCAGGCGGAGAGACCTGGCGGGCAGCAGAGACATACCTGGCGGCTTGGAGGCCAGAAGCGCCTTCAGCTTCTGGTCCAATTGCTTCTGCAGCTTCGCCAGGCGGAGAGACCTGGCGGGCATCAGACACATACCTGGCGGCTAGGAGGCCAGAAGCGCCTTCAGCTTCTGGTCCAATTGCTTCTGCAGCTTCGCCAGGCGGAGAGACCTGGCGGGCAGCAGACACATACCTGGCGGCTTGGAGGCCAGAAAGCGCCTTCAGCTTCTGGTCCAATTGCTTCTGCAGCTTCGCCAGGCGGAGAGACCTGGCGGGCATCAGACACATACCTGGCGGCTTGGAGGCCAGAAGCGCCTTCAGCTTCTGGTCCAATTGCTTCTGCAGCTTCGCCAGGCGGGAGACATGGCGGGCTCAGGCAAGCTAGCTTCTGGTCCAATTGCTTCTGCAGCTTCGCCAGGCGGAGAGACCTGGCGGGCATCAGGACACATACCTGGCGGCTTGGAGGCCAGAAGCGCCTTCAGCTTCTGGTCCAATTGCTTCTGCAGCTTCGCCAGGCGGAGAGACCTGGCGGGCATCAGGCACATACCTGGCGGCTTGGAGGCCAGAAGCGCCTTCAGCTTCAGGTCGAGCTGCTTCTGCAGCTTCGCCAGGCAGTAGGGCGTGGCGGGGGTGGCCTCGAGCAGGGACAGACAGCAGCAGTTGCACGGCTGCGACCCGCGCGAGTGAGAGTTCCTGGCACAAACATACGATATTGCAATAAGGCAGATAAGGGGATTGTGTGCAAAAATAGCTAAAAACATACGATTTCTGTTCTATAAATTATTAAAGAAAAAAAGAAAGAAATAATATTTATTTAGTGACACAAATTAAGTAACAAAATTACAAAACATTATTACATCTATAAAAATATTAAGGTTATGTACAGTAAAAGAGATGAAGGCAATAAAAAAAAATGTGTCACCAAAAAGGTTTGCACTCAGCATATTAAAAGTTATTTTTTATAATGTGGCCGAAGATATCTCGCGAACGTCAAGTAACTTAATGGGAATAAATGTAAATAGGTTTTAAGTTTGATTATGTACATAAATTAGTTTTAGGTGACGGGTTGGTCACACTAGTAGATTAGTCCTTGACTTTAAACCAAATAGCGCTCGTGTCCAAAAGAACTGTTTTTGCATGTGTGTAGCCATTTACAACAAAATTAATCAGCATATTAAAGATCTGCCCTTTAACCAATTTAAGTCATCACTTTACAAGTGGCTAGTCGCACGCACTTTTTACTCTGTGCAAGAATTTCTTGAGTACAGGGAAAATCAGCAAATTGTAAATATAATTAATTAATTTGTTACCGTAGCAAAATGTGATAATCGTAAAGTTGACATTGTAATTTGTATTGTATTTGCATGCTGTTGTCAATGGCTGGATAGGCGATCATGATAACTGTTACCATCTACTTATTTGTAAACCCTGTTCAAAAGCAAATAAACTATTCTATTCTATTCTATTCTATTCACTAGCGACGCCAATCGATTTTGATTTTTAGCTATTAAACCGGATCTATTTTAAAAAATTTCGGGATAAAACGATTGGCGTCGCTAGTGCGCCCTACCTGTTATCTTAATGAATAATAATAATACAATAAATAAAATCATTGGCATCAACAGTGGCTGGAGCCTCCTTGTATGAATGGAATTGCTTGTGTCAGAAGGCACCGCTCTTCTATAAACATGACAAGTTACCAGTGTTACCCATATACTTAACAACAACCTACAAAAAGCAGAATCAAACAAAATTATTGGTTAGAATAAAAATTGATTGCCTGTGTAATACCACATGTAACGCAATAAACTATTTGAATTGAATGAGGCGTTTTCTTAAAAAAAATAAAAGCTATTAAAATAATAACTCAATAGATGGCGCTTAGCAGGCCAAAATACTTCTGTCAATGTCAATTCCGTTGACTACGTATTATAGTCGGATGTTTAATTAAACAAAGTAAACAGTCAGATGTCAATGAGTCATTTCCATACATTTGTGTTTGTTGAGTGTCTGGGTGTAATATATGTATTTAAGTATATATTTGTGTTCCTCTGTTGTCTGATATTTGTAACACAAGTGCTTAAGAAGCTACTTAGTACGGAATCAGGTCAATGAATGAGATGTTGTGAGAATTATTATTATTATTATTATTTGCAAATGTCAAAATGCCAACTATAGGTTCTTTAAAAAAAGTGTCTTATCATACAAAGCATACAAGCATTCATCAATTCATCATTAATTCATGTGCTTGTTGCGTTTTTTCTTCAACTGGCTTCGGTAAAAACAAACTGTGTACCTACTAAGTGAGTCCCAAAATCGTTTGGGGTGAAATGATCCGAACAAACACATGAATATTTCCGTAGATGAAATCCAATTTTTCAATGGAAATCTATTCTGGTGGTTTTAATCCACTGTCGCTTTAGGGTAGGAAAAAATAATTATTACCAATAAATGGGACAACTATTTTTTTTTACTCTATTACACTTAAACGATACCTACAAATTACGTACGTTTATTCCTAAAAAGAATGTTTATTCAAAGTGTAACAATATAATCTATTTTATAGTCATCATCATCATCAGCCCATTGAAGTCCCCACTGCTGGGGCACGGGGGCTTCAATTGGGCTATATCAATCACATGAGGGATAATCGCCATACTCACCACGCTTGGCAGACGGGTTGGCGAGGGTTTTGATATAAATGCAGAGTTTTCCTTCTCTGGGTGCTGATGATCATGCCAGCAGCTTTACCTTAGTCGCCTTTTACGACACCTCGGTAAGAGTGAGGATGGCCTATTCTACTCTGCCGGGGACCGCACGGCACTATTTTATAGTATCACGGCTTTAATCAACAAACTAATTTTCCCGAAAATTAAGAAATCGCGAACGCGACTACACTTATTAATTTGACAGTTATATTTTTTAGATTTTCACGCCATCTAGTAAGTGTTTTGGAACTATTTCTTTTTTTTGTTCGCCAGCCTCACGCGCCGGCGCGCGTCGTGGAGCGCCGCTGTTGCCGCAACCGCTAGTAGGCACTCACTTGTGGGTAGTCGACGTCGCTGAAGTGCTGCAGCGCGGGGCGGCGCGCCAGCTCCACGCGCCGGCGCGCGTCGTTGAGCGCGCGGTGCCGCAACCGCTAGTAGGCACTCACTTGTGGTAGTCGATGTCGCTGAAGTGCTGCAGCGCGGGGCGGCGCGCCAGCTCCACCGCGCAGTGCGCGACGTCGTTAGATGCGCGCGGTGCCGACAACCGCTAGTAGGCATCACTTGTGGTTAGTAGACGTCGCTGAAAGGGCTGCCAGCGCGGGGCGGCGCGCAGCTACACGCGCGGCGCGCGTCGTTGAGCGCGCGGTGCCGCAACCGCTAGTAGGCACTCACTTGTGGTAGTCGATGTCGCTGAAGTGCTGCAGCGCGGGGCGGCGCGCCAGCTCCACGCGCCGGCGCGCGTCGTTGAGCGCCGCGGTGCGAACCGCTAGCCAGCTCACGCGCGGCGCGCGTCGTTGAGCGCGCGGTGCCGCCGCGCCTCGCAGCAGTACCTTGCCCACACAAACACAATACACTTCCAACATTCTGTCCACCGACCAATCAGTGAAGTCATTACCTACTTAAACTGTAAGAACTATATTATTGAAACTTGGTAAATAGATATATTTTGTTAACCGCTAGACGATTTTTACACAACTTTTGGAAAAAATTAAAATTCTCCATACTTAAAACTGAAACTCAATTTTTTTTTTCATCATACCTATACGTGTGGGGTATCTATGGATATATCCCCCTCCCTAGGGGCGGAGAGGGCTCAAATTTCTATAATAAATGAATTATAAAACTAAAAAAATATATGATGTACATAATCATGAAAACTAACCACGAAAATTGGTTTGAACTAAATATAGTGAGTAGTTTTTTTTAATACGTTATAAACCGCAATTTGCCTTCCAATAAAATTACAAAGTTATTCATGCAGTTGGTGTATTTAAAAAAAAACTGGACCTACATTACAAAGTTTTCCCATGATAAAGACACTAAATTCTATTTGTATCCTAAATTTGAAGCTTCTATGTCTGCTAGAAGTGCCTTGGACTTATGATGATCGGTGAGTCAGTCAGTCAGTAAGTGAGTGTCAAAATTCAGAAACTTTAACAAGCTGTCATTCTTAAATTGACTGAAATTTTAAATATACCGTGTTTATACAATGCCTGATTAGTTACTGAAAATTCAGGTTTCTTTGTTTATCTACAACGAAATTACAGGGGAGTCAAAAATAGCCTGAATTGCTTCGAGAAAAGGATGGTACGGCCGTGGCGCTTTTTTTGCTCGACTTGGTGCAATAAGAATAAGAATAAGAAATCATTTATTCGACACTTAACATGGACATTTACAGAGGAAATATCTTAAAATCTAAGTGCCGAAACGGTCCCTACTCAGCATTTACTACCCGTGCGGATAAAGAATGGGATCAGAAATGGCGGCGCATCTATTCACTTCTCGCTCGCACACTATTTGCGTCTATACTCGCACTCGTGGGTACTGACTGCAAAAAAAATATTCTGCGTTCCCTTCCCTGTCGCATCAGTCCGACGCGTTCTCAGTTTTTCCGTGGTTTTGAACCTTTCGTTATTTTGTCATTTGTTATTGTTTGTTGTTATAGTTTATTGTTAATTTGTATGTTAAATAATTGTTTTGTTAGTTATTTATTGAGTATAGATAGTGTTTTAAGATATAGTTACAATAGGATATAGATATACTTATTACAATCTTTTAATTCAAGATACTAATTTTAAAAGTTATGAAGTGCATGTAGAATAGTACATTAAATTAATGTAATTAAATTACAACTGTATAAATCATAAACTGTTCTAACGCAATCTATATTTAATACTAATATTATAAAGCTAAATAGTTGGTTTGAACGCGATGAACTCAGGATCTACTGGACCGATTTCAATCATTCTTTCATCATAGGAAAGGTACGTTAGGTAGGTCATAGGCTATGTATGTACCACGGGCGAACCCGGGGCGGACCGCTAGTAAATATATATTTACTTGAGAACAAATTCGTTTACCGTTAAATATATATAATATGCTATCTGAATAATTTTCATACATTTTTATATACAGTCAAAAAGACTCCAAAATAATAAAACCTATAAAACATACTCGTACATAAATCGTATTTTAATTAATAACATTAATTTATTTATTTAAAAAAAAACAAAACAGTTTTAACGGTAACGATATTTTATACTGAAAAACGTCAGTTATAAGTTTTCAAACCGTTGATGCTGACGGTACCGGCTCCACGCGCCGCCATTTCTAATCCCATTCTTTATCCGCACAGGTAGTAGCTATGGCCTGAGCCATAGCGCTGATTTTCAGTAAAGACCGAATCGCATACAAATTTTGACTAACTTATTTTAAACATACCTCTTCTTGCCCTTCCCCGGCGCGTCGGCCTCGGCCTGCATGTCGCGCAGCACGCGGCGCAGGTCGCCGGGCGTGGGCCGCGGCGCGAGCGTCTCCTCCTGCGCAACGTCCCTGCGCAAGCGCCGGTCGTACTTCGCGAGCGCGTGCGCGGGGAGGCGCTCGAGGACTATGGAGAGAGGCTTGCAGAGCCTCTCGAGGACGAGGGACGAGCGGTTGAGGTGGATAGGGGGGCGTTTCCACACTCTGGAGAGGTAAATAACATTTTATTATATATTATACGTGGACACTCACGGCTGGACTAGTCCACCGGTTCAAAGTCGCTCAAAGAGCTATGGAAAGGGCTATGCTCGGAGTATCTCTGAAGGAGCGCATCAGAAATGATGTAATCCGAAAGAGTCACCGACATAGCCCACCGAATTAGCAAACTGAAGTGGCAGTGGGCTGGTCATATTAGCCGCAGAACTGACAGCCGTTGGAGCCGTAAAGTCCTTGAGTGGAGACCGCGACTCGGTAAGCGTAGTGTAGGACGCCCTGCGACAAGATGGGATGATGACATTCGAAGGCTGGCTGGTGTGGGCTGGATGAGAGTGGCCGAAAATCGGGAGAAGTGGCGTGCATTAGGGGAGACCTATGTCCAGCAGTGGACTAGTGTGGGTTGCTGATGATGATGATGATATATTATACGAAAATTCCACATTAATAACCTTCAAGAGAAGAGCGCGCTCCTTTTTAAAAAGGCCGGCAACGCATTAGCGATCTCTCCGATTCCGCGGATGTTAATGGGCGGCGATGATTGCTTTCCATCAGGTGACTCGCTTACTCGTTTATCGCCTCTAGCATAAAGAAATAACACGATTTTCATGACACAGTGTACATATCATGAATCTTCTCTGAATTTAGCAGAACTACTTTATACAGGGTGTATCTGTGAACATTTACATCCCTTTAACCACGTGTTCTGTCAACCATTATGAACAATATTCGTTCTATAACTTTTGGAAATTTGCATTAAAAAAATCTCAACTTTTCATACAAAGTCGGTCACGTGACTTGGTCATTTTGTATGGGGAGATAAATTTCGAAATGTCGTAGAAAAAAATATTGCTTAGAAAGGTTGGTAGACACGTAGTGAAGGGATTTAAATGTCCACAGATACACCGTGTATGTAATTAATTTTATACATAATTTATTTGACTGACCGGATGGCGCAATTGGTAGTGACCCTGCCTCTTACGCCAAAGGTCGTGGGTTCGATCCTCACCCTGGACAAACATTCGTGCGATGAACACTTGTGTTTGTTCGGTGTTTGGGTATAATATATGTATTTAAGTATATATTTGTGTTCCTCTGTTGTCTGATATCTGTAACACAAGTGCTTAAGCTACTTAGTACGGAATCAGGTCAACGTATGAGATGTTGTAAGAATTATTATTATTATTTTAACATTATTACATAGTTAGATACACAAACTGTAAATAAATACTTACAAAACTTCAAATTTTAGATAACTATATGTATATGTAATCAAAATAATTTAAATATTTCACAACATCACATACATTGATCTGACTCCGAGATAGGTAGCTCAAGCACCTGTGTTACGGATATCAGAACCAACAACGGAATTACAAATATATACATTTAATAATTTTCTTTTGTAAATACATACTGATCATACATAGAAAACACCCAGACCAATGCAAACAGACATGTTCATGCACATAAATGTTTGTACTGTGCGGGCATCTAAATATTTTAGAAATTATTAATATAAGTTTTTAAGCAAAATAAATTAACATATTGTATTTCTAAAAAATATTACAACAACCAACACAGTATTAGGTACAGTATCGTATAGTAACTAGACATAATAATAGTTATCCAACCTATTAGAAAAAGCGATCCAAAGTTATTACCGTACTAAAACTAATGCCTTCCTGTTCGAGTTTTGTTCAAGTAGTATTAAGTAAGGTTTCCAAATATTATGAATAGCAATTCCTTTATTTTCATTTGATAATTATTAAACTTTAGAGGTAATGGAATGAATTCCAGTTTCAAGTATAGTAGAAGTAAACAAAAAACCAAGTTTCTACTCTGTAAGAGTGCGTATATTGAAAAATCAAAGAAGGTCTTATACGTTTCTGGAAAAACACAATGCTTGTGCGATGTATCTTTGCACAGTGACATCTATCGAAAATTCTTAGAACTAAAATCGTTTGTATTTGTTGTTTGGAACGAGTTTCAACCTTTTAAAGGTTCCAATATTAGACAATAATGTTTATTCAAGTTCTTAGTTATTCCTAGTATTGATCCCACTACTTTTTAACCTCGTTTTGGAGTAAAAGAGTTAAACAGTGGGAGAGCCACGCTTCGGCATGAATGGGCCGGCTCGACCGGAGTAATACCACGTCCTCACAGAAAACCGGCGTGAAGCAGTGCATGCGCTGTGTTTCGCTGCGTGAGTGAGGGTACCGGAGGCCCAATCCAGGGGAAGGGGGGTTAAAAGGTAAGCAGCGCACTTGTGACACCACTGGTGTTGCAGGCGTCCATGGGCGGCGGTAATCGCTTACCATCAGGTGATCCGTCTGCTCGTCTGCCACCTATATTATAAAAAAAAAAAAAAAAAAAGAGAGGAAAGATCTAGAAAAGTCGTTTGACATACTTCAACAAATTCAAATTGTCCTCAGCATCCCTATTAGGCTCCCACATGTCGTTGGAGCTCTCGCTGTCGACTTCGGACTCGGACTCGCGGAGGCGCGAGCGAGAGCGAGAGCCGCGGCGCGAGCGAGACGCCCGCGGCGAGCGAGAGGGACGGGACGAGAGGCCGGAGCGGGAGCGGGCGGACCTTGAATAATGACAAATGGACAACATTTCATATTTTTAACATGTCCATATTGTTTTTTTATGTGAAAATAGACATAAAATGAACAGACCCATATTTTTTCTTTTTTCAAAATTTGTCCATTTTCATGCATAAAATAATTATTGAAATTATTTTTATTCTAAATAGACGTAAGCGCCAAATGACGTCATCGGACGGCTGAATACAGCGATATTCCTTTGCTTATCATTGTTTTGATAAAAAAAAGGTACTACTGTCAAAGGTAAATAATACTAGTGTCAACATTGTCAACGTCATTCATACATTCAACGTTGACAAGTTGTCTTTTTTTTTGACAGTTACATGTCGTGGGTTTGGCATTTCGTAAATTTAAAACTATAATGTGCTAAGCAAAGAAATTTTTTATATTCTGCCGTCCGATGACGTCATCTTACGTTTTTTAGTTTTTAATTTTTTTCTCAGTAAATAAGCAATATAAAAAATGAATAAATATATATTCGAGCAGAGGAAAAGTAAACAAAGAATTGGTATTTTTTGTTTCAGAGCTTAGCAATTTTAAAATGTTGTCCATTGTATATTCAGTTTAGACACTCATCGTATAGATAGCGACAAATTAGACTTTTCCAGCTCAATACTTCGCCACACGGACTGAGCTGTCGGTGGCCTGCAGGAGCTCGCCGTGCGTGCAGCTGTCCGGTCACAGAAGGCAAGTCAAGGGGCGCCTATTATTTTAATATTATATTAAATTTATATAAAGATAAAAAAATCTTTATTAAATTTAGGTCCACACAGAACACTTATGAATGTCAAAATAGTACATATTATCTACCGCTGGTTCGGAATGTCGATTTCTACTGAGAAGACACCAGCAAGAAACTCTGTAGTTACTCTTTTCAAATATTGATGATGTTACAGAGTTTCAATTGAGAAGAGAAAAAAAATGCAATTATGAAAGTTAATACACTACTATGAATAACAACTCAAAAGATTAATCAATTAACATGACCAAGAATCCTTATCATTTAAATAGTCTTGTACACTATAGTAACCTTTCTTCATTAGGCAGGTTTTAATACGAGGCTTAAACTTATCCAGTATTAAATTAGATTTAAATAAGTTCCATATAATCGTTACATTGTAAATCAATCAAGCCATATATCAATCTTTGAAGGCTCATATGTATTTATTTAATTAATCTGCCAATATCGGTACTTGTTAAAAACACATTATTACTTACCTAAAATGTAATTTATTTATTTATTTTTGTGCTGTGCCATGTAATATACCTAATCTCTTTCCCCCGCGTAATACATGAAAAGACGGTTACCGATTCACCTGAACAGCCCACGGCTTACTTTTTCGCTCTGAATTCAAATTATTCACTCATTCGGATCATTCGGCTCACTCGGATCATTCAGCTCAATCAGATCATTCGGCTCACTCGGATCATTCGGCTCACTCGGATTATTCGGCTCACTCGGATCATCACTCGGATCATTCGGCTCACTCGGATCATTCGGTTCACTCGTATCATTCAGCTCAATCGGATGTTTCGGCTCACTCGGATCATTCAGTTCAATCAGCTCACTCGGATCATTCAGCTCAATCGGATGTTTCGGCTCACTCGGATCATTCAGTTCAATCAGCTCACTCGGATCATTCAGCTCAATCGGATCATTCGGCACACTCGGATCATTCGGCTCACTCGGATTATTCGGCTCACTCAGATCATTCGGTTCACTCGTATCATTCAGCTCAATCGGATCATTCGGCTCACTCGGTTAATTAGGACCATTTGGCTCACTCGGATCATTCAGCTCAATCGGATGTTTCGGCTCACTCGGATCATTCAGTTCAATCAGCTCACTCGGATCATTCAGCTCAATCGGATGTTTCGGCTCACTCGGATCATTCAGTTCAATCAGCTCACTCGGATCATTCAGCTCAATCGGATCATTCGGCACACTCGGATCATTCGGTTCACTCGGATCCTTTGGCTCACTCGGATCATTCAGTTCACTCGTATCATTCGGCTCACTCGGATCATTCTGTTCAATCAGATCATTCGGCACACTCGGATCATTCGGTTCACTCGGATCCTTTGGCTCACTCGGATCATTCAGTTCACTCGTATCATTCGGCTCACTCGGATCATTCTGTTCAATCAGATCATTCGGCACACTCGGATCATTCGGTTCACTCGGATCATTAGGACCATTCGACTCACTCGGATCATTCAGCTCAAACAGATCATTCGGCTCACTCGGATCATTTGTGTTCAGTGAGCAAGATTACTGCCGCGTACCGATTGCCTGGTTGAGATCCATTGAGTCGAATGATACATTCGGAGCGATAATTAGAGATTCGGAACAGTGTATCGGGTGCCAAATTCATCTTTCAAACAAAAAAAAAACAAAATCAAAATCGGTTCATTTGTTCGGGCACACACACAGACACGTCAAACTTATAACACCCCGTCGTTTTTTGCGTCGAGGGTTAAAAATGAATTTGCCCATAAATATTTGAATGACCATAAAACCGGCTAGACTTTATATTTTTAATTGAAATTTTTTGCTATTGGCGCATATTTGCCTATATTTTGATAAAATATTTATATTTTGTAGAATCTCGAGCTTAGTCAAATACCCTATTGAGCCTTACCTCGAGAGTATCCTGAGTGCAGAAGACGGACGACTGGCGGGACTCAGGGCCCTGCCGCCGCCGGCCGCCAGCCTCAGCAGCGGCTGCGCCGGCTCCACGCACGCCAGATCCACGCCGCGCAGGTCCAGACTCCCATCCTCCATGATGGACCAGAGCGGGGTCTGGTCCACCCTCATGAGCGGGACCAGTGGCGTCATTGTTAATTTTGAATCTGAATTAAATTCGAATTGTTATTTACGGGATTTCTACATTTGGAACAGCTGTTTTTGTTTCGCTTATTTTGTTGATCTAATATGCTAAAATATGGACTTTATTCACGATACCTATTATGGAGTTATCGGGATGTAAACGATAAAAAGTAACAGTGTATATAATAAGTATGAATATATTTCAGTATATTGTTTTAAACTTAAATGGTCACTAACATTAGAAAAGTTATTTACGGGATTTCTACCACGCATCTTATTTTTGAATTTCCGATATTTCGTAAGATAATTTCGACAGAACGCCACTACATACCAAGACTGGTCAGGGATGCGATTGAAATTGCAAAGTACAAAAATTTCAATCGTGAGGATGGGTTTAAATTGTCAAATTTCTGAAATCCAGTGATTCGAAAATGTAACAACCGTAAAACTAAACAAAGTGTCATTTCGCGGCCAGATACTGTGAGTGTTGTGTGTCCAGAACAGGTGCGAGGAAATAGTGAGTTAGTGAACAGTGGTACCGCAGGTGCGCGTAGTAAAAAACTGCGAAGGAGGGTAGACCGATTTGTCTGCCAGTAACATCTTACCCGCAAACACTTCACACTTTTTATCGTTTACATCCCGAAAACCACATCGTGAATATCATCATCATATCGTGAATAAAGTCCATATAGCATATTAGATCAACAAAATAAGCGAAAAAAAAAATCAGCTGTTCCATACAAAATTGGATTTCCACCCGGCAATAATACAAATTACAGTGCAAAACTTACCATATCAGTGAAAACTTTTCTAAACAGAATATTGTTAAGATTTGTATCAAATCGCAGGTCCTAAACATCACAATTATTGTAAAACAAACACATTGGAAAAAAAAAACCCGGCAATAATGTTTGGAACAGCAAATATTTTTTTTCATTTACATTGTTGATCTAACATGCTAAATGGAATTTATTCACTATACCTATTATGAGGTTTTCGGGATGTAAACGATAAAAAAATAACGATGTATAAGATTTTTTTTAGAAAATCGGCACCGCGTTAGCCTTCGCTCTGGTTTTGCAGATGTTCATGGCCGACGTCGGAACCTAAAAGAGGAAGTCCTTTATATTTTATAGCTGAGAATGTTCGACTTCATAATTACATATTTTTACATTTTACATTACACGTTACGTAGGCGTAAGTCCCGACTTCAACGTCGTTGGTTGTTTAACGTAAAGTTGTCATTTTGACAAGCCACGTCCGATAATTATCAACCTCCTTATTGATTGACCTCACGTCTACGTAACGCCATCTAGAGGATTTTCGATTCGCTGTGAATCAGACTTACCAACAACTAGGCGGCTTAATGATACGTCATCATCACTGTCATCGTCGTCCTCATTTTGCAACCAAAATTGATCATTATTGCCTTCTTCACAGTGGTCATTTTCGTCTACATCCATGTCGTTTGATTTATCTTTGTTTTCCACGGTAATATCTTCCTTGCTGCTACCAGAAAGAGCTTCTTTTTCTTTTTTTTCCCTTTCTTTAAGTTCTTTAACTAAAAATTCTTCGATTAAATTTAAATCGGTAGAATCATCGTCGCTCAACGTGACTTTTTCATTTTCTTCAGTATTTTTGCTTGTTGCAATCACTTCCTTATTTTTAGTTGCATTCATTTCAAACTCAGTTGTCTCTATTATATTTTCAGTCCTTTTAAGGAGATCTTCAAATAAATAAGCACGATTGACACTTGTCACTGCATTCGAGTCTTTATTTTCAGTTGGATAAGTCTCAAAATCGGTCGTTTTTTCTTTTTTGATCAAATCGAAATCTTGGCGAATATTTATAGATACATCTTTAAACAATTCTTCTAGCCTGTTTCCAATCTTAGCTTGAAATTTTTCAAAAGCGTCAAGTTCTGTATCATTGATTGAAGCGTCATTTTCACTTCTTACATCTTTGGATTTATTACCTGCATCATTGTTTGAAGAATCTTTCGAGCTATCGTTACTTATTCCTATAGCTGCACTAATTTCAATTCGTTCTTCAGATAATTCTTTACTTTCTATAATTTCTGTATCCATATTTTCATTATTTTCTGTTTTAATATCACTATTTAAAATTATAATCGAACTGTTTTTACTTGATTCAAAACTTTCGTTATTATTAGTAGTAATATTTTTTTCAGTAAATTCGGTTTGTTCATGATCATCGGGTTTGTTTAATCTATTTTCAGATGATGTTTCATCCTTGGTATTTCTTACAACAATTATAGCTTCAGTTTCATTACATTTTTCATTGTTATTTTCAATACTATTGCTTTCACAAGCAGTTGCCCCTGCATTTTGTTTTTCTGACATATCATTATTTCCTTCCATATTGTCTACATTCGATTGACTTTTGGGATTTTCAGAAATTTCAAGATTTCTATCAGAGTCACTATTGCTTTCATTAGTTGTCTTAGAAATGACATCACCAATATTATTAACATTTGAGTCTTTGTTACTTTTTGTAACACTTTCACTTTTTATTTTCTGTTTTGAGTTGACACAAGTATTATTTTCACTATCAATAGAACTTGACGAATTGTCACTACTTATATCTATAATGTTTTCGCTTAATTTCTCGTGTTCTTCACGAGATGTACTCGCTTTCATCGTTTGTATATCACAATCAACTGCGTTATCACAATCCACAGTAACATCATATACATTTATGACCTTCCTGTTGGAATTTGAATTTATCGCGTTAGCTGTTTCCTTTTGGTCTGAAGTGATACATTCAACGTCAGAATTGTGATCGGACGTGATCTGTTGCATACTCGAATCACTGTCAATATTGATTACGTTTTCCACATGACGAGAAGATTCATCATCGACTTTCTTTGTTTTATTCTCATCATTATCTGATGTATTTGTAGGTTTTTCACTTTCGTCATCATCTACCATCATCAAATCATCAGAATCGCTATCGAATATTAAACAAGCTTGTGCATTTTTCGGGTCTATACTCAACATTGTCGCTATACTCTCTTCCATTTTTTCATCTGTATCTGGTAAATCCGTAAACAAAGAAAACGACGATGTGTCTTCAATATTATCAGGATGATTACTTTTATTAGGTTTATCACTATTATTAGAATTATTACTTTTATCAGGTTTATTACCATTCTCATGGTTATTACTGGTATCAACGTTATCACGATTATTGACAACATTTTCATTGATTTCACTATTAGTAACAACTGTTTCGCCTATCGCTTTATTATCGGCGTGAGATCTTGGGGTGGCTTCACGCTCGTCTGTATGCTCATTTGACATCATGTTATCAGCAAGGTTGTTCAATTCCTTCAGATGTTTACTGCAGGCTGGAGATTCTGAAACTGTAGTTGATTTAATTAAAAAATTACCTTAGCGTATAAATGTACCAAAAACATCTAAGCATTTGACAAATATCACTTTTATTTATTTATCATCAATGACTCTAGCAAGAAATACTGGAATTCAGTAAAATGCAGAGTCAGAGGAAGCAAGTAGTGTATTTGACTCGAATAAAATAACGGGAGACACGTACATTTAAAAATATTTTCTATTTCTAATGCCTACCCATTGATTAACAATACAAGGAAACTGAGGAGTTTCAATGAAACGTGCAGAGTTATGTTCTTCGAAATGTCGAAAAGGACTTCATAATTGGAACCGACTGTAGTTACAATTACTTGTTATATAATTTGTTGCTCCGCGCACAAAAAATATTTTTCTAGTCTTACATTTTATGGTTTCAGACTCATCATCATCATCAGCCCATTTAAGTCCCCACTGCTGGGGCACGGGCCTCCCTCAATCACATGAGGGGTAATTGCCATACTCACCACGCTTGGCAGACGGGTTGGCGAGGGTTTTGATATAGATGCAGATATTTCCTTCTCTGGGTGCTGATGATCATGCCAGCAGCTTTACCTTAGTCGCCTTTTACGACACCTCGGTAAGAGTGAGGGTGGCCTATTCTACTCTGCCGGGGACCACACGGCTAACGGTTACAGACTCACTAAAGCTCAATAAGTGCTAGTTTTTTTTTAATAAAGAGGGTTGTCTTATATATACGTACGTGCTAACACATTGTTGTCATGCATTGGTGGCATACCTTGCGAAGCGTCTCCGCCGTCCGCGCGGGCCGGCTTGAGCAGGAGCCTGGTGACGTCCTCCCGGGACACGCCCATCACGTGCCCGCCGGACACGTACGCGCGCCAGTCCGGCAGGGGCCCCGTCACTACGTGCGGGTACCTGGGAGGGGGGGACAACTCATTATAAATAATAATAATATCCTCCAACCGATTACGGCTACGGCGGCCAATCTCAACGATCAGCACGTACGCAGGATATATTTTAGTGCTCAAATGTTTGCGTAAACACAAGTGCACTCTCTTTTCCCTTACCCTCATATTTCGATAAGGGACAGGCACGAGGGTACAAGACCGCCGACTTCCAGACTCCGGGCTGACACTTAGAATTTCTTGCCGAAAATTTTTGGCCTTGCGCAGCCGTCGCTTTATAGTGCGACCCACTAACCACTACGCCACCGAGGCAGTCAAAATGCATAATATGTCAAAACTCATAACCGGGCAAAACCACTTTTTTGCATTCAAAAGTGGTAAACTCAGTTAAAACAGTTTTGACTGATTTTTGGAGTCAAAAGTGTCTTTAAAAAATTCAGTTTTATTTCTTTTAAAAGAATAAAGGAATATTTTGTTTGTAAATCTGTTAACTTAAAAATTTAAGGTAGTTTCCCTCCAGGGTCCAATGTTTCTTCCACCCTATCTAGATTTAGATTAAGTTAAGTAAATATCACTTATATATTTTTTTTATTCGGAAGACCAACATCTATAATTAATTAAGTGATACAACATTGTGTACTCACATATTTTACTCGACTAGTCCGCTCGTGACCACGGCTGCTGTGACGTAGCCGAAACGTCGAGTAAAATATGTGAGTACACTGTACGAGCTACGTCGCACAGACCAACTCAGCAACGACCTACATGCAGCGCGGCTGACCGATGGACCGTCTTCTTGCACCGTCGGCACTCTACACCGACGGCACACTAGCAAATACCTTTGAATGTGATAATAACATAAACAATGTATATAAACTATTTACTTTATTACAATAAACAGATTTCAACCGTCTCTGTTGGGTCTCATTTCTCCCGCTGCGGCCAAGACACCTTTAGCCGTCACTATGATCAGTCGAGTGAGCCTGCTCGACTGGCAGCGGTCCCCCTCCTACCTACCGTCCTGACTCTTCCCGCTTGCTACCCTGGGCGACCCGGGAGCAAGCTCCCATCACCTTATCTATTTATGTAACAATGTTTGTATCCCATAATAAGATATCTGTAATTCCCGTCTTGATTAATTTAAAGATCCAACATGCCTTAATGCAGTAGGCACTTTTACAATGAATGCCTTAAAGCTAATAACAAGGTTCTTCATTGATATAATTAAAGTAGGTTTTATATGCAAATATCAGGAAAGCACGGATCAAGTGGGCATGGAAAAAGTAGAATAAAGTTAACAACATTGTTACATATTGCTATGTTATTGACGTCACTGTAATTTTACCTTTTTAGTATGACCTAACTTGATTTTAAATTATATCTCGTTTTTTGTGACAATTTCGAATGTTTAATAGAACATGTTGCTAATGGAATATACATGTTACCGATACGTCCCTGTATCATCGTCCGCCATTTAAGTCCCCACTGCTGGGGCACGGGCCTCCCTCAATCACTGAGGGTAATTGCACATCTCACCACGCTTGGCAGACGGGGTTGGCGAGGGTATTGAGTTATAAATGCAGAGTTTTCCTCTCTGGGTGCTGATGATCAGCCACAGGCTTTACCTTAGTCGCCTTTTACACACCTCGGTAAGAAGGAGGGTGACCTATTCTACTCTCGGGACCACACGGCCTAACGTCCTGTAATGCTGACTGGTAATTCCATGCAGTGTCCGGTGCAGCTCCGTAGGCAGGCTTGCCGGGCGCGAGGCCCTGGGTTCAGTACCTGCCTTTGCCCGCCAGTATACCGTGACACTATAGGCAAGGTGCTTGTCGTCCTGTACCTGCTACCAGTGTCCGGTTCAGCTCCCGTAGGCAGGCTTGCCGGGCGCGAGCCGTGGGTTTAGTACCTGCCTTGGCCCGCCAGTATACCAGTGACACTATCGGCCAGATGGTCCTGTCGTCTGTACCTGGCAACCAGTGTCCGGTGCACTCCGTAGGCAGTCTTGCCCGGGCGCAAGGCCGTTGGGTTCAGTACCTGCCTTGGCCCGCCGTATACCGTGACACTATAGGCAGAGGTGGCTGTCGTTCTACGTGCTGCAGATGTTATCCGGCTAGGAATATAAGTTCTGTCCGTACGGAACCAGTGTCCGGTGCACTCGTAGGCAGTTACCGGGCCGAGTCGTGGTTCAGTACCTGCCTGGCACGCCATTATACCGTGACACTATAGACAGAGGTTGGATCTGTTCGTCCTGTACCTGGCTACCCAGGTGTCCGATGCAGCTCGGTGGGCAGGCTCGGCGGGCGCGAGGCCCTGGCTCTGGTGGCTCGCCAGTACGCGGTGACGCGATCGCGCGCGGCCACCTTGAGCTCGTACCAGGCGGCGTTGCAGACACAGGAGCGAAGAGTCGAAGCCGCTGGGGGAAAACATCGTTCAATGAGGGTTTTCGCGTGTGAAAAATCCTAGATGCTAGATGGCGTACTGTGGGACTGACATTGTATATTGAGGTTCACAAATGTGATTGGTTCTTTTTAAACGTGATCTGTCAAAATGTGAATTTGACAAATTAAACAACCAATGCGGTTGATGTTGGACCTCAGTTCAATTTTTCACACGCGAAAACCCTCATTCATATAATCAGTACCCTTACCATCCGTTTAATATGGTAACACAAATCATATTTTTCTATACTTTAAAATACACACCTAAATATTTTCTATGCTGGTAACACTGTTATTTATATCTGACAGTGCGAGGAACAAAAAATGGCGGTGGTTCTGCAAAAGTCATCGTGTTTTATTAATTAATAACTTAGATTTTGAACATTATACGCAGCGACACTATCGAAAACTATCGCTTTGTCCCTTTCATTGTGATGCATGTGAAAGAGACGGAGCAATAGTTTTGGATAGCGAGGATAGTATTTCAAACTCATGAGTTTGAAATACCATACCTTACCATGGAAGACATATAGTGGCTTAATTTAAAGTTATCTCATAACGGATGAGATATACCTGTCGCATCCAAACAAAGGAAACGCACAGCACGTGTGAAAGAGAGGGAAACTCCGATTGGGTCGTAACGTCTGCTTTAATTAGGCCCTATGTTGAGTTACCAGACCAAATCGATCATTCGTCGATCGTGGGCATCGATCAATGATATCTGTGTGTGTGTCGCGTATGTACTGACCGGCGCGTGTAGTCCCGCAGCGCGTCGTGGCAGCGCGTGTGCACGCGCGTGCGCGCGCGCGTGTCGGCGGGCTCCCGCGCGCGTGTGTGTGTGTCGGGTGTAGTATGTACTGGACCGGCGCGTGTACTCCTGCAGTGCGTCTTGCCAGCGCGTGTGCACGCGCGTGCGCACGCGCGTGTGTGTGTCGGGTGTAGTATGTACTGACCGGCGCGTGTACTCCTGCAGTGCGTCTTGCCAGCGCGTGTGCACGCGCGTGCGCACGCGCGTGTGTGTGTCAGGTGTAGTATGTACTGACCGGCGCGTGTACTCCTGCAGTGCGTCTTGCTAGCGCGTGTGCACGCGCGTGCGCACGCGCGTGTGTGTGTCGGGTGTAGTATGTACTGACCGGCGCGTGTACTCCTGCAGTGCGTCTTGCCAGCGCGTGTGCACGCGCGTGCGCACGCGCGTGTGTTGTGTCGGGTGTAGTATGTACTGACCGGCGCGTGTACTCCTGCAGTGCGTCTTGCCAGCGCGTGTGCACGCGCGTGCGCACGCGCGTGTGTGTGTCGGGTGTAGTATGTACTGACCGGCGCGTGTACTCCTGCAGTGCGTCTTGCCAGCGCGTGTGCACGCGCGTGCGCACGCGCGTGTCGACGGGCTCCCGCGCGCGTGTGTGTGTTGGGTGTAGTATGTACTGACCGGCGCGTGTACTCCTGCAGTGCGTCTTGCCAGCGCGTGTGCACGCGCGTGCGCACGCGCGTGTCGACGGGCTCCCGCGCTCGTGTGTGTGTCGGGTGTAGTATGTACTGACCGGCGCGTGTACTCCTGCAGTGCGTCTTGCCAGCGCGTGTGCACGCGCGTGCGCACGCGCGTGTCGACGGGCTCCCGCGCGCGTGTGTGTGTCGGGTGTAGTATGTACTGACCGGCGCGTGTACTCCTGCAGTGCGTCTTGCCAGCGCGTGTGCACGCGCGTGCGCGCGCGCGTGTCGGCGGGCTCAAGCGCGTGCGTGTGCACCAGCTCCAGCAACACGTGCGGCGCCGAGTGTTGCGCTGGCTCCGTGTCTATCACCTAGGGAAATAAACAAACAGTAAAAAACAGCTCCCAAGTGTCAGCTTCTTGCTCTGGATCATATACAGCGAAGGGCGGTCAGAATGGACAACATTTCATATTTTTAACATGTCCATATTGATTTTTTATATGAAAATAGAAATAAAATGAACAGACCCATATTTTTTCTTTTTTCAAAATTTGTCTATTTTCATGCATAAAATAATTATTGAAATTCTTTATATTCTAAATAGACGTAAGTGCCAAATGACGTCATCGGACGGCTGAATACAGCGATATTCCTTTGCTTATCATTGTTTTAATAAAAAAAAGGTACTACTGTCAAAGGTAAATAATACTAGTGTCAACATTGTCAACGTCATTCATTCATTCAACGATGACAAGTGGTCTTTTTTTTGACAGTTGCATGTCATGGGTTTGGCATTTCGTAAATTTAAAACTATAATGTGCTAAGCAAAGAAATATTCTACATTCTGCCGTCCGATGACGTCATCTTACGTTTTTATGTTTTTAATTTTTTTCTCAGTAAATAAGCAATATAAAAAATTAATAAATATATATTCGAGCAGCGGAAAAGTAAATAAAGAATCGGTATTTTTTGTTTCAGAGCTTAGCAATTTTGAAATGTTGTCCATTGTCGACGACCAGGCACTTTCCGACACACTAAATCCTCTGTTTTTGCGTAGAGATGTAGCATCAATGTGCACCTTCGATCACATCTACTATGGGGAATGTTCCGACGAGCTGTTCGGCCTTGTTCCAGCTGTAATATTTCACCATCGCACATCACGTCAGAACGCCAAATTCCATCCACATCACCTGGATGAATTTATGTATTTTATTTACAGTAAAACTGTGGAACCAGCTGTCATCCGTGGTGTTTCCGAACAGATGCGACCTGGTGACCTTCAAGAAAAATCTTATGAATTTCTTAAAAGCCGGCAAAGCATGTGTGATACCTCTGGTGTTACAGATAATAATCCTTACTATCCTTACTATCCTTACTAATATTATAAAGGCGAAAGTTTGTTTAGATGGATGTATGGATGGATGTTTGTTCCTCTTTCACGCAAAAACTACTAAACGGATTTTAATGAAACTTTACAGTAATGTAGCTTATAGATCAGAATAACACATAGGCTATAATTTATAAAGATATCTATAAGACCTTGCTTTTATTCGAATTACACGCAGACGAAGTCGCGGGCAAAAGCTAGTAAATAATAAAGCAGACGTTACAACCGAATCTTTCACAAGCATTGTTTGTCACCTTTGTTTGGATGCGGGTTGTTGAGACATAAGCTATGCAGAACGCGGATGGGCCATGATTCTCCTGTTGTTCGCTTGTCTCGCTTATATAATGAGTTAAGTAAAAAACTGCCTGAACTGGACAAAAATTTTCAGAGCCTCCCCAAGTTCATAAACTCTATTAAAGTTGGTGACGTACTTTAGTCTGTATGGAAGAATTTATTAGTTCGAATTTAAATAATATATTAAGTAATTTTATTAATGTTTATATAACTTTATTTCATTTTGCAATATGTATTTGAATTTTTATTATTGTCTTTTCGTTTTATATTATTAAGCATGATGTGGTTACCTGTAATTGTAGGGACAGTTAGCTTAAACATCAAGGTGTTATTGTTTTTGTGTTTTTATAGCTGTATCCTATGTTGGTAATCCTATTTAAATAAATAAATAAATGCGACAGGTATATTCTCGTTTGTTACGAGACGGTTTTAAATTAAGCCACATTCCATACTTAGGCCCGATTCGACCAATTTGATAATCTATGGTATACGAGTAACGTTAGATACAGTACATTGGTGTAACTTATAAAGTTGGTAAAACTGTACGTCAGCCAGTAGCGCGGCGTCGGAGACAGTAGCGTCGGCTGGTAGATTTTAACCAATTTTATAAGTTACGTCAATGTACCTGCGCAGAATTGTTGTTTTCGAAATCTGCGGAAAAATCTTAACCAATCACAACGCTCCATTTCCGCGCGCCAAAAATTACAATTTCTTATTGGTTGATGCGTCAGCGCCATGGGTGCAAGTGTAAGTAAGTAATAGTAATAAGTTTTTATTGAAAAACCACTAGAACAATATAAATACTTATAATCTACATATACTAAGGTAACTAATTTTAAGTTTGTTGCCTGAACTAGGAATATCCTGTATCTCAGGCATAAACGAAAGAAAGAAAAGGACAAAAGGAGCTTATCGATTTTAACAATAAAACATTAAATTATACTAACACTTAATACAAATTTAAAAATAAATAAACCTGACTGACAATGATTCATGAATATAATGAATAGTGTGGTTAAGAGAGAGAGAGAAATGTTATCTATTTCTCTCTGGATTTATTGTATTTAATCTTAAAGTAACGTAATAAGGTCTGTTTTTCGCAATCGTAATCAATCGGATTTAATTTGCGTCTTCTGCGTAGAGGAATTTTGCCGATGTATCATATAAACGTGGTACAGCTTTTACCGTGGAAGAGCCAAGTTTCAGAAAACCAGCGTGAAGCAGCACTGTGCTGTGTTTCGCTGCGTGAGTGAGGGTACCGGGGTTTAAAGGTTGGCAGCGCACTTGTGACTCCACTGGTGTCTCATGTGTCCATGGGCGGTGGCAATGGATAACATTGCATATTTTTAACATGTCCATATTGTTTTTTTATATGAAAATAGATATAAAATGAACAGACCCATATTTTTTCTTTTTTCAAAATTTGGCCATTTTCATGCATAAAATAATTATTAAAATTCTTTATATTCTAAATAGACGTAAGCGCCAAATGACGTCATCGGCCGGCTGAATATAGCTATATTCCTTTGCTTATCATTGTTTTAATTAAAAAAAGGTACTACTGTCAAAGGTAAATAATACTAGTGTCAACATTGTCAACGTCATTCATTCATTCAACGTTGACAAGTTGTCTTTTTTTTGACAGTTGCATGTCATGGGTCTGGCATTTCGTAAATTTAAAACTATAATGTGCTAAGCAAAGAAATATTTTACATTCTGCCGTCCGATGACGTCATCTTACGTTTTTTAGTTTTTAATTTTTTTCTCAGTAAATAAGCAATATAAAAAATGAATAAATATATATTCGCGCAGCGGAAAAGTAAATATAGAAATGGTATTTTTTGTTACAGAGCTTAGCAATTTTGAAATGTTGTCCATTGCTTACTATTAGGTGATCCATCTGTTTACCTATTACATAAAAAAAGCTGTCCGTCTGTGTGCGCAAGTGTCTCACCATCCAGGGCTGCCTGGTCGCGTCGGCCAGCAGCGCGGCGTCGGCGACGGCCCACTCGTGCGGCGCCAGCCGAGCGCCGCCAGCCAGCGACATCAGCTTCAGCATGCACGTGTCCTTGTACCGGGCCCTGGGGGCCGATAAACATACATACATACATAAGTAATAACATTTATTTGCATCAAATAACACATATGGGTCGTTCTTTTTTATCGACAATGAGCCAAACTTACAAATCAACATTTAACTTTTATATAACAGACTACAAATGATAAATAGTATGTCCTAAATATTCGTTAATGTACTACTTTACATATGGACTAATACATGATGTGAAATCTAATTGATAAAGAATACTTTTTGATTGAAATGAACACCTCCGTCACGTCCCCCGAAATTAGTGCCATTTACACCTCTGTCACGCTTTATATATTTTTTTACAAAGTTAAATCATGTTAAAGTATCTACGAGGTGATAAAACAATTTCATTATTTCATGGTAAATTAGGAATATCTTGATGCTGTAACTTATATTTTTTATATACTTAATTACTTCATAGGTTACTAAGGACGGGCTCATTGTCAATAAAAAAGAAGAACGACCCATATACATACATTTAAAAATGATATAAAGATTCAAAGAGGAGTTTTCCAATCACATTAGACAGTCGGTTTCTCTAAGATGATAACAGATGGATATCTGTATTGATGCTGCTGATGGATACCACATGCCGAAGCGTGGCTCTCCCAAGGTCGACATCATTCCGATCGAGATCCGTTCATGCCAAAGCGCTTACAAAAGAACATCATCATCATCATCATCAGCCCATTTAAGTCCCCACTGATGGGACACAGGCCTCCCTCAATCACATGAAGGGTAATTGCCATACTCATCACACTTGACAGGCGGGTCGATGAGGATTTTGATATAACTGCAGAGTTTTCCTTCTCTAGGTGCTGATGATCATACCAGCAGCTTTACCTTAGTCGCCTTTTACGACACCTCGGTAAGACGTTTTTTTTTTTTAAATTTATTTGCATCAAAAAACACATATACATACATTAAAAAATAATATAAAAATTCAATGAGGAGTTTTCCAATGACATTAGACAGTCTGTTTTTCTAAGATGGTAACAGATGGATATCTGTATAAAAATTACAGCGATTGGTCACGGCATTTAAAGTGTTGCCATATTTCATTTTCATTTACCCATGAATATCTATGTACCCAAGAGGTTTTATTAAAAAATATGATTTATTTTGAATAATCAACAACAAAAATGATCTCCTTGTATATATTATAATTCAATAGAAATATTTAATGACAAACTGCCCAGTTTCAAACGGGCAGCAAACGCCAGAGTAGACACTTTTTAAAACTTATTTTAGATCTACTTGCCGTTGGTATAAAGTATTATTTTCCATGTAACAAGCCATCTGGTTATTTTGAAATATTAGGTAAACGTGAAAAACCTAGCACTGGGAACTTTTCCCATAAATTAGGGAGCACAGGATATATCATCCAACACCTGAAAAATATAGAAGCTGCTTACACCATCTAGCGAGTGACTTCAAAGTTAATAAATACCTACTGGAAAACTGCTCTTTGAAAATTTAAAAAACCCCTGACGGCGGCCATCTTGGATTTGAAATTGGTCACAATAAATATATTCTGCTACTCGAGCCCTTTATATGTATATGATACCCTTTGACTGCCTCGGTCGCAATGGTTAGTGGGTCGCACTTTAAAGCGACCCACTAACGATTCCCGGGTCGGGCCAAAATTTGTACCTGAGTTTTTCTGTTAAGAAATTCTCAGAGTTAGCCCGGAGTTTGGAAGTTGGCGGTCTTGTACCCCCGTGCCTCGGAAAGCGCGTTAAGCCGTTGGTCCTACTTTTGATCACTCTTCGGTCGTGTCACACTATTGTCCCATCAAAATAAGAGGGTACGGTAATAGAGAGTGCACTTGTGTCTGCGCAAATACTTATGCACTATAATATGTCCTGCGTCGATGGCTGTTCCCTCAGATTAGCCGCCATGACCAAAATATCGGTTTGGAGGACATTATTATATGATACCCAAATTGTGGGAGTTGTGTTAAAATATACAATCCATATCTTTGTGACGGCGGCCATCTTAAATCGATTTTTATCCAACATAGCTAAGAACGCACGCACGCACGCACGCACGCACGCACGCACGCACGCACGCACGCACGTTCCACTCGTCAACAGGTAATACGAGTGCTAGTCTGCCCCCTATACCATAAAAAAAAAGTATAGAAGATATTGCAGCAATACTCACCAGAATTCCCTAAACCCGTCCTCAGGGATGGCAAACGAAGCCGCCAGCCGCCTGACCTCACGCGGTGACGTCATGTCCGTTTTAGCCGCTCGCTCCGCCAGCGACGCGAGCACCTTCGCCGGCTGATCAGAGATAAATAAAAAGTATCAGCCTATATACTGTCCCACTGCAGGGCAAAGGCCTCCATCATAGAAATCATCGCTGCTATGATGGGATTGGGCTTAATCACCACGCTTGCCTAATGCGAATCAAAAACCAGAGTTCGAAAAATTCGAAATATTATTTTTGCTCAACCCGGGAATCTAACCCAGGACTCCAAGATCACCGCCCAGTACTTAAACCACTGGATCAACAAGGCAATGAGATAAATAATAATACGTTTTAATCGCAACGTGGGCTTCTCTTCTTGCTTACCATCAGGCTGAGGAGAACCAATATACTGTGCCACTATAAAAAAATAGGGTATTTATTTGGCTAAGTTCGAGATTTTACGAAATAAAATATTTTATCAAAATATAGGTAAATATGTGCCAATAGCAAAAATTTTCAATTAAAATATAACGTCTAGCCGGTTTTATGGTTATTCAAAGATTCATGGTCAAGTCCATTTTAAAAGTATGAAATTATTAAAAAATAATTATACCATTGAATAACCCATACAATTTGCACCAACTATTATAATTCAAAAGTACTTTATTTGCATAGGCTTATATACAACTCTTACAAATCGTCATATATGATATGTTGTAAATATCAAAGTAAAGACGTAAACAGTGGCGCCACCTTTTTTCATTGTGACGAACTTGGGAAACTATGTTATGTAATGTCATTCATTAAATAAATCACTCACTCGTTCTTTTGCACCCGCAAGCGTTGTTTTATTATAGGTTATGGGCCCAGAGACGCATAAAATTACTAAGTTTTTAAGTGTAATTGTTAGAATTATCCATCGGATGAACATTACCCTTTGCGATTCACTAAAACATAACGTCGTAAGTTTAGTGGATAGTGGACATAAAAACTTAGTGTTATTTTTGAAAAGTGAAAACGCGTGACTGTCATGGCTTCCAACTCGAATTTTTTAGTTAGTGTGCCCAAACTCAAGGGGCGCGAGAACTACAGTGAGTGGTGCTTTGCTGCAGAGAATTATCTGGTATTAGAAGGAATGGTTGGGTGCATCAAACCTGAGGGCAGACAACCACCAGTTGCTGCAGTGGATGACGCAAAAACAAAAGCCAAACTGATTTTGACGATAGATCCTGCTCTCTACGTTCATATAAAAACCGTCAGTACTTCGCAAGAATTATGGAACAAGCTAAAGACGCTTTTTGATGACTCTGGATACTCGAGAAAGATCAGTCTGCTGAGGAATTTGATTTCTATCAGATTAGAAAATTGTTCTTCTATGACAGCGTATGTCACACAAATCGTTGATACGGGTCAGAAATTACAAGGAACGGGTTTTGGCATAACCGATGAGTGGATAGGTTCGATTATGTTGGCTGGATTACCTGAAAAATACATGCCAATGATAATGGCCATCGAACATTCCGGCATGGATATCACAACCGACGCCATTAAAGGGAAGTTGATGGACATGGAGCCGGAAGACCGAGATAGCGATAACAATGCATTCGCTTGCTTCAGTAATAGACAAAGTAATCGTTCCGTTCGTTCAACAAAATATGTGAAACCAAAGACCGCCAAAGATGGCGGAGGCGGAAGTTCACAAGTGTCATCGACATCTGTCAAAGTGAAAAACGTCAAATGTTATGGATGCAAACAATATGGCCACTATCGAAATCAATGCACTGCGGATAAATCTGTAAAAATGCAACCTGAAAATAAAACTACAAAGAATACAAACGCATTTAGTGCCGTATTTTTTAGTGAAACATTTGACAAGAACGACTGGTATGTCGATTCTGGTGCTAGTTCACATTTGACATGCAATAAAAACTGGATGATCGATGTACGATATTCTGGATTGTTTTCCAAGGACATTACGGTTGCCAACCAAAATAAAGTCCCTGTGGAGTGTTGTGGAAATGTATTGATTAAAACGTCAACTAAAGAATGTGATTATGAAGTGACAGTTGAGAACGTTTTATGTGTACCCCAGTTATCCACAAACTTATTATCAGTGAGCCAACTGATAAAGCAAGGCAATAACGTGCGTTTCATTAGTGAAGGCTGTGAGATACTCAATAAACAAGATACTCTGGTAGCTACTGCAACACTGATTAATGGTGTTTATAAGTTAAACACAAGTACCTGTTTGGTGGGAGTAGTGGCTCAGTCTCCGACAATCTGGCACCGAAGACTGGGACATGCTAACAGCTACAACATGAATAAAATGCAGGAAGGTGTGGAAGGATTCAAACTCTCTGAGGTGGCTAAAATAAGCAAGTCGAACTGTATTGTGTGCTGCCAAGGAAAACAAAGCCGATTACCTTTTGCCAATAGAGGAAACCGGAGTAATGAGCTGTTAGGTGTGGTACACTGTGACATCTGTGGCCCGATGGAAAATAAATCCCTAGGTGGAGCCAGGTATTTCCTCATTTTTGTTGATGATCACAGTCGAATGACTTATGTTTATTTTTTAAAAAATAAAAATGAAGCTCTAAAGTACTTTAAAGAATACAAAGCAAAAGTTGAGAATTTAACATCAAAAAGGATTAAAATCTTGAGAAGTGATAACGGAAAAGAATTCTGTAATAGAGACTTTGATAGTTTTTTGATGAAAACTGGCATTATTCATCAAAAAACGAACCCTTATACGCCCGAGCAGAATGGGCTTTGTGAACGCATGAATAGAACTGTTATAGAAAAAGCAAAATGTCTTTTGTTTGATGCAAAACTTGGTAAAGAATTCTGGGCAGAGGCCGTTAACACAGCTGTATATTTACAGAACAGAATAGTCAAGAATGGGCTGAATCAACGCACACCCTATGAAGTATGGACGGGATCCAAGCCAGACCTCAGTCATCTAAGGATTTTTGGCAGTACAGTCATGAAGCACATTCCTAAAGAGAAACGCTGTAAATGGGACAAGAAATCTGAAGAATGTATTCTTGTTGGTTATCCTGAAGAAGTTAAAGGATACAGATTATATCATTCTGCAACACAGACAATCTCAACAAGCCGAGATGTGATCATTATAAATGAGTGTGACTCGCAAGGCAGTGTGGTTGTAATAGAGGACACAGATGATAAGCGAAATGAAGGCAGACCATCTCAATCTTCAGTGGGAGATTCTACCGTTGAATCAATAAATCAAGAGGATTCATTTGTTTCTATAGAAAGTGCTGATGACATGGATGAAACTTATGTGCCAGAAGAGGAGTCCATGACATTGACTGATGAATCACAGTCTGACATTAACATGAAAACATTGCCAAAGAGACAGAGGAATGCACCAGATAGATTTGGCTACATGTGTACAGAAGGGTGTGATAATAAGTCTTTCAGTGATGATATCAGCTTAGAAGAAGCACTGGAGGGACCAGAGAAGGAGCATTGGCAGCGGGCCGTTAAAGAGGAGCTGCAGAGTTTCGAAAACAACAATGCCTGGGAAGTGGTCGACATTCCTGCAAGTGGAAATATAATAAAGTGCAAGTGGGTGTTAAAAAAGAAATGTGATTCTGATAATAATGTGCGATATCGAGCCAGGCTTGTGGCTAAAGGGTGTTCTCAAAAATATGGTGTGGACTATAGTGAAACATACTCACCTGTGGTGCGACATACTACACTTAGGTTATTATTTGCATTGTCTGTGCAATTGAATTTTGAGGTACATCACCTCGATGTAAAAACTGCTTTCTTGAATGGGGACTTGTCTGAGACAATATATATGCAAAAGCCAGTTGGTTATGATCTCTGTTCAGATGATAAGGTTTTCAAATTAAACAAGGCAATATATGGTCTCAAACAGGCATCCAGAGCATGGCATCAGAAGGTAGATGCTTGTATGTTAGCTGATAACTATGTAAAATCTGAAATTGAACCATGCTTATACATAAAAATTGTTGGAGATAGTAAGACAATAGTTACTCTTTATGTCGATGATTTTTTTGTCTTTTCAAATGATCCCATTGAAATTAATCATCTTAAAGATATGTTAAGTAAGAATTTTGAGTTGAAAGACTTAGGAATTGTAAAAGAATGTCTTGGTATGACAGTTTCTTTTGACAAACAAAATTGTACTGTAACATTAAGTCAAGAGAAGTACATTGATAAATTATTATCTAAGTTCAACATGACTGATTGTAAAATTGCTAATACTCCAATTGAAGCTAATTTAAAAAGTAGAAAAAAGAATAATTGTAAAAAAGAATATCCTTATCAGCAGCTCATAGGCAGCTTGATGTATTTGGTGGTACTTACTAGGCCTGATTTAGCCTATGCAGTGTCATATTTGAGTCAGTTTAACAATTGTTATAGTCAGGAACAATGGCATTACGCTAAAAGAATATTGAGATATTTAAAAAATACAAAAAATTTAGGATTGAAATATTGTAAAAGCAAAAATAATATTATAGAAGGCTATGTTGATGCAGACTGGAGTAGTGATATTAATGATAGAAAATCTTATTCTGGATTTTGCTATACTTTGTCGGGATGTGTTATATCTTGGAGTTGTAGTAAGCAAAAATGTATTGCACTTTCTAGTACTGAGGCAGAGTATGTATCTATTTCAGAAGCCTGTAAAGAGGCAGTATACTTAAGGAACTTACAGTATGAAATGACTAGAAATCTTTATAAAATTAATATGTATAATGATAGTATGAGTGCGCAAAAACTGTTGAAAAATCCTGTTTTTCATAATAAGACAAAACACATAGATGTCAGGTATCATTATTGTAGGGAAATGGTACATCAAAATATTGTTAATATAGATTATTTGTGTACATCAGAAATGCCAGCAGATTTGCTCACTAAGGGCTTAGGTGCAACAAAGCATTATAAACATCTGAATGCTCTAGGTATTGTTAAAGTGTAATTATATTAGTTCAGTATCTGTGTGTGATGTATGTTTGTGATTTCTCTATTGCCTGATAGTGTGTGAAAGGTTTTATAAGAATATCTTTTGATTATATTGTGAATGTTAGATTTTGTATATCTTTACTTTGAGTGGGAGTGTTGTAAATATCAAAGTAAAGACGTAAACAGTGGCGCCACCTTTTTTCATTGTGACGAACTTGGGAAACTATGTTATGTAATGTCATTCATTAAATAAATCACTCACTCGTTCTTTTGCACCCGCAAGCGTTGTTTTATTATATGATAAATATAAATTGTAACTATATACATAATACATGTAATTAAACATATTATGTCGATACAAAAAATATACTAAGAAATGAATAAATATAATGATTCTACCACCGGAAACGGAAAGTTGATTCTGACGAGAAGATCCGGCAAGAAACTCGCCAGTTACTCTTTTTAATCACCAAAATTTTTGCAAGTACAGTATCATGGGTGTAGGCGAACAGTTTATCATTTCCACAGATTCTTGTCTTTTAAGTAATCATTAACTGTATAATAGGCTTTTGCCATTAAATATTTTTTAACATGTGTTTTAAATTTAGGCTTTGGTAAATCAACAAGCTTTTGTGGTAACTTATTAAATATTTTAATACTCATTCCTACAAATGAATTACCAATCTTATGAAGTCTGAGATGTGGAACAGCAAGCTTGTGTTTATTTCTAGTATTTAGGTTATGGTTGTCGGATTTTCGAGGGAAGTTTTCAAATATTTTTATAAACATACATAATACAGTCAAAGATGTACTGTGACTGCTAATGTTAAAATGTTAATTTCTTTGAACGAGTTTCTAAGCGAGTCTCGTGGCCTAAGTCCGTATATGGCCCTCACAGCTCGTTTCTGTAGCACAAAAATAGCTTGAATATCAGCCGCAGAGCCCTATAACAGCAGACCATAAGACATAACGCTATGGAAATAACTGATCGACTTCATAAAATGAAATGTCAGGTCATGGTGGAACAAGCCGTGTAAGTACGTACCGGGATCAGGTCGGGCGGCTGCTGGAGTGCCACCATGGCCTCCGCCAGCCAGTTCGGGCACGTCGCGCCCGGCAGCGACATCTGGCGGAAACACACATCCTGTCATTAGTTTTCATTAAAATGTGACAGGAGGCAGACGAGAAGTCGGTTCACCTAATGGTAAGCGATTGCCGCCGCCCATGGACACCAGTGGAGTCACAAGTGCGCTGCCAACCTTTAAACCTCTCTTCCACCGGATTGGGCCTGCGGCCATTGTAGTCGGTGGTCGGCCCATTCATGCCGAAGCCTGGCTCTCCCACGGTTTTAAAAAAATCTCGTCATCGCGGTTTACTAAGATTCGGCGACATTTTTTGACTAGCGTCATCTATTGGCGACCGCAAGCAACTGCATCCTTTACATACATTTACATTTCTGTTAGGCGCTATATTTCTATGTGCTTATTTAAGATGTTTTATACACACCTGAACTACATCCTTGATGACTATAAGCTCCTTCTCCGCCCTCCGCAGCCACTCGGGCGCGTATTTCATTGCCATCATGCACACTTGCTTCGGCGATAGCGTCACGCGGTCGATTAACGGCGAAATTAGCATCCGCAACTGAAAAAAAAAGATAATACCTTTAATAACATGGGACCTAGAATAGTGCCTTGAGGCACTCCTATAAGATAAAATATATAACAGAGGTCCAAAATTGCAACCCTGAGTTACACCTACTTCGGCGACACTGCTACGCGAACCACAAGGGGGGAAATAGTACCCATAACTGGGGGAATATAGAGTTTTATTTAAGAAAATTGAGTTGAGTTTGAGTTTAATAATGTAGCACTAAAAATGGTGCCCTGTGGAACTATAAAATAGAATATAGAACAAAGGTTCCAAGAAGGAACCCTGAGGTACACCTGTTTATGCTAAAAACGTAGTTCGCATTACTAGCGGCTTATTTATAAAAAAAATTGTCGATGAAAGTGTCTGTGCACCTGTGTATCTGATACCAGCCAGTGCCCCACACTCACCAACGCGTGATACTGCGCGAGGAACCGTTCGCACAGCTGAACGGTGTAGTGAAAGGCGGCGCCTCG